>OU612045.1:157245667-157718167 GCA_914767935.1 Coremacera marginata
AACAAAAAATGCTGATATTCATAGAGTGGAATTTATTTTAAATAACAGCGTGGTTTTGCGCATTATTGCATTTTTATTATACTGTATTGTATACTTACGGAAATGAGCTTCATGGTTGAATTTATAAAAATGTGTCATGGGATATATAAGCTCAGACACAAACTTCAATCAAATCAAATCATATATAATCATTCAAACAACGGTTCGAATCTTAAACTTTTCTCTTTTTACATTCTACATTTTTTTGGGTTGGATTCAGGATTGAGTCAGAACTATGAACAGTAATATACAACAATGAAGCTGTAGCTTAACGATTCTTAATTCTCAAGACATGCGTTTTATATTTCGAACCATTTCATGAATTTTATTTTATAAATTCTTGTTATTGTTTTACATAAATAAAGGGTGATCCAATTAGAGCTTCCTAATTTGTTTTCTAAATAAAATGCATAACAATTAATGTATAGATGAAAATCTGTATTTGGAATGATAGTTTGGTTCCTATATCTCAATGTTTAAAAATTATTTCCTTCAAATGCTGTCCATGACTAACTCTTAAATAGTACATTCTGTGGGCCCAATTTTTTTGAACTCTCTCTTGCATATCGGCCGGTGTTCCTTGAATAAATCGAGTTATGTTGGTTTCCAAAGCGTCAATAGTTTCTGGTTTGTGGACATAAACTATTGATTAAACATATCCCCAAAGAAAGTAAGCCTGTGGTGTCAAATCACATGATCTTGATGGCCAATTAACAGGACCATTTCTTGAGATGATGTTTTCATCGAACGTTTCCCGCAATAAAGCGACTGTTTAATAAACTGATGACCAAACCAATTACCGACGCGATTACCGAAACAATTACCAACCAATAACCAATTACCGATGCAATTACGTATCAATTAGCGAAGCGATTACAAACTGGTTACCAATTACCGAAGCGATTACCGATTACCGACGCTATTAACAGCCGACTGCCGATTACCGAAGTGATTACCAACCGATTACCGAAGTGATTACAAACCCATTACCGTTTACCGAAGTGATTACCAACCGATTACTAACTACCGAAGCGATTACGAATCGAACTAACCAAACCAACCGATTATCGAAGTGATTACCGATCGATTACCAAAGCGATTACCAACTGATTACCGAAGCTATAACCAATCGATTATCGAAGCGATTACTAACCGATTACTGATTACCAAAGCGATTACCAAAACAATTACCAACCGATTACCAATTACTGAAGCGATTACCAACCGATTACCAACCGATTACTAACCGAAGCCTTTTACCGATTACCCAACCAAATTAATTGTGGTACAAATATATTATATATAAACATTAAAAACTAGCAGTCAGAGCTGTAAAAGAATGCAATCATTTGTGATTCAAAATCATTCAAATCCCAATCAACGATTTAAAAAAATGATTGCATTCATTTTTGCATGCATTTCTTTATGAATACAAAAGCTTTTAAGGTCGATGCAAATATAATCAGTCTTTTAATCAGAAGCGCCAACTTCAAAGCTTTTGTATTCATAGAGAAATTAATATATTTATTAAGTTAAGTTTTCCAATGTAATAATATGTTTATTTCTTCCCTTTTTAGAGAATATGATAAATTATCGTAAAGAATGTATAAACTTCATAAACACAATTATAGCAATGATCTTATACTTAATTCGTCTAAATCGTATGTGCTTCCCATTTGCAGAGTTAAAACTTGTGTTAATGATGTCCCTGATTTGTTAATTGGTCCAAATAAGCTAACTGTTGCGTCGAAAATTGTAAATCTTGGCTTCTATGTTAATTCTTCGCTTTCCTGTGTCGACCATGTAAATAGTATTGTAAAAAAAGTTTATTATATCTTGCGCAACTTAAGAATATCTGCAAATGTGACTCCAGTAAACATCAAACGTAAGTTGGTTATACAACTAATTCTACCTGTGATAACGTACTCTGAGGTCGTATATAGTAAACTGGACTCTTTGTCCATGCTAAAGATACAACTTGCATTTAATTATGCCACGCGCTATGTTTATGGCCTCCGTAAATTTGATCGGCTGTCTAGTTTCCGAAATGCAATACTTGGATGTGACTTGACAGCTTATCTTAATGCTAGAAATTGTATGTATCTACATAAGTTAATTCATGATAAAACACCAGGTTATCTGTATGATAAAGTCCAGTTTTGTATGTCCAGAAGAAGCCATGTTTTAATAGTTCCGAGTCACAGCTCGCTAATATCTTCTCACCTTTTTTTCATCAATGCCATTAGGTTGTGGAATGCTCTGCCACGAAGGATTAGGGAAATCATAAGGAGAGGACCATTTAGGCAATCTATTCTATCTTATTTCTCTACTCTATAGTTTTTTCCTCTATCTCTTATTCTTCTACTCTATTTACCATAATTTTAAACATATTTAATTCTGTTTAAGTTAAATTTTTTTAAAATTTGTTCTTTTTTAATAAATTCTTTAATTTTTTGTATAAATTTAGATTAAGCTGATATTTGTCTTATAGTTAAGTTTATTATATATTCTTTTATATTTGAGTTGTTTAATGATCAATGTTTAAGCTGTACTATAAAAGAGCTTAGCTCTTAGTGTGCCCATTATATTTAAATCAATCAATAAATCAATCAAAATCAATAAATCAATACAATTGTATTGTGCTTAAAAAATTTGTACTATTAAATTTTGAAAGTTTGTTGGTTATTTCAAATAACATTATTGAAACGAATTTGACTACCCTAGTGTCAATATTATTCGAAATACAGTGTTTTTAAATGTTGCCACGCCCCTTTGTTGAATATACGCCCACTTTCTTGACCGTTATTTGTAATAATTGTGCCTATCTCTGACTTCATTTCAGTAACCCAGCGTCAATATTAACTGAGATAGTGTTTTTATAATATTCACACGCCCATTTTTCGAATAACGCCTACTTTATTGACAGTAACTTTTAATAATTCTGCCTACCCCTTTTTTACAAAAAAATGTCAGTGCCCTAGTGTCAGTATTATTGGGGATACACTGTTTTTCTAATATTGCCACGCCCAATTATCGACTACCGCCCACTTTATTGACCGTAATTTGTAATAAGAATGCCTACTCCTATACAAAATGGCAGTACCATAGTATCAATATTATTCGAAATACACTCTTTTTCTAATATTGCCACGCCCTTTTGCCAAAAAACGCCCATTTTCTTGGCCGTAATTTGTAATAACTGCGTATACTCCTACACTAAATTGCAGTACCCCTATGTCAATATTATGCCTACCCCTATACTAAACTCTAGTCTCAAAATTATTCAAGACACACTGTTTTTCTAATATTGCCACGCCCATTTGTCGAATACCCTACCCCTACACTAAATTTCAGTACCCTAGTGTTAATATTCCATAATCTCCAGCGCAGTAAATTCTTGGCTCGGGTCATATAACACATTGATTCAGCCCATACCCGAAAGCAATGGGAGGGCACGCATCAGATAGTACTACGACTTTTGAGTGTCAACACACTGTTGCTCCCTCCCTCCCTCCCTCCCTGCTCACTTAGCTAACCAGCGTTCTAGAAATTCGACAATGTAGCAGATAATGTAGCTTCCATCCGGCTTTGACGTGTAGGATTAGGTGGTGTATTTTCCTAGCTTCCAAAACTTTGGAAACTTAGAACCTAATAATTTAACATTTCTTTGGATTTGATTTGATTGTTTTTGAATTGAGTAACTTGCAGCAGTTGTCCCATCGAGGGTTTTACAGTCGGCTTACGAATAATGAATCATAAAGAGTATGCAACATGCAACTAATATTTAAATCTTATATAATCTACGACTAGAATCTTCTAGAATCTTTTATCTAAAATATTGTTCTTGAATATTTATTTATATGTAAAATAATACAAGTGTTGTTTATTGTTTCTTTCTCAAATATCAAACATTTTTCACTATAATTCAATATTATTTTACAATATGGAAAATATTATCCTAGTACCGTTTCCCCCACCCCCCCTCCCCCAAATAGAAGCAGTATTTAAAATTGTGCAAGAAGCTTACTAGACATGAAGAACAGAGCTAGCAGCATCAAGTATAGAAATATTTATGTACAAATATGTATATTCGTTGAAAAATATTTAAAGTTAAAACATACAGTTTAATCTTACAATAGCAACAATAAAAACATCTAAGCATATCAAAGGCGGCAGCACTGCACATTGCTGTACAGTAAAAATTCTAAAGCAATGCAAAATATTGAGTAAACTTTCAGCGATTGTAGGTAGCACATGTAAAGAAATTCAAATCTAACAAAAGCAACAACAAAAACCAAAACTAGCTATGCAGATTGCAACAAGATGTTGCAGCAACTAGCTAGTTTTTGAAGTTGATTAAAATGCTTGAAGCAAAAAAAAAAAAGAAAGAAATAAGAGAAAGCATGTAGAAAAAACTTGCAGCATAGTTATAGGATGCATGCAAAAAATTGAATAGAAATCTAAAAAGCAACTGTTAGTTGCTTGGAGATGGCGAAGTAGAAAAATTGGAAAAAGTAGAACTTGCAAAAAGATGCCGGCGGCATTGGTAGACCACTTCAATAACAATCCATGCGTTAGCTGAAAACGCAATCCAGCAAGCTTGTGATGATGATGTTGCTGCTTTTGGTAGTGTTTGTGCTTATGTTTATTTAATTTTTTTTTTTCAAACAAGCACAAAAGCATCCTTTTAAAAACGTCACAAATCATTTTTCTAAGCAAATGCAAAAGGTAGTTGAAAAAAGAAGTTGCATAAAAAAAAGCCATGCTTAGTCAACAAATTGACTTTATATTGGCTGCGGAAATCGAAAATACGAATTGTCATTTAAAATCTGCGTGTTGTCCTTCAGTCAGCCAGCAGCTTTTTCGCCTATTGCCAGAGCGTTGTATTTGTTATGTTACTAAAAGCACTCAATGACTTTGATAGAGCACAAAAAAAAAAAAAAAGTCAAGATAAATGCTAGCAAATTTGCTGCAATCTGCTTTTAATCAAATTGCTTGCGTTTCTGGGATTTTGAGTAGGTCCTTTTTTTACTTACCTACACTTTGCTTACTTTCTGTCATGCTTTTAAGCATACTTTTTGCGCTGTTCCTTTGCACAGCGCACTTGCTCAACTCATTTTTTATTTTTTTTTAGGTTTTTAACATACTTTTAAGGATGCGCCTTCCAATAGTTGCATGGTCTCGTGTTAGGTTTTGTGCACCTTAAAGCAACCAGCTGTCTGTCGTTTGTCATGTTTGTGAAACTGCGTTTTTCTTCTTCTTCTTCTTTCCAATTCTGCTGTATGTAGTTTTTTTTCTTTTTGCGTACTCTGTCGAAATTGTACAAACACATTTTCGAAATTGCTAAAAATTCTGTTCCAAAAAAAAAAAAAAACAACAAAGTTTATATAAAACGGAACCCAGCTAAAATGCAGTGTAACCAATTTTAAGCATTCCATCAAGTCGTTTTATATTTTTGTGTGCTTCTCTCCCCTCGATAGTTAATTGACAGTTTATTTGTTTGTTGAAAGCATTTTAGGCAATTGTTGAACATGCTTAGAGTGGTTTTTGTGGGGGGCAACAAGTATGCTTGTGTGTTGAAGGTAGTAATTGACAAGGTTCTAAATTTTCTTTTTTCCATATAAAATAATTTTTTTTTTTCAGACAATATAAAGTTTCAATCAGTTTCAAATTAAGTCTGACTTTAACACACATAAAAAATATAAGTTAAGGGTTAACTTTTACTTTTAGGAATAAAAGTTATTCCTCATTTTGAATTTTCATAATGCCAGCCCAAGTTATGCCAGCCCTATTAGAAAGACACAACCAAGTGAAAACTCCATATTGAGCTTCACTGTTCTGTGACTTTTACTTCCAAAACTATTCGATATCAAAAATTTGTCTGGTATGGGCGGAACCACACCACCTTGTCCAACCTCCGTCCAAGTTTTCTATTAGAAAGACATCACTAAGTCGTAACTCCATTCTGAGTTTCAATGTTCTGTGACTTTGACTTTCAAAGATATGCGATATAAAAAATTTGGCTTGTACGTGCAGAGCCACACCCCCTTGTCCAATGGCCCTCCAAGTTGTCCATTAAAAGGACATCACCAGAAGGTAACTTCATTCTAAATTTCAATGCTCTGTGACTTTTACTCCTCTAGCTTTTCTGTATCGAAAATGTGACTTGTATGGGCGAAGCCACGTCCGCTTTGCATAGGAGGTTGAACAGTACTTTATAACCTATTTTTATACCTACGAAATATACAAAAAAATTTTAATTAAAATCAGTCAAGTCGTATCGGAGGAGTTCGGCCACAAAAATTGTGACACAAGGTTTTTATATATATTCGATTTTCAAATTGTTTTTTTTTTTTTGAAAATTTAAATTGAATTTTAAAAAATTAAGTTTTTAAAACGTGAAATTTATTAAAATTTTGAATTAAATTTTAAGTTGATGTTAAATAAATTTTAAATTTATTTTAGATATCATGTTTTAATTAAAAAAATAATTTTCAAAACTTATATTAAATATAAAAAATTATTGAACTTATATTCTAATTAATATTAATAATTTTTCATTAAAATAATAAAATTGGAGCCTCAATGATAATTTTAATTTGAAAAATAAAACACAAATTCTTAATTTAAATGAATAATTAAAATTAGTAACATTAATGAAATATTGAATTGAATTCATTTTAGTTATTAATTAAAAATTCAAATTTTAAATCTAATAAAGATTTTAAATGTAAAATTAAATTTGAAATTTTGCGTTTTGAGTTATGTATTTTTTATTTTAAGTCTTTCATTTTGATTATTATATTTGATTTTTGAACAGATTCTGACTTAAGCTTCGAACTCAAATCCGAATGTGACCCTGGCCCTGACTCTGCATCCAACTCGGAGTCTGATATTTAGTCCGACGTCCATCTCTGAATCTGACTTTGGCTACACCTTTATCTCTAATTCTGAGCCCGACTCTGACTCAATTTCTGACTTTGGCTGTGACTCTGACTCCGACTATAATTCTGAATCTGAATTCCATGTTTGAATTTGACTTTGAATCCGATTAAAATTTTAAAAATTAATTTTTTTCTAAATTTATATTTAAATTTATATTAAAACGAAATGGCCATTTCAGCCCTTGAAAGGTCTTTGACCGAGCTTCTTATGATCAATTGTGTTGTGTGTGATGTGAAATGTTTGCACACAAATGATCGAGAACTGGACCTACATGTTTTACGCCGACTCCGAACTGCTTATGTTGTCAAGAAGCTTTGCATGGCAGTTTTTACTCTCTGAGGTTTGCCATTGTCTGCAGAGAGGTGACGGCCGAACAGAAAAATGAATTCAATTGAAAAAACTTTCTGTGTTGGATGAAGGATTCGAACCTGGGTTCTCTGGCGTAAGAGTCACACACTCTACCCACTACGCCACGGCCGCCAGCATAAATTAATATAATTTTAATTAAAATGAACAATCTGCTTGAATATAAATTTATAATTTAATATAGTTTCAATGATTATATAAATCTATTTATTTATTAATATTACTAGTGCCCCGAAAATCAGGTGTACTTACCTATTTCGCTCTGGAAATCACACTTTTTCATTCACATAAGAATGATTTATAAATTTGTATAAATTTAAATATTAAGGCCGGCGATACATTTAGAGGCGTCTCAGAATAGAATTTTTATTTTAAGTGGCTCAAAAACATCTCAAAAATGTGTTAACAAAATTTCATAAAGATATCTTTAATATTAAGGAAGTTAAAGGCTTGAAAAGAGACCCGCGCGTGAGTTCGATATAATATAAAATTTAAGTTTATTATTCATTTATTTATTTATTTTATCCAAGGAATGTTAAAACTAATTCTTTTGTGTGTAAATATAGTGATTTAATTAAGTTTTGAACATTAACGTCTTCGTAATATTTGTTTAGAATAACTTTAAAGTCGTTTTTCTCAAAACTACGTTTTTCAAAACTGCGGGCAACCTAGCTCAAAAACTACTTGCCTGATTCTTACCATATTTGGAATAACATTTTTTAATAACATTTTGCCCGATCTGAATGAATTTGATTTTTAAAATAGCCTTTTTAAATCGATTTATTCAATATTTAGAACAAAAATTAAGTAAAAAATGCAAATTTTTTTTTTAAAATACGTATAAATTTTTATAAAAGATTTTCTTAAAATTCTGTCTCTTTCAGATCGGAGACATTTTCATTGCGTTTTAAGATTTAAACATTTTTTTTGTCGGGTCCAACTAGGACCCAGCAGAATGCCCGCTGTGCGAAAAGAGGTCTTTTACATCAATCGTTGCAGTCAGCGCCATCTTTGTTTTTTGAAAAAAACAACTTTTTTTAAACATAAATGTATATTTTGCCATATTTCAAAATTTTAAAACTCTAAACAAATTTCTTCTTATAAAAACCATCACCTCAATATTACTCTTTTAGAGGAGAGTAACTCCTTTAAATGTATTGCCGGCCTAAAATAGTTAAATACTAATTTTAAATTCAAACTTAACTGAAAATTTCCAAATTTTGCATCCTGCATTTTGAATTTTTAATTTAAGTTTTTGCATTTTGATTCTTATATTAGAATTTTGGAAAGATACTTACACAGACTCTGAACTCCAATCCGACTTTGGTTCTCACTCTGATCCACTTCCTACCCTCACGCTGAATCAAAATCCGTTTCCATCTCCAAATCCGAGTCTGACTTTGGCTATATCTCTATTTCTGATTCTGATCCTAACTCTGACACTTTCTCTGACTTTGACGGTGACTCTGACTCTAACTCTGAAGCCATGTTTGAATCTGACCTTGAATCCTATTCCGTCTCCGAACTCCTCTACGATTCTGACACTGTCTCTTACTCTGAATCCGTTTCCGATTCTGCCTTTAACATTATCATAACTCAGACTTTGACTCTTGTTATGACTCCATCTCTAACTATGACTCTGAATCCTAATCAGACTTTGAATCCATGTTTGCATCCGAATTGGAATCACTCACCGAATCTGATTCTGATTCGATCTGTGACTCTGACTTTTATTATGAATTATTATTATGATTCTGGTTCTGTTTCTGATTTTGTATCCGAATCCATCTACGAATGTGACTCTAAATTTATATCTGACTCTTACTCAAAATCCGTCTCTGACTCCTACTTTGACTTTAACATGATTCTAAATCTAATTCTGAGAGTGAAGCTTGACTTGTTTTGACTGGAGTTGAAATGCTGCATACTTTTAGGAAGTATGAAAAAAACTTAAAAACAACGGAATTTGAGGCGTTTTTAACAGCTGTAAACAAAATATATCATTATAAAAAATAATAAAAATCTTGTTTCTTCAAAGCCTCTCATTCTCGACAAATTTAGCAATGAAGTACAAGCTTAAAAATTATTTCTCTGGCTTATATTTGGGGGAAAAAAAATTTATATATATATCTTAAGCTATGTATATTTGAATTGCTTTTAAAATGTCTATGTTTCCATATTAATTTAAATTTGCATAAACCTATTTGTACGCAAGTGTGTATGTGTCATTGTAGTTGTAAATGTAATGTGAGTATAAATTAATATGTATATAAAAAGATTACGCACACAAGTTGAACTCTTCAAAATCTACAGATTTCAAGTGTATTTGTTGGGAAAGGTTTTTAAAGTCCTTTTTAATTTTATTTTATTTTATTTTGTTCTTGCCTTGTTTTTGGGGCTTGTATTGAAATTGAAAATCCATTTCCAAAAGTTTACAATTTCAAGTGAGTGGTTCAAGTGGAGAGCGAGAGAGTGGTAGAGAATGAGAAAGATAACGATATAGAAAACCCAAAGAATGTTAGAGATGCAGCATGCCAGGATTTAGACTTAACTTTCCTGTTTTCCATGTTAATGGCTTTATTTTGTTGGAGCTGTTTTTCTTTTTTTTTTTTTTTGTTGTTGTTGTGGTGTTATTTTATATAATGTTACAGCGTAACAATGCTTTGGAATTACATTTATATTAGAACAAATAAATTGAAATTTAAGAATGAACAATATGTGTGAGAGCGGACCTTCAATTTAAAAGAGCATGACCGAGGTTTAGACAGTTCTATATGATAAAAAAAAAAATCGTGTAAAATTTTATCATCATCGGATGCACACGGCGGTTTAAGTTGGTTAAAGTTAAAGTATACAAAAAAACAAATCCTACGTCATGCTACATGTTGTGTTTAGAAATATTCTAATGCAAATAAAGTCCACTCTAATGTTTATACATAAAAAAAAAAAATAATATAAACAAACTTATATTCCGAGAAAATCTCATTTTTAAAGTGTGATTTTTTATTTGTTTTTTAGGGTTAAAATATTTTCCTCTCATTTTTGTCCGTACCCCTTCACTGAGCAGTTCCAACTTGTTTGCTTCATATTACTACTTATTTGCATGGATTTTATGTGAATTTAAGTGCTTTTGTATTGCGCTATGCTTAACACTTTGATTGGCAGCACTGCTCGGCATATCTTGAAAGAGCTGTTAATAAGAAGAAAAGTAGCTCGAGCAACAAAATAACAGGAATTGAAAAAAAAAGAATAGAATAATATGAAAACAGTTTTTAGTTAGATTATTTGAGTTGAAAATTTAAAGAATCCTGATTTAAGATGCAAGATATAAGATAAAATGTATAAAATATCAAATTTAAGTAAAAGGATTTAAATCTTAAGAGTTAAATTATTAGACTAGGGAAATGTTGGATACACATCAAAAATTTCCGCATTTATAAAATGTTTGCATTAAATAACGGTGGTTTAAGGAATAGGTGCAAACAACTGATTCCAAAATGGCGTTTTTCCGAAGTGAAATCTTCTTTAGGCGAGTTGAGCACTTTTTTTAGAGATAAATGATGTGAATTCGCGTCAGCACTATAAACTTCAGCAGTGTTAACATCAGCAATGCTGTACCGACTCCACTGTTAATGTCATCACTATTAACGTTAACGCTGTTCAGGTTTGGACTGTTAATGCTTGCATTTCTGAATCAGCTATTAGGCAAAAAGAAAACAATCGAACGTTTTTGAAGTTTTTTTCATGATTAAGCTCTAAAGGGTGGCAGTTGAGATGATATACAGAAGAGTAATAAATAATAGGATCAGTTCATATATTTAACTTCTCTAGGGGTCAGTTCGGAAGAGATTTGATCTATAATCGACCGTTTTTGTGTTTCTTGTGTTGGTACCCCCAGAAGGGTGGCACATGGGAGGCAGGTATGTTGACATGAAATGTTGAAAAACATAAAATAATAGGACTAGTTCATATATATGACCCCTTAGGGGTCAGTTCGCTAGAGATATTTCAATCGAAAATTTAAATATTAATTTAAAAGAAGGTGTCATTGTCATTGTCATTGTCATTGTCATTGTCATTGTCATTGTCATTGTCATTGTCATTGTCATTGTCATTGTCATTGTCATTGTCATTGTCATTGTCATTGTCATTGTCATTGTCATTGTCATTGTCATTGTCATTGTCATTGTCATTGTCATTGTCATTGTCATTGTCATTGTCATTGTCATTGTCATTGTCATTGTCATTGTCATTGTCATTGTCATTGTCATTGTCATTGTCATTGTCATTGTCATTGTCATTGTCATTGTCATTGTCATTGTCATTGTCATTGTCATTGTCATTGTCATTGTCATTGTCATTGTCATTGTCATTGTCATTGTCATTGTCATTGTCATTGTCATTGTCATTGTCATTGTCATTGTCATTGTCATTGTCATTGTCATTGTCATTGTCATTGTCATTGTCATTGTCATTGTCATTGTCATTGTCATTGTCATTGTCATTGTCATTGTCATTGTCATTGTCATTGTCATTGTCATTGTCATTGTCATTGTCATTGTCATTGTCATTGTCGTCATTGTCATTGTCATTGTCCTTGTCATTGTCATTGTCACTGTCATTGTCATTGTCATTGTCATTGTCATTGTCATTGTCATTGTCATTGTCATTGTCATTGTCATTGTCATTGTTATTGTCATTGTCATTGTCATTGTCATTGTCATTGTCATTGTCATTGTCATTGTCATTGTCATTGTCATTGTCATTGTCATTGTCATTGTCATTGTCATTGTCATTGTCATTGTCATTGTCATTGTCATTGTCATTGTCATTGTCATTGCCATTGTCATTGTCATTGTCATTGTCATTGTCATTGTCATTGTCATTGTCATTGTCATTGTCATTGTCATTGTCATTGTCATTGTCATTGTCATTGTCATTGTCATTGTCATTGTCATTGTCATTGTCATTGTCATTGTCATTGTCATTGTCATTGTCATTGTCATTGTCATGGTCATGGTCATTGTCACTGTCACTGTCACTGTACTGTCATTGTCAATGTAATATCATTGCCATTATCATAATCATTGCCATTGTCATTGTCACTGTCATTGCCAATGTCAATGTCATTGTCATTATCATCGTCATTACCATTGAAATCGTTACTGTCATTGTTAATGTCAATGCTGTAATTCTTTATGCAATTAGTAGTAAATTTTTTTTTTTGTCTTAGCCATTTAAGGCTATCAATTTACAGTCGTTCGATCTCTTTAAATGACTCAATTTTTCCATCCAAATAAAATCTAACGTTCCACAAGCTGCTGTCTATTTTTACGATTTACTTCTTAAAAAAGTGCTTCTTACCTCTTTATTCACTTCGCTTTTAATGGCACACAATTTTTATGGGCCATAAGTTTTAGTTGAGGTATTACTTTTATCTTCGTTACCATCTCATTCACTCACACATTAAGTGAAGACGAACGGTATATTTTTGGTCATAATTCACGCGATAAGCTTTTTGAATATTCATGGCTTTAGCTGAATGCCTAAAACGATGCTTTCTATTTTGCACATAAATTCACACCTTCGCCATGCTGTAACACACACATCCACATACTCAAACTCAGCATGATGCGTTGGTATATGAGTGTTAGTTATATTAGTATGTGTGTGTGTGTGAGTGCCTGCAAAATGGTCAAATCCACTTTTTCACATAAATTCATAAATGTTGGAGTCTTGTTGCTGCAGCCTATCTTTAGGTTTGCTCTTGTTTTCGATCATGTTGTTGCTGTCGTTGTTTTTGTTGTTATTGGCATACGTGTAGCAACAATACAGCGCTATTTAGGCTTGAACCGCCACACATTTTAGCATATTTATTATATTTAATGTTAATTTATTTCAACATTTCTGTTTCTTACATTCCATTCATTATTTTTTTTTATTGCCTAATCTTGGGCGTTTAGCGCATAAAGAAACTTTTGTGTTTTATTAAGACGTACCAGTGGATTTGTGAAGTTGAGGTGATGCTTTCTTGGTGTAGAAAAAAAAATCAAGAATTGAATACATAACGAGGTGAAGCGTTGTGTGTGTGTGTGTGCAAATAAATAATTGTTACTCCTGTTTGAGTGTACCGTTTGTTGGGCGACTGCAGCAGTCCGAACATATTTATTGCTTTGGTCAATGCCACTTTGCACTCGATAAACTTAAGCTTTGGCAGCACTTTTATGGCTCTTATCCTTCACCCCACCGCCTATTTTTTTTTTTTTTTGCAACATAAGCTGCTGCAAGTGTGTATGGCAGAAAAAAATACGCCTCTTTCGCGTCGCAATGATTAATGTCACGTTATCGCAAGACTCCTGCCTCACCAACTCCAACAACGGAAATCTCAACAGCTCTTATGTAGTTGTGGTTGTTCCCCTTTTTCTCTCTCTGCATGCGTGCATATGTGTTCTTATTTACTGCTGACTGCCTCGTTTTTGTATCCTTTTTTTCTCTGCCTCTGCCTCTGCTGCGACAACATTTTGTCGTTTTCATTCTATTCATGTTTTTTTATTTCTGTTTCTATTTGTGCTTTGCAACCCGTTTTTTCACTGTACTCGTTGCTGCTGCCCACTTGATGTTTATTGCGCTGGTCGCTCCTAAAAGCATGCTTAGTTAATTTGCTTTAAGTCGCTATTCAATTCTTGCGGTTGCCTTTGACTTCTTCATATCGCGTCTCCTGTGTCGCTGAATTTTATTTTTCACGCTCTTCTTGTTGTTGCATTAAGTATTCAACATATTTATTGCTATTTCAGCTTATCTGTTACTTCACTAGTTTTCGGCTGTCCTTTTTTAGGTTTTTTGTTTTTACTCTTTTCTTCTATGTTTTTTGATTGCATTTTGGTGGTTTTGCGATAATCGTGCCGCAGTGTAAATTAGTTTTGAAGCTAACTGCTAAATGCAGGTATATTTGTGTATGAATGTGTGTGCGTTTATATGTGCGTGATCACACTACCACTCTTATGCAAAAAAACACAGCTTGAAGTTGTGTTAAAAAACACAAACATTAAATGGTGCATAATTGTGCTGGTTCGTTTTGAATTTATATGCTTTTATGCTCAATGTAGTTGTAGTAGTTATATTATGTCTGCATGTTTGTGTGAATTTGTTTTTGTCTACATGTTTTAACAGATTTTTACTTGAATTATAGTTTTGTGAATTAGTTGTTGCTGCTTTTGCGGTTACAACATCCAAAAAAAAAAACACACACATAAGCAAAAAATGAAGTAAATTTTGTAAAGGATATGCTTGACATTTTGTAAAGAATATTCACGCTAACGTAAGCAAAACATTACAATGGGTTTTACTAAGTAATTGAATTCTGTAAATTTCTTATCAAATTAATGTATTTTTTTTTGTTGCCGTTTCTTTTATGGCTCTATTGTGGGACACAAACATGTAATGGAACATTTAAGCAAATCTAACTCCCATAACATGACAATTGAAAATTATTTTAAAAAAATATTTTTGTATAAAAAAATGTATTGAACAAAGTTGCACAACATTTTTATATATTTATTTCTGTGTTCTGTTAAAATTCAGCATAAGTAGCGTAGTGCTATTTTTATTAGAAAATGCACAGGAAAAATTGCTATAGAATTTACTGTAAAATTTGACCAAGGATGCTTCTATGTCAGCACAGTGCAAACTTGAATACAGACAGTCAAGCGAAACTAAGAATAAAATAACAAGGTTAATTAAAGGATCTAGTATGTCTGTAAAAGACCAAGGATCATCCGATGTCCCGTTACTCGATTGTAGTGCTTACAGGGTGCTTGCTCTTGTAAAATAAAAAATTTCCTAACTTAATGCAATTCAATTTTTGTGGTTTAGCAACAAATATAAATAAGTATATATATAGATCTAAATATGTATATAATATATAATAAATAGATGAAAATATGTGAATTAAATTTTTAGGTATAAACCTTCGGTCTTCATAATATAAATACCCAAAAGTAAATTTTTACTTGATTAGAGAAGATTGAGACTAAACTGAACACGGGACTAAGCCAGACACCGAACTTTAATTAAAGTTTTTAGTTCTATGGTTTCAAGTATTTAAGTATACTATTAACTTTACTAAATTCTTAATCTTAAAAGTTAACATTACATTTTTAACTAAAATTTTTGTTCACATATTGTTAATGATTAACTTTTGATGTAGAATAACTTCTTACAGCACGGTTTGCATGGGGGTGTTTTTCGAAAATTTTTCAAGCACATGTAACGTTTTCGGTCACTTTTTGAGGTATATCTACAAGCTTAAATATATATCGTACAATGATAAAATATATGCCAAAACATTATTTATATGGCGGTTTAAGCGAATATGTAACACTGGATTTTGTCACTTCTTTAATAAAGTCACAAAATAGCAAAATCTTAGAAGAAATATTCACATTTTCGTATGAGAAAAATCATACATAAAATGCTTCAGTAGCTGATTGCGTTGTTGTTATGGTTGTTGGTTTGGTTCGTGTCAAAATCACGAACGCAAAATCTAGTCGTTTGTTGAAACGAATTTTTTTACGAATATTTCTCAGTAAATGCGTGTGCTACTATTTTTGTTAATTTTCAGCAAGATTAATAGAATACATGATTGAGATGTACATACAGAGCCAGTATGCGGCTACAAAAAGTTGTATTACTACTAGGAAGGTTTACCTACGTCGAGACAGCGCATAGTAGATGCGCTATGAAAACTATATATTTTTTAAATATAATAAATATGCATTTTTTGTTTTGTTATATTTGTTTCGTATTAAAACTAAATTTTGTTCGCTAAGGTTTAAATTTTCAATAAAATTTCAAATATATATTTACAGTGGGGAAAAAATAAATTCATATATTTCAGAAATAGTTATTTCCTTTTATTAAACATATTACTGAATAACACATATTTTTAACCAAGATAAAACATATAACAATAGAAAATTGTTATTATAAAAAAAATGCAGGAAAAAGTAGCTCGCGAGATACTGGAAAATAATATAATTTTAACACGCAATTCTTATAAACCAAAGCGGAATTGAACGTAATTGAAATCAAATTTAGCTTTTTGTCAGCTAAATCTATCAAAATTGTGTTATTGAAACGAAGTTCCTTAACGCGGCTTGCGGGTGGAGTGATTTGGTAAAAATTTGCACGATGTGATTTGGTGTGATTTCTGACTCATTTTGGGATATTTGACCTATTTGAGAACGTGTGGGATTTTGGATGATTAGGTGGGATTTTCTACTGTGTCAAATTTTAAAAAGTTTAAATTTTTTACAAAACTGGTTTGCATGACTTTTTTATAATTTTTCACAATTGTTCGTTCAATTGGTGTTTCATTTTTTAGCAATATGTAAAAAAATGGATATGTATGTTAGCAATGTATGTTTTCATAGTTTAATGTTTAACAATGTACATTACGCTGTGCCGATATTTTTTTTCTTTTAATTTTAATACGCAACAGGCATCAAAAATTGCGTATCTTAGCGCTAATTTAAAATACGCTTACCATTTTTGAAATTAATATAAATTTTGGCCTTCTACCAGAGCTTTTCTGACTGAAATTTTTTCAATTTTTTTCAGGTACTTTATAAAGAAAATTTCGCCCATATTTGCAGCCAACTAACTAATTTGAGTCACTTAATTCAATAATCAACACAAAAACGACAGTTTTTGAAGAACTAGATATGTTTTGCTTTAGGGGCGTATGAGTGATTTTTTTCATATCTTTAATGTTTTAGATTTATGTATTTTGTTAAATTATTTTGTTTGTTGTGTTTAATTTTAAGCAAAGATAGTTTTAATTACGATTTTCGGTCAAACTATCTGAAAGTATTACGAAAGACAGAACTTTAATCTAATTGCTGTATACCTTTGTTATTATGTAGAAAGGCAGTACAAATAAGAAAAGTTTTATTAATAATTATTCTGGTAGAGGGCCATAAGTTATTTGGAATTTAAATATAGGTAGCTAATTTTGAAACTACGTAAAAATACGTAACTTTAAGTTCCTATTGTGTTTCGAAAAACCAAAAACAAAACTTTTTCATATTAGATCTGCCCATCCTAATGTACAATACAACGTTTTTTGATAAATAGACAAATTTTCAAAAAAAAAAACAAGTTAAAGTACTGTTTTTTTTATCAATTTAGAAAGTAAAACCTCCCTAATGCATCGTAAAGTCAGAAAAACATCACAACTTTCTAGTAAATGAAAAAGCAAGTCAATTCATTCCGGAATTGTTCGCATTGCTTCGATTAAAAGTTTTTTCAGTTCCATTCATAATAAATTAAATAAGTCATATTATTATTTATGATAGTACAAGTCCCTTATTTATATATATATATATATATATATATGTGAAGTATGCTGTGTATGTTTACGTGAGAGTATCAAGCAGACTACAAACGAGCAGGCGAGAGCGTAGCAGAGTGCGAAACTCTCTCTTTCTCTCTATAGCTTTCTCTGTGCCTCTTTTATATTAGAAAATCTCAATATTGAATTATGCTGACACGTAGAAATTTCGTTAACTCATTTCCTTTATTGTGTTTTTTGTTTTTTTTTTTTTTTTTTTTTGTAAATCAAACGTAATTTATATTATGCAATTAAGTTTTAAGAAATGGAAATTGCAGCAAATGTGTGTTATCCAGACTTAAAAATGTCAGTTAATAGGTCAATAATAAAAGTAAAATTGTGTAACTTGATACAACCATTAATTGTTTACTTTCGTTTATTATTGTTTTTATATATTTACTATTATTTACATTGTAGAGAGACAATAAGGAAATTATATGTTCAGCGTCAAAAAGAGGATTGAAAGCGCAGAAAGAGAATTGAAACACATCCGAGTGCTTATATATAATTTTTAATAAATAAATAGTTTTTTTTTTAATTTAAATGAAACATTTTGATTTTTTGATTTGACTTGATTCGTTATCTAGTCACGCAATCAGGACTCAAGCCGAATCCGGAACGTGTTAAAACAATACTCGATTGCAAATTGCCAAAAACGGTTAACGACTTATGCCGTTTTCTTGGAACTCTCAACTTTTACCGTCGTTTTATCGCAAAAGCTGCAGATGCTCAAGCTATTCTTCATGATCAGAAGAAAGGTCAAGTGAAAAATGATAAACGTGTCATTGTTTGGACACCTCTACTGAAAGATGCATTTCAAGTATGCAAACAACAGTTAGCAAATGCAGCACTCCTATCGTATCCAGTGGATGGTGCCGAAACTTCGCTTTGGGTAGATGCGTCAGATAAAGGAATGGGCGCAGTTCTACAACAACGTATTGACGGTGCTTGGAAACCACTAGGGTTTTTTTCAAAAAAACTAAGCGAAACCCAAAGACGATATAGTGCCTACGATCGCGAACTCCTTGCTGCTTACTCTGGTCTAAAATACTTCCAGTATTTCTTGAAGGGCAGCCAATTTTTCATATACACGGACCACAAGCCGCTAACTTTCGCGTTTAATCAACGACCTGAGAAGGCTTCACCACGACAGCTTCGGAATCTTGATTATATATCTCAACACACAGTCGATATTCGTTACATTGCTGGAAAGGACAACGTCACAGCTGATACTCTCTCACGTTTAGAAGCTGTTATAATGCCATCGCCTCTCGATTATCAACTGTTAGCAGAGGACCAGAAAACGGATCAAGAGCTGTTAAATCTGCTGCCATCAAATTCTCATGGTATACTTTTAAAGAAATTTAAAATTCCTAACCCCGATGTAGAAATAATTTGTGACGTTTCAACGATCAAAATTCGTCCATACATCACTCAAAGATTTCGGTTTCCAGTTTTTCAGATGATACATAACCTTTCTCATCCTGGATCCAAGTCGACTGTTAAACTGGTGAGTGATAGATTTGTTTGGCCATCTATGAAGAAAGACATTTCATCATGGTCCAAAGCCTGCATAACTTGCCAAAAATCTAAAATGGCTCGTCATACAAAAAGCAAAATTGGAACATATCCTATTCCGGAAGAACGGTTCAAGATGGTCAGTATAGATCTTGTTGGCCCACTACCTTCATCGGAAGGCTTTCGATATTGCCTCACATGCATAGATCGATTTTCTCGGTGGGCTGAAGCAATTCCACTTATAGACATTACGGCAGAATCGGTTGCAAAAGGATTTCTTCAAGGATGGATTTCAAGATTCGGTGTTCCAGCCCAACTGGTGACAGATCAAGGTCGTCAATTCGAATCCTCGCTATTTCGTGAGTTTGCCAAACTGATTGGAGTAAAACTCAATCATACGACTCCGTATCATCCGCAATCTAATGGTCAAATCGAACGTTGGCATCGCACACTCAAGACTGCAATCAAGTGCCATACGAGCACTCGTTGGGTAGAAGTTCTACCAATTATAATGTTGAGTCTGCGAGTAGCAGTAAATTCTGATGTTCAAGCTTCACCTTCGGAGATGGTATATGGTATGCAGTTAGCACTTCCAGGGCAATTTTTCACGTCGTCAGATATAAGTGAATGCAACAGTGATTAGGTAAAACAATTTAAATGCGACATGCAGAATTTAAAAGCCAAAGAAGTAACTCGTCACGGAATGGAAAAGATATTTATTCCTTCGGATCTTAAAACCAGTTCACACGTTTTCATTCGTACAGACGCTGTTCGAACACCCCTACAACAACCATACACTGGTCCGTTTAAAGTTCTAGCCAGAAATGATAAAACGTTTACAGTTGAAGTAAAAGGTAACGAGAAAGTTATATCGGTAGATCGTCTGAAACCTGCGTTTATGTGGTCTACCGAACAAGTAAAAGACATCGCCACACCAGAAGAACCAATTGCAGATCCTATGCTATTGAGATCTGGTAGAAACGTACGTTTTCAAAAATAGCGTTACACTGGAGGGGGAGTAATGTGGTATTCAGCACTTACTGTACTAATAATATACTTGCTGTATTAATACCTTAAATTTAATTTTTAATCATTTTCATTTTTACAAATTTTATTTGTCAAAATTTCTAAATAAAATTTTCATTCGTTTTTAGTTTGTGAAAAATAATGGTCATAGTTTTTATAAAGATTTGCTTTTCAATTAGAATAACTAGAAACGACACGTTTATTCGTTTTAATAAAAAATAAATAAAAATACAAAAATTTAAAAAAAAAAAACTATACTCTACTTTAATTTCGAATAACATTGGAAGTTACTTCGTTCCTGACCGGAGTCCCCAGAACGCAATACTTTTTTCTTTTAGTATTTAAAATAACCTGTATCGAGAACATTTTCAATCTTTTAAATACCTCACTGTATATTTTCTTGCAAATTTTTTAGTTCTGTGAAACTCTTTAATTGCTAAAATAAACTTTTTTTGAAAAAAAAGCTGTGCTCCTCTATAATAGGTTACGACCGCCCAAACGAAACGGCGCATAAGCACGCACAATTGTATTGTTCTTTTTTAAATGCATGCCTTCCTTCTGTTGTCATGCATGACTGGCAAACAAAAGTTTTTACAGAATTTATTTATATTTTCACTGTTATTTTTTTTTTTTTTTTTTAACGCAGCAAAGTGGTAGGCAATAGCAAAAAAATTTAAAAATTACGCATAAAAATTTAAATTAAAAAAAAAAATAATTGAATGTGTGAGAAACAAAAAAAAAAAAAATATGTTGGTATTGTAAAAATAACAACTTTCGCAAACAGAACACGCGCTATGCAAACATGTTATTGACCCTAGAGTTTTTTCCATGCTCATATAGCGCAGCAGCAGCGTGACAGTCACATGATGTTTTCGAAATTTGTAGCGGTCAGCGCAATTAACTCTATCCATCGTTGGTGAACTACGAGTGACTTTAATGGATGCAAAAAAAAAAAATACTCACTTTTTGGCGGGGAGAGTAGTGCTGTGAGAAATACTGTGAGATATAAAAAAAAACATTATGACAAAAGATCAAAGAACAGAGATTCAATCAAAAATAAAATACCAAAGACCATAAACCTGAAGAAACCAAAAATCAAACACCACAAACTATATAAACTAAATACTAGAGATGAAAGATCAAAAATCAAAGATCAAGAAAAAAAAAAATACCAGACTCCGTAAGCCAAAGACAGAAAACCAGACCCAACAAACTACAAAAACTAAATACTAAAGACAAAAAACCAAAAATCAAAGAGCAAGAAAAGGAAAAAATCAAAGATTGGAAATCAACACAAGATCGTCTGAGAAGTTTTTTAAATAAGAAATCTTCTCGATGAATACTAAAGTTATCTATTGGAAAAATAATGGATTTCTTTTAACCTACACCGAATATATATTAGAGATGTGACTATCTCCGCATCCGCGGAGCATCCGCAAAAAATCAACATCCGCATCCCCACCCTCATTTTTACTATTTGATATAAATCGGCATTCATAAAAATTTTTATTATCGACACAAAAACTTAATTAAAAAAATACATTTCCTTTATGCTTCATTATAAGCTTAGAAATTGGTTAAAAGCAATAAAATACAATTTACCGTTGATGGATTCTGACTATTTAAAAAAGTTTTTTATATGATTTTTATCATTTAAGTCCTAATTGTAGTTTGTCTCGTCAAGCTGATATCTTTAAAAATAAAACATACATCTATTTCATATATGTTATTTTCTTCATTGAATTTTTTTGTTTTGCTTTATTTTTATTTTTTCTATTCACTTTGTTTTCTTCGTTTAGATACCTGAAAAAATTTTTGTACTTTTATATATAACTATATGCGCTATATTTCTTATAGCGCATACTTTTCTGGAAAAAATTCTACACTCACTAAATGCAGAGTTTTTTACATTCTGACCTGAATTTACATAATGCTGAATACAAAAATGCAACAATTTTTTTTAATATTGGCTTCACTGTTGTTTTGAATTCCGACGTATTTGCGATTGAGTTTATATATAGTGCCGACTGAATGGAACTTTCTTCAATTATAACAGGTCATTCAATAAGTCCGTGGGATAAGTAAGAAACAAACAAAATTTTGATACAACTCCATTATATTATTCAAAATAGTTGCCTTTGCGAGCGATACAACGAGTTTAGCGATTTCCAACTTTTTGATACCACTTTTATAGTACGATTTCTCTTCCTCGTCAAAATAGGCCTCAGTTTTAGCGATTACTTCATCATTGGACTTGAATTTCTTTCCAGCAAGCATTCTCTTGAGATCTGAAAACAGAGAAAAGTCGCTGGGGGCTAAATCTGGAGAAAATGGTGGGTGGGTAAGCAATTCGAAGCCCAAATCATACAATTTTGCCATCGTTTTCATCGATTTGTGACACGGTGCATTGTCTTGGTGAAACAACACTTTTTTCTTTTGCAAATGTGGCCGTTTCTTGGCGATTTCAGCCTTCAATCGATCCAAAAGTGCACAGTAATAGTCACTGTTGATGGTGGTTCCTTTTTGGTGATAATCGATGAATATTATTCCTTTCGCATCCCAAAATACAGACGCCATCACCTTACAAGCCGACTGTTGGGTCTTTGCTCGCCTTGGATTCGGTTCGTCGACTGCTGCCCACTCAGCTGACTGTCTTTTGGATTCTTGTGTGTAACAGTGAAGCCATGTTTCATCCATTGTCACATATCGACGATGGAATTCGATTTTATTGCGGTTTAATAGCGCCAAACACTCCTCCGAAGCATCAATTCGTTGTTGTTTTTGGTCGACTGTGAGCTCACGCGGACCCACCTTGCACAGAGCTATCGCAGACCTAAAAGTTCGTGTAAGATGGTAAGAACACTACCATCTGATATCTTGACAATATCAGCTAGCTCGTGCACCTTCAATTTGCGATCGTTCATAACCAATTTGTGGATTTTTTTGATGTTTTGTGGAATAAAAGTCTGATTTGGGCTGGTACGACCACGTTTAAATCAGCAATCCACTTTTCTACCATTTGTCTCGATGTAGTAGAGTCCGGATAATGTTTATCAGGCCATTGCTTGGTTTCCACTGTATTTTTTTATCATCAAAAAGCAATGCTTTATCAAAACTCCGAAATTCACTTTTTTCCATTTTTTTTTTTTCAATAAAAATAGTTGCACACAAAATGCTATAACTCACAAATCAATTGTCAGATTGGTGTCAAATTTTTATACGTATCGTTTGAAGGTTGGTACTAAATAAAAATCATATGAAAAAAATCTAGTAACGCCATCTATGTGTCATCCTATGAACTTTTTTAACGTACTGTTACTTATACTTAGAATACTCCATTCAATGCTTGGATGAATGCTCGGCTGATATGGAAATGTTTTTGTACACATCGGATTCCTCTCAAGCCCAAGCTGATAGCAGTGCGGATGATCTTATTCAAAAAAATAGGCACAACTGCCGCAGCACAAAATATGAAATGTCAAAATTATTTTATTTTGTTGTTTTTATGCTGGAATTACTATAGGGCAGAATTTGTTGGCAGTATTTGTTGTACTTTTGCGGTCAACATTTTCAAGAAATGAACACGATTTATTTTCAGGCCAACTTTTGTTTTTAGAAAAGAACAGAAAAAAAATGGAAAATAATTGAAGAAGGCAGAAAAAACGCAGTGCGCTATTATTCGAAAAAACGAAAATGGCCATTTCAGCCTTTGAAAGGACTTTGACCGAGCTTCTTCTGATCAATTGTGTTGTGTGTGTTGTGAAATGTTTAAACACAAATGATCGAGAACTTGACCTACACGTTTTAAGCCAATTCCGAACGGCTTCTGTTCTCAAGAAGCTTTTCATGGCAGTTTTTACTCTTTGAAGTTTGATATTGTCTGCAGAGTGGTGACGGCCGAACAGAAAAATTGATTCAATCAAAAAAACTTTCTGTGTCAGGTGGGATTCGAACCAGGTTCTCTGGCGTATGGGCCACACACTCTTACCACTGCGCCACGGCCGCTATTAATCTCATTCCAAATATCCGCATCCGCGGATATAAATGTAATTTATTCGCATCTACATCCGCATTTATCATTTTGGGTATCCGCATCCGCATTCGCTGATCCGTCACAGCCCTAATACTTTAGTGGATGCTAAATGTGGCATTTTTTAGCGTGTATCCAAAACTGTCATACAAAAAACTTATTAGAAGATATACAACTTTGCAGTTTTCAGCAAAATATTCCTCATAATTTTGCATAAATTTGATTCTTAGACTTCAAATTCCTTGGATGAGCCATTTTCTTGGAATTGTTTGCCGAAGGCTTTGTCTTTTTTTTTTTTTTTTGTCTTTCAGTTCTTATAACTCAAACCAGATCAGCCAGGCTAAAGTTGCTAGACCAATTTTGTTTTGGAAAGCATGTATACCAAGAAAAAAATGCAATAGTAAAATCACCTAAGTTGGCTTCTGTGGAGATAATTATATCGGAATTATAAACTTATGCTTATTTTTCAGAATAATTTCTTGTTTAATGCATTGCTTTGAAAGCATATACTTCGATACCCTGAAAAAAAAAATATTTGATTTACCAAAGCCATGTATATAATATATTAACCAATATTGTAGGTAAACCATCGAAAATTCGACACTTTATCAAAATGGTATGGATATAATATATCATCGAAGCAGTTTGCGTTATATTACATACACTCTTCATGATTTACCATATGAGATTTGTAACATGGCGTTACAAAATTATATGAAACAATATTATATATATTATAATATCTACTTGATAAAATAATATTATTAATAATGTAATACAACTGTATAATTCTCTATAATAAATCATATCATAGAATTATACTAAGTATATAATAGTATATTAGATAGAAGACCGACCACTAGGTCTTCCTCGGGGCAGTGACACAGGCACTCGCTACCGTTCCCCGTGTTCTCTTCTTCTTCGTTTACAAACGCTGCAACGTTTTCTGCTGCGGCTAACTTATTTTAATTACAAGATTTTATAGGAGCGTTCCTTTCTAGCCACCACCGACTACCGAAGCACTTACCAACCGATTACCGAGGCACTCACTGGCTACTGAAGCGAGTACCAAGCTGTTACCGAGTGTTCAAGTACTTACTGAGACACTTACAAGCGCCAGAGAGCTGACCAACCGATTACCGAGGTAATCACTGATTACCCAAGTGCTTACCAACCGATTACCGAGGCTCTTACTGAATACCAAAAAACTGAGACCGTAACCCACTAATACCCAGGCCAACTCCTATCTGAGGCTGCTTATTTGAGATACTAAGTTAGTAAATTGTTCAATAAAAGGAGTATTTGAATTATTTAAAAAGCCTGCAAAATCCTGGGGCGGCTGAGTTTTACCTCAGCCTTTGAGAAAACCATGTCACAGATTACTGCATGAATAATTATACAAGACAAACCAAGAGAATATTTTTTTGGTTCTACATAAAAAAAGTTTAAAAATGATGCAAATTTAAAAACTTTAAAATGATGTTGATTAAACCCGTTTTATAAACTGCAGTTTGATTATTTTATCGAAAAAATCCCCAAAAATCCAAAAATACAAAATTAAGAAAATACAACAGTAGCATGGATGGCTAAAGTATAGTTTTGAGCTATTTTCTGAAAAATAACTTAAAAAACCATAACTCGGAAAAAAAGTTATAACTGTTGAAACTTTTCTTTTCAAATAATGTATAAATTACCAAATATTTAGTTAATTTATAGCATCAATAAAAATTGGCAAGTTAACATGTAAAACTTAGGCGTTTTAATAACCTCCCGCAAACTTGGATATATAAATTATACTAGGTTTTTGTTAATTTAACATAAGCTCTTTTCTTGGTGCAGACTACGAATTTTTAGTCAAATTTTCGTAACTATTATTTACGGTTTAAGTTCGGTCGTATTTAATACTTAGTAAGCCTTTAGGATATGGATAAACTTTATCATAACAGTAACTTGAAATTTTTTTGACAAGCAATATGCACTCAAAAAAGCAAAAAACAAAAAAAAAAAATAATTGTAAAACATATATATTATGATTTATTTTTTAAGTGAAACTTTTATAGCCGCGTATAGCAAATCGCCGCACTGGTTGTATAAAAACGAAAAAATTGCTATTAAATAATTTTTCATATTTTTGCTTTCACCGAGGATTTCAACACACTTCTCTTGGAACAATAGGCGGCTGCTCTACCAATTGGGCCACATATTTATTTGAGTAGCTCATACTTATCTCAAATTTTACAATCAGTAGTTCTTTTCTTTCTTTTATCATTGAATTGAGTCTTTCGTTTAATACTTTAAATATACATTGTGGTCTAAAAATTTGATTCTGAACGTAGCTTTTTTTCAGAATATTAGCATACTGTAAGGCATTTCCGAAATTGAGTTTTGATAAATTCAGATAGCAATTTTCGTAGTAGACCCTACATTGATTGATTTGAAAACAGCACATGCTGCAATAATAACGAATGGAACTTTGAATCTAAAATTTGTTTTATTCTTAGATCTGTGAATTTTTATATAAATACCTATCTTTCATAATCTCTTCAAATCAAATATCTTTCATAAAATTAAAATGCAGCTTTTAACACACATTTATATCGAAATTAGAAGAAATCGCATGCTGCGGTATTGAGCTACTGGACTATCTACTCTGCTTTTAAATAAATTAAACAAACTGCTACATAAGCCAGAATTGCAGAATATTCTTTAACGCGACTAGCTTGTATTCATCAATAACAGACTAGCAAAATATTCTTTAAGGCGGTCTTCTCATTCAAAACCCGTTTTTTGGACCCTTTTTAAAAAAATTCTTATTTTTAAGAATAATTGAAAACCTTTTTTATTTATTGTATTACAAAAGGTTAAAAGTAAATAAAAAAATTTTTTTTGCCTCGATACGTGGGCTGTTCAAAAAGTAATGAGACTTCAAAGTTGGTGGTGAAAAAAAAGGTGTCGTCACGGCGGCCACGATTCCGGGTCTCCGGAGCGTCTGAAATGAAAAAAAAAACGGGGTTATAATCAGTATAGACGTAATTCTCGGGTGAACCGCAAGCTTAATTTTGTGATTTTTTTTGACAAAATGGCGGCCATTCAAAAAAAAAATTTCAATTTCGGGTTTTTTTTTGTAGTTTAGTGTAAAAAAAAAATAGTAAAAAATTTTTTAAAATTATGGTCGAGGTTCACCCGAGAATGGTGACAATTCTGCGTCGATTCCATTTTGTTTCATGAAAATCGGTTCAGTTGAACTGGAGATATCATGGCCGCCAGTTCGAAAAACGTGGGTTCGAGATAAACGCGTTTAAAGTTTGAAGTAATTTTTTTGGGGGAAAAAAAAAAAAATATCAAAAATGTTTAAATGCAGTTTTAAAGAGCTGACAATTTTTACTTACAAATATTAGTCGGCGATGCCAGCTCCATACAGGCCACCTTCCTCTTTTTCGTAGAAACTGCTTTCTGCTGCCCTCTCTGCTCTGCGAGCCGTTCTGCCAGCTTTTGATGATGCCGCAGCTCGAGTCTCTGATCGGTTCAATCTGTCTTCATTGCGAGATAGTGCGTATTCGTATGCGTTTTTGCCAATCGCAATACCCATCAAACCCATAATTTTAAGTATGGGTATAAAACCGTCGTTGAAGAGGCACGTTGCAATGAAATTGGCCACTTCGATGCTGCGTGCGCCTGAGTTGATGTGTTTGGGCGAAAGTGACCAAAGAACAGAATTGTAGGACTCATTGGAATTCTGAGTTTCAGATCCAAGGCATCTTTCAAGCAAATTATCTGCCGACAGCGCTTCGTAAGCTGGTTTTATTACCTCCATCACCTTCTTGTCCATCAGACCTTGCTTCACAAAAAAGGCTGTATCTTCTAAAGTATTTCGAATTTCTAAAAATCCTTTTAGGGGCATATTCACAACTACCCAAGCTATAAATAAATGCAAAAAAAAGTTGGAAAAAAAAATTGCTCAATGAGAAGACCCCCTTAAGCTATAACTCTTATCTCTTGTATTTCTTCGAAAATTCTTTAACGCGTCGGGCTTGTGTTCATTCATTAAAAAATTTGTCGAAAATTTTCCAATCTTTCTCCTTTGCGTTCGTTCATGTTTTCTCTACAAAGGCTTATATTTCGGGGTAATTTTTTCGTTAAATGTTACAATATATACCATTTTAAAAACGTGGTGTATTAAAGGACTGCATGACTGATATATCAAAGATTGCAAATTGAAAATAATCTTATCCATAAAAACATGTAAAATAAAATCAAAGATTTGTGTGTTGACGAAACTTCCGCAAGGAGTAATATTTTCATGCACGAAAAATCTCCACATTTCTGTATTGCGTTCGTGGGAATTTTATATGGGATTTTCGTCAATGAAATGTATCGATTCGATTATCAATTCCTTAAGACCTCTGGACTACAGGGAAATATCATGGCAAATGCAACATAAAATACGATGCAAGTCTTGTATCGAAAAACGCATCAACATTTTTAACTGTGTAGGCACGAAAACATAAACCTTAACAAGTATGCGCGGTAGCATAAAGTCAGTGCTTTTGACTATGAAGCAAAGGTTTAGTGCTCCTTTCTGCAGTTGAAATTTTGTGCTTTTTTTTTTTAAATAAAAAATATTCACAATTTTACTGGCAGTTTTTGTTTTTTTAAGAAAAATTTTAAATAAATTATATAAATTAAAAATAATTTAATAAATAAAATAAAATAAAACAGCAAGATCTGGTGTCACGAAAGTAAAAAAAAAAACTGCGATCGAATTCTGTACGTGAATATTGAAGTTTTCCGGAACGGTCAATAGACAAAATTGACAATTGTTATTTTCCATGATATCGCCATGTTGAGAAAACTAATTGGCTTTATGAAAAAAAAGACAGTTTTTGAACGAATACTGCTATGAAGGCAGACTGCTTTTTAACCATTTGATTGCACTAAAGGAGGGAATGATAATAAAATAAATAAGCAATCTTCCCAGAAATTCCAGTTTTGGGTAAAAGTTTCACTTCTACCGTGCGTAGAAGCGGCCACTCACATCTTTTTTTTAATCTTAAAACTTTTTTAAAAAATGTTCGTTCTTAACAAAAATAGTTTAATATAAATTATAAAAGAAAAACACTTAACAGAAAATTTCAATAATTTCCATGTTTTTAAAATTAATTAATTAATTAATAAACAATTTTTAAAATTATTACTTTTTCAGATGGCGCTTATAAGATATCACAAAATACGACGTAAAATCATTCGCGATTTTTTTTTCTTAAGTAAAAGCTTCTTTAAGCTTCTTTTTTAACTAGGGATGAAAGCTAATATCAGCAATGTGATATCGTCGCCACTGTTAATATTATCACAGTAAACGTTGAAGTTCCCTTCTTATGTTTTTTAAAATTATCAGGCACTGAGACGCTCCAAGCTGCTAGTACATTCAATGACTAAAGCTGTTTTTAATAGCAGTGCATAATTTGAACGTCGTCGTCCCCCCCCCCGCCCCCCTCTCCTTCAAAACAAATCACAACCACAAGCGTCAAACACTGCAAGAGGCCAATCGTGTAGCCATCACTGTAAAAAAGCTCAAAAAAAAAAATATTTCAAATATTAAAAAATAACCAAACAGCACACAAAAATTATACAAATTTTTGCACATAAACTTGCACGCGCACGTGCTTCAACAAAGCCAACATTTTATTTGGCAGCCACTGACACTGATTGCCTAGATTGTCCGTCTAGAAAATAAACAAAAAAACCAAAAAATGCTGCGTTCTTTATTCAATTAGAAGCTTAAACAGAATGCAAAATACTTACAAACAAAAAAAAAAAATAAAAAAAAAAACAAAAAGCCTGATGCTTATCGGAATTCCTAGCATGTTCAGTTAGGCAAGCAATCTGCAATCAAGCTTCAGCGTTCCTTATAAATTCCATTAGAAATTAAAAAAAAAATTTATTATTCTCTTTTTAAATGCTTTTATGCTGCGCGCACTTAAAAATTGCCATTTTATATCTGCAACAAATTAACGCTTAATATAATAATTCTGACGGCATTTCTGATGGTAGCAACGAGCGTTTCATTACATGGCCAGTTTTTGGTCAACTTGCCTGACTGTCTCTGACTGACTGCCTAGTTGCGTGCTTTTTGATTTTTTTCTTGTTTTACTTACTGCTTTCTTAAGTTCACCCACCGCCTACGCTTTTTGAAGCTGCTCACGTTTTACTTGCTTTGCATTAGTATGCGTAAAGCGCTTTGTAGAACGAACGTTTTTGTGTGTTTGTGATTTGTGTGGAGTGTTCGTGTGGGCGGCCTAGGAGAAAAAAAAAAAAAAAATTGTTAAAAAAAACCAACAACATTAATGTTGCTGACAACGCATATTTCTCATGTTTGCGTGTTTGGCAGGCTTTTATTCAACGCATTATTTTGGCAGCAACAAAAAAAAAAAAAAAAAAAAACAAGAAGAATTCAGAAGAAAATTCCCAAATGTTTTGTTACCGTTGCCATTTTTTAATTCTTATTTTTACGACTGTAAATAACAGAAAGGTTAGAGTCACATGAACAAAAAAAGAAGAAAAAAATTAAGAGCTATTTTTGACCTTTGTCATATATTTCGGTTCTATTCATCAATTATTTATTGAATCAAGTTGGCTGAATTGATATAGAATTATATAATTTACAAAGAAAATAAATTCTATAACCAAGAATTGATTTTAAAAATTTAATATTACACAATTCAAGCTTTTAAATATCAGATTTAAGACTTCTTTTTAGCTCATAAGTAAAGCATTATATTCATTGAAAAAAAAAAATTAAGAGTCATCAAAACATTTTCTCTTTTTTAGAAAAGTCTTGAAAATAAATACAGCTCGTGAAAAAAAAATAATTTTTATTTCTTTTATTTTTCTTCGGGCTCAAAATCAAACCCGGAAACATTTTAAATGACAAAAAATACAGCTCATCACATTCTTGAAGTGAATTTATGAGAAATAATATGCAGTCAAGGGCGTCCACAGGAGGGAGTAGGGAGGGGCATATGCCCCTTCTAGAATTTAGCCAAAAAATGTGTACTTTTTTATTATACATATAACATAATCATACAAAAATTTTAGAATTTTAAAATTTATTTCTGTGGTGTTTGGGTAAAGGAGTAAATGTCAAATTTTGGAAATATTCAAATAAATAAGTACTTCTCATAAATAGCTGGTTAGTTCAAATCAGATTTTGTAGAAACTGCTGGTTTTCTACATGCAATAACTATAGAGTTCAGCTACTACAGCTTTTTGGCACTTCCTCAGAATTAACCCATCTAAAGCCACGACCCAGTAATCATTAAAAAAATATCAATACTATGGATACCAGTGACCACAAACAAGTTAATGTGGGTAAAATTTACCCACCAATGAATGCGTTGGGCTCAGGGACAACACAAGACGTAACAACTAACTATGCGTATACATACATCTAATTACACAACTTTTTTTAATCTACTTTTGATTTGACCTTTTGACTAGTTAACATCAAAAACGCTACAATTATTAACATGAGGTTTAACCCTTTCGGGACTACTGGGACTATACGTCCCACCAATAGTTAAACTTCCGTATTTTCTCTATTTTCAACGCAATTGCTTATGTAAATAGTCCCGAAAACAGATTTAAGTGTCCATTATGAAATGTAAACAAAAACATAACGGTACATGTCAGCGTACTCACACCAGCTGACAATGAATTTCACAACATCGGTGAAATTTGAGCAGTTGTGATCGATAATTAGCTGAAAGCTGTTGCTAAAGAATATTAATTTCATAGAATTGTATTGTTTTGTATAAAAAAAGTGTTTGTTTTTTAAACTTACTTGGTTGGTGGTGTTTTATGACAATATAAGGTAAGTTATAGCTGATTTCGTAAAATTGGGATATATAGTCCCAATACGTTTTTTACGTGGGATATATAGTCCCAATACGTTTTTTTTGTGGGATTAATTGTCCCAATACACATTTTAGATGGAAAAAAAGAAGCAAACCCTTGAGGAACTTGTGCGTATTGTATGCGAAGAGTCGGATTCTGATGTTGATTTTGATGATTCTGGAAGTGAATATTTGACTGAGAACTCCGATGACACCGAATCTGCCGAAGCTGACGATAATCCCAATGTGCCCTGTGAACACGACGAAAAAGATGACGAGTCACAGCCAGTTGTCCAATGGGTAAATTTTACCGCCGATGGCCGTCAGGATTTCAATCCAAAATACGAATTCCCTACTGAACGAGATTGCAAAATACTTCTTCATCTCACTGATGAGTGCAACGAGTATAAGGTGTTTTCCAAGATATTTCCCTACAGTTTGTGCATTCGAATTGCTGAATGCACTAATCAGCGTCTAATAACTTTGAACCGTCGTGCGCAGTCAAAGCGAAACTTAACCGATCCGAATGAAATCCTTGTATTCCTGGGAGTTTCATTGATTATACATTATAACAAGGTGCCATCTCTGAAGGACTATTGGAGCAAAAATCCATCAATGGGTAATTCAGTTATAAAAAACTGTATGTCAAGAGATCGCTTTTTATTACTGGCATCAAAGCTATATTTCAATGATTGTGAAAAGCCCACTAACGTTGGCAAAGACTTTTACATCTCCGATGTTGTGAACTGTCTAAAATACACATTTGCTGCTGCTCGCAGTGAGAGTTCTTTCGAGTCTATTGACGAATGTATGGTAAAATTCAAAGGCAGATCAAGTATGAAGCAATATATGCCCATGAAACCAATAAAACGTGGAATAAAAATTTGGATGCGATGTGACTCGAAGACAGGATACAGTTACGATTTAAATGTTTATACTGGAAAGGAAGAAAATGCTGTGCAGTCCAACATCAGCACTCTTGGAGAGAGGATCGTATCAAAATTGGTTTCTTCTATTCGTGAGAAAAATGTATGTTTGTCCTTTGACCGCTTCTTTATTTCAATAAATTTATTGGAAACCATTGCATTTCCCGCACTTGGAACATACATGCAAAACAGAAAGAATACACCTAAATTTATCGGAAAGTTGAAGAGAGGAGAAAGCCAACTTCAAACTAAATCTAGTGGTATTCTGGCTGCTCGATGGATGGATTCGAAAGAAGTTCTTTTAGTTTCCAATTGCCATGCGCCATCGCTTGTAGACATTGAAAGAAAGCAAAAAGACGGATCAAAGAACAAAATCAAGTGTCCTAAAAGTATCAGCGACTATAACATTTATATGGGAGGAGTCGACTTAGCCGACCAGAAAACGGCCGTTTATGACTTTAACCGCAAGTCTCAAAAATGGTGGAAGAAAGGTTTCTACAAACTACTAATGGTTTGCGTGGTAAATTCGTGGATTGTGTATACCGAATATAAGAAACAAAAAAATATCGTTGAAAGATTTCCTGGTCCCTCTTGCTGAAGGCATGATTTCCAAAGGAATTAAAAGACGAGAGAAAATGCCACGTCGCCAGGGGGGAAGAACACCCAAGCGTACAAAAACTGATAGTCTCAATGTTGGAGATCACTTGCCAGTGGAACAAGAAAAACGTTGTCGCTGCGTTCGCTGTACTTCACTTGGTATCGAGAAGCGCACAAAGATGATATGCTCAGGCTGTAACAACGCTTTGTGCTACCAATGTTTTGGACCCTTCCACAAATTAAATTCCTAATTATATTACTACAATAATATAAAACAATAAATAAAACAAATAAAAATGAATTTCCATTGAAATGTACTAATATTGTAATACTTTGGTTATTTTTTTATTATTATTGGGATCATATGTCCCACGGAAAATGCTTATTGGGATCATATGTCCCACGAAAAATGCTTATTGGGATTATATGTCCCAGAACATATTTTTTTTGACATATCTGTTAGAATATGCAAAAACTTCCACGAAAAATATCACGGTTTTCAAAATAAAACTCCGTCCCGAAAGGGTTAAAGGAGCAGTAGTCATATAATTTGTTCTACTGAATGGTAAATAAATTAAGTTGTTAGCGTTTCTGCTGCTTCTTCAGTACACCTGCTATGAGTTGGTGTAAATAGGCGATATCTGCAGACTTCCTTCGGTCACTTAAAGACTGCATTTTTAACAGTTTCAAACGATCCTCATAAGGAGGAAGGTCTAATATGTCCGTCCCACTTAAGCCCCTTAGAGCAAACCAAACAAATCGGTTTTGGGATTCTTTCTATACGATCAACATGCACATTGTAACTTGGGAACCAAACTTGACTTGCATACTCTAAGTGGGGACGCACGATTGCATAATACAACGTAGTAGTTGTAATCAAGCTATTAAATTCTTTGGCCCAGCGTTTTATAAATCCAAGCATTGAAGATGCTTTTTTACAAACATAATCATTATGAATGTTAAACGATAGCTAAGAATCCATGCATATACCTAGATCTGTGGCAGTATCTACACGATTTAAGAGAATATCTTTTATCTTATAATCAAAAATAAAATTATTTCTTTTTCGCGAAAAGATCATAGTTTGGAATTTATCTGAATTTAGAAACATATTATTTTTAGAACACCAAACTTTAAAGGATTTCAAATCAGACTGGAGTAGATCTGAATTGTCTTTAGAATCAACTGTTCTGTATAATTTCATATCATCTTCATAAATAAGCAGATGAGAGTGTTCAATGATGTGAATTACATCATTGATTGCTAAAATAAACAGAAGTGGACCAAGGTGGCTACCCTGAGGAACACCTGATTCAACACTAAATTCAGAAGACAAAACGTCTCGGAAACGTATTTAATAAGATCGCTCCTTCGATAAATACGACTTTATTCAGTTCACAAAATATTGTGGAAATCCCATTAACACAATCGACCTGGGGCCGAATTACAGCAGCTGTGATCGAATGATTGCTTTCGAGATTATACAGTTTGGTATGACAGCTTTCGTGAACGAGTGAAAGTTATCGTTTTTTGATCAATCGGTGTTGTAAACACGAAAAGTTATCTAATTTTCGTATTATACGAGTATCTATCGTGAACGAGCATATGTTCGATTCGGTTCATTCGAAATGCCATTTGACTGCATTCTAGCTGATGAGTTGGCTTTATTTCGGTGCGCACGCAAAAATGTGAGAAAATTGTATAATTTATAAACCATTTATTATTACTAAAAACATGCTTTATTTACAGGACCAATGCAAAATTAACGCCTTGCAGAGGATCCAAAAAGTGTTCAAACTTAACCATTTACATTTGAAATTAAACTTTGAACAAATCAAATTAAACGTTTTAAACTTCAAATTCAATCTACTTCATTGCGAATTTTCCTTTTTATAAATTAATTTAAAGTTTTTAATATTTCAATCCAAATTTTGGATTACTTAAAATTTTACTTCTTTTTCCTGTTTCGACTTTTTCATGTTTTGATAGTTGAATTCTAAGTATGAAAAGTTTAAAATGTTTAAATTGATTTATAAAAAGTTAATTTCGAAATGTAGTAGATTAAATTTGAAGTTTGAAAAGTTTAATTTGATGTGTGTAAAGCTGATTGTTGGATGAATTTCCTTATTTTCAGTTATTTTTCAAGTGATCTCGATCTTTTATTAGTTTCTATAAGTATTTTGTTACATACATTAGTAAGTACTTTCAAAGTGCCTCCATGAGTTTAATTATTTTAAGTTTGTATTAATTTGATTTGAAATTTGATATATTAATTTAATGTGAAATTTTACCTTAAATGAATTTTTAGTTTTTATCACATGTTCACATTTGAATGTATTATATAAATTTTCTAGAATTTTAGAATTATTAAAGTTTCTCCGAGTGAAAAATATAGGTTTTTAGACTTTTTATAATTTTGGTTTTTTTTTTTTGTGATCGAATTGCTACAAAAGGGCACTTTAAGTATTTTTTTTTTAAAAAAAAGTCAAGTTTTAACAGGTATAAACTTTTTTCCCGAATTTAGGCTTTTTCAATTTGTTGTTTTCCAAATTTTCCGTTTAGATTTTTAGAAATTTTTTTTTTTGTAAAAATACTGAAACTCGAAACTTTCAAAAAGGTACACTTAAAGAAAAAAATTATTAACGACAAAGTCATTCAACATAATTATACAATTTTTTGCATCTGCATTAGGTTTAGTTTATTTATTTATTTATTGGCCAAACAAGGCAAGGCAATTTACTTATTCTAACATTATTTATTTTTTTTTTCTCTCTCCTTTCCTTGTTTTTGTGTTTGAAGATATGCAATTCGATGTGGGCGTAATCCGCCCACCTGAATGACATGATTTCAAAAACACGCCAAAAAGGTAGGAAAAAGGGAAAAGGAACTTATATACGAACATATTTTAAAGAATACTTAAAATACGCTAATATATCTTAAGTACTACTTTTAGGGGATGACGGAGGGGGCTTGACCAAGAAGCATAACTCTGTAGGGAGCAGTGCTTGAAAGGACAAATTATTCAGAGTCAAAGAGAGACTTTGAGAGGGTTCGCTTAAATGTGGATTTTGGTATGGATGGTGAATAGTGCTCGCTAATATTATTAAAAATTCTACAGCACCTACTAATAGGTTCATTATTTGCGTAAATAGTGTGGTGAATATATTCATTTAGGAGCCGCGTATGCCTAGTACGTCTCATTGGGTCATTTAGTGTAATTTTGCTGGAGATATATTCGCTATCAATAGCTCCGTTAACAACATCAAATGTGAAACATGAACTCAGTAAAGTTCTTCTTGATGATAGAGGCATCAGAGAGAGGAGCCTGAGTCTTTGTTCATACGGTGGCAAGTTGTTATAGTCACGGGGGTCAAAGATATCTCTTAACGCAAAAAGCAGGAATTGTTTTTGAATGGATTCAATTTTGTCGCTATGAGAATGAAAGGCTGGATTCCAAATGATGCAAGCATATTCAAGAAGTAGTCGCACTAAGGTACAGTATAACGTTTTGGTTACCCACACATTTTGGAATTCTTTAGCACGTCTTTTTATAAATCCCAGCTGTTTATTTGCCCTCGATAAGACTTTATCAAAATGTAGATTAAATCTCAGCTTATTATCTAGGACAACTCCAAGGTCTACAATATGGTTGGTTCTGCTCAGAACAATATTATTAAGGAGGTAACTGCATTCTGGTATCAAGTTCTTACGGGAAAAACTTATCATGCAACATTTCTTAACATTCAAGTGAAGTTTGTTTTGATTACACCATTGCTCAAGGGACAGCAGTTTCGATTGTAGGAAAGTTACATCAACTTCTGATTTAATGATCTTATATATTTTAAGGTCATCTGCGTACATAAGATGGGGAATGTCACAAAGAGTAATAGATAAATCTGAAATGAAAATGTTGAAAAGTATTGGGCCAAGATGACTACCTTGTGGTACACCAGAGGTGACAGGTATTTCATTTGAAAAAATGCCTTGAAATTTAACAAACTGGGATCGTTCGCAGAGATAGGATTTGATCCAATTGAGTAATAAACCGGAAATGCCAAATTTTTCTAACTTCAAAATTAAGATATTATGGTCGACACTGTCAAATGCTTTACTGAAGTCTGTGTAAACTGCATCTACTTGGCGTCCTTTTTCCATTTGATTTAACACATCGGAGACCATGATCATTAGGTTAGTGGTGGTTAATCGGCCCTTCCGAAACCCATGTTGCTGCTCGTTTAAACGGGGATTAACGAGACTCGTCAGCTTTTTATAATTTTTAAGAAAAGATTTCCACAAGATTTCATTTCAATTTCCTGAAATTTGGATTTTTTTTTAATGTAAAAAGAACAAAATTGACTCTTTTAAAGAAAATTTAATTAGAAAACGAACTCCGAACCAGCTTTTCAAAATCTACAATTATACAAAAGTTATTTGGATTTTTTTAAAAAATTAGCACTTCTTTACCAAATAACTAAGTACTGACATGTACCGATGCCTGTCGGCACGGGTTCCCGTCGTCCTAGGTACACTAATTTTTTTTACATTTCTTTAAAAAAAAAACAACAACTTCAATTTTTTTTTTAATAAATATTAGAGATTTATATATTAACTGTGGTTTGTGCACTGAGTATCAGTAACCCAATAGTTTTCATTGGTTTCAATTTTGTATCAGAACTAAGGCATCGAAATATGCGTCTTCAATGAAATTTGCTCATTTCAAGAGCTTGCAGTTGTAAGTTCTTTTTGATTATCCTTAGCCTTCAATTGAAAAACGCTTTGCTATAAAAGTTAAACAAAACTGTGTTTAAGATTGTGTAGAAGAAATAAGTTGGAATTTTAATAACTTCTTTTCTATGTTAGTCAGATTTTCCATCTTATCGTAAACAATTAAATAGTATCCTAAGAGTTATTTTCTTCGCCCCAAATAAAGATCACAATAAACAAGTAATGGAATTGATGATTAAGGGTATGCATGTTATAGCAACCTGACTTGGATTTCGCAACAAATCTTTTGTGTGTGCCACAAAACCAAGCAACTCCATTGCCAATAAATTAAATACAGCTTTCAGATCCACGAGGATCCATGAATTTCTTATACTTTATAGTAACGCCTAGCGTTAGGAACATCACTGGGTAAAGATTTTGTTTGTATCGTTGTATCGTACAAGTATCTGGATCAAGCTTTTGATCGTCCCTCGGCTAAGTGATTGACCTTTAAACAATTTTGGAACAATAAATACCAATTACATTTTTTTAATTTTTTTTTTTAACTTTTAAATTCTTTAACTGTTTCAATGTTAAACCATGCATCGGCAACTCCAAATAATCATTGGGTCCAATAATCCAAATAATAAAACCACTTCATTGAAAGCAAAGGCTGTGCTAATATCAGCACCGTTTTCACAAGTATCATGCGTGTCGTTCGATATTCATTCCTCCAAAAGTGAAATTGTTGCAGATGTGTTAAAAAAAGGATTATTCTCACATCCACTTGGAATATTTAGATGCATAGGAGTTACTTTAACGAAATCCAAACGCTTTTTCATGCGTTGCTTCCACTTAAATGCCGCATTGAATAATTTTAGTTGCATAATTATCTCCGACGTCAACCAGCAGCGGTCAATTTTCTCAACGCAATTAACAACTCCAAAAATATGCATGAGTACTAAGCTAACCTAACCAATTTTGAACAAGAATGGGTATGACAAACTTATTTATTGGCAGTTAAGGAACATTTATTGTGCTAGTAGGTATCATTGCATAACTTGAATGATATCTACATAAGTGCTCCTTAACGGTTCATTTACTTGATTTGGACTCAATTCAGTATACTACTTTACAAAAGCCCAGAATTTTCGGAATCTAAGCCATATACCATACATCAAATTATCATAGACTCTAACCGCCACAACAGCCTTTTGAATAGACAGCTTTTGAATAAGGGACAGTCATCTTAAATGAGTCACTTGCATCAAACATGTTCGTTTTCATCAAAGGCTTTGATGAAGACAAAAATATATGAATTTTCAATAGAAAGTAATCTTGTTAATGTAGAACATACATACATATATCGCACAAATCAAATTACGAAATAGTACGATTATTATAATGGAAAACCATACATGTATCGCATAGATACAATACGACAATAGAACGAGCAAACTAAGTAGCGAAACTTACATCAAGAAATTAATATTTGACAGCTAGAGATCATTTTGACAGCATTCGATCGAATGCTGTCCTACGAAAAAATAATCGGAGTGAAATTATGTTCGATTCAAAAGCTCGTTCGTTCACGGATGCTGTAATTCGGCCCCTGGTTACCAGAATCAATTGAATTTAAGCAGAATGTTGTGAAATCGAGAAGATTAGACACATTGGATCTGCCATTAACAAAACCACGCTGACAAGTTGTTATGACTTCCACACAGTGAATTTTCCCTCGATCGTACACGATCCGCTCAAAAAATTTTGGAATCGATGAGAGCTTGTCGATAGGCCTATAGTTATTGACTCATTCCTGCAACCCTTTTTATAAATATGACTTATATATAATTTTTTAAACAAAAGTGGAAAATTACTTTCGTTAATTGATTTATTGGAAAATAAAGAAAGTGGTTGACTCAAAACGGAAGCGCATTGTGTTAACACTGCGGCAGGAACACCGTCGGGTCCAGCGCCAAAATCCTCATCGATCGATCCAACATACATTAAAATATTCTCTGGAGTAAAGCATATATGTTCCAAAGAAACTCTGGGTGCGTAATTCAAATATTCAAAGTACTCTCTATCAGGATTAAAAGAATCTGAACAGAATGATTGCTTTAAAAGATTGGCGTATAGGCCACAAATTTTTGCGGGATCGTCAGTTAATCCCTCGGATTTCTTCTTTGTGTCTATGAATTCCCAAAATATCTTTGGATCGGACAAAATCCTCAGCCTTACATTGTCTTAATATTCGTGATATAATGCAGCTGAGCGATTTTCAAATTCCAGAAACAAACGCTTGTAAGTTTCCAGGTCATTTGAGCCAAACAGTTGAGCGAACAGTCTTAAAATCCTTTGTGTACCAGGGGTACACAGAATTTCTCGCAAATTTGAGGCTATATGGTACGGACTGAGAAAACATAGCAAAGAGTTCTATATAAAAAAAATTAATGGAGTCATCAAGGCAATTTCGTGTTGAAATTGTTGACCTTATCAAACCATTTTTATCAAACAAGATCTGACTTGTACCCTTGGTGCCTAGTTTTTGTAAGGCTAACATTGTTGTGATGTACTTGTTATAATTCCGTTTTGGCTGCATCGCCAAGGACAGCAACTACAATACGTGTCATAGCCTATGTTTCCAAACTCTTGATGTGAAAGGGGTTGAGGTGGTTGTATATAAGCACAGCCAAGGCTTTTGCACGCATTTGAGAGCATGGGACATAATTAGGTTAGCGCAAGGTTGATTTATAAGGTTGTCGCAGGGCTGATCGCACTCTCTTCTCAGTACCCATAATTGTCAAAACCAGCCAATTTTGCGAATGACTACGAAAGAAAAACGGATGATAAAAGAGAGCACTTGCAGATTTTCTATGTGCTGTCAACTTCGATTTGACAATTATGGGTACTCGCTCTCTCCCTTGCGACAACCTTATATATGAACCTTGGGTTAGCGTCTTTTATAAGAAAGTAATTCTTTGCAATCCTTCATCTCTGTATTAGAGAAGGCGAAGATGGCTTGTGGGGGATATTTGCTAGTTCCGTTTCGGCTACATCGCCAGGCACAGCAACTACTATACGTATCAGAGCCTATGTTTCCAAGCTCGGATTTACGATTTTCGGATTTTAATGCGGATGAAAGGCCGATGCAAGTTGTTTCTTATGCGTATTTGAGAGCATAAGCCAGAACTAATGTCTTCAAAAGATAGCTCTTCATCAAAAACTTGTTTAAAAAACTGTTTGCTCTTATTGGAGTGGGAATAATTTTTTGAGGTAACTAGAATCGATTTATGTTAGTCGTTTTTATTACAATATTCTGTATGGTAGAGTTTGTTAACAATAAAAATTGGGCGTCAGGTAGCTTTTGTGTTGATATATCATTTAAGTTATGCAATGATACGAATATACAAAAAATGTTTTTTGACTCTCATAAAAAAAGAGTTGAAAATCATTCCCAACTGTAAAATTTTTTATGGATTAGCTTAGAGTTTTTTGTCAATATGAGTGGGAAAACGCGCATCAACACCCCATACTCAAAAATTTTCAAGCCACACTAAAAGCGCTAGTAGCGTACGTGTGCTTAAATACGTGTGGCCAAGGTTGATTTATAAGGTTGTCGCAAGGGAGAGAGCGAGTGCCCATAATTGTCAAATCGAAGTTGACATCTCATAGAAAATCTGCAAGTGCTCTCTATTATCATCCGTTTTTCTTTCGTAGTCATTCGCAAAATTGGCTGGTTTTGACAATTATGGGTACTTAGGAGAGAGTGCGATTAGCCCTGCGACAACCTTATAAATCAACCTTGCGTGTGGCGACAGAGAAAGCTCTGTACCTACGCTGCCGCGAAATGCCGAGCACTGACTTATCGCTCACATTTCTCAGTTGCATCTCTTTTTACTTCTTTTTGCTCACTAACGTCATATAAAAATTAATTATTTTTCTTAACGCAAACATGGAAATCAACTGGCTGAAGCCATCTATGAATAACATATATATTGAAATCACAAAAAATTGACTTTCACCCCTTAACCCAAACACCAAAGAATTCAGTCAACCAAATAAAAAAAAAAACAAAGTTATATTCTTTTTTACATTTTTGTTTTACAATATTTAACTTTTTTTCTAGATTTTAAACTGAAAGTATGAACAAAAGTATCAATAAAACTAAATTCCCTTTGAAAATAATTTATTTTTTTCTATTTGTATTTTGAATATAACAATACTACAATCAAATAACAGATTTAAACTTAAAGTTACATCTAAAAGAGAACTATTTTACTTAAAGATTATAAAAAAAAATAATAGCCTGAATAAAATCATTTCATCATTAAGGCGGGACATGACATTCGCGGCTGAGAAAACAGACCTTTTTTTAAAAATTCATAACTCAGTCTAAATCAAACATTTTTCCAAATTTGTATTGTTTATTGTAGAGAATTGCACAAATTACAAGAAAAAAAATATATTTTTCACTCCAACATGGTTTTATAGAACTCCAAACTGGCGGCAGAGAAAAAAAACGGGGCCTCGTGCAGCGCTGGGAGTTACAAAAATTGTCCGATCTGGAAAAAAATGTTTTTTTTTTAAATCTTAACAAATTTGGTTATCGTATGACACGAGCTTTTTTTTAAATTTTTTTTCAATTTTTAGTGATGTTCCAAATTTGAAAATGTGTTTTTTCGAAAAGAATATTGACTTTAAAAATTCATAAAAAATCGAAAAAAAGCTCGTGTCATACGATAGCGAATCAAGTTTAAAAAAAATACAAAAAGAAAAATTTCGTCAAAAAATGAACCCGTTAGTGGCGCAACCAGTACGAAAAACATGGTTTCGAGATAAACGCGTTCAAAGTTTGTGAACAAAAAAAAAAAAAAGGTTACCTTCGATCTGCCATGCCTGCTTCGTACTGTATGCCTTCGTTATCTTGTGTTGTGCTGTTTCTTATAGTTTTTTGCAATCGTTTACCAATTCGGGCCTCACACGTAGGTACAAGTAGGTACGAAATAACAACCACCATAAGTCAGGTAGCAAATAAAACAAATATATACCAGCTGCCGTACGTAGGTAGCGCAAAAATTAAAAATGCGCTATCACTAATTCGGATGTAACTTTTGAACCCGTAGGAATTTTTCCATGAAATGGAAAATTCTTTTTTTCTTAGAAACTTAAGAATATTTATTAAAATACAAAATTATTAAAAAATTATTCGATTTCAAAAAACTGCCAATGTCATGTAACCCCTTAATGGAACTATTCTTATAAGTTGAATTTTGTGACTTTTCAATATATACCTTTTTAATATATTTTGTTTACTGCAGCCCTTGAAAGGACTTTGAACAAGGTTTCTGATGATCAGTCGTGTTGTACGCGGTAAAGTATTTTTAGTAGTTTAATTGTAGAGTCCTTAGAACTCCTTTTGTTGACATATATTAATATATATGACGTTTATTAATAACAAGGTTGATTTATAAGGTTGTCGCAAGCGAGAGAGCGAGTGCCCATAATTGTCAAATCGAAGTTGACAGCTCATAGAAAATATGCAAGTGCTCTCTATTATCATCCGTTTTTCTTTCGCAGTTATTCGCAAAATTTGCTGGTTTTGACAATTATGGGTACTGAGAAGAGAGTGCGATCAGCCCTGCGACAACCTTATAAATTAACCTTGATTAATAATAAAATTATCCATTTATATTTTGTCTTAAGGACTCATTTTATTTATAACTAACAGGCTACAGGGATTTGCGGCTTCGCCACGGACGTTTATTTATCATTAAAGAGCGTTAACACGTTTTTGGTACTCTTTGAATAAGTGTGGAGAGAGATGGAGTGCAAAGACATTATTTAAAAAAATCCTAAACACGCTAAAGGTGTTCACTCAATCGCCTTGCGTTCAGAAATTAACAAATAATGATCGCTCTACAATGAAAGACTGAGGTCAGGCGAAGATCGTTTGAACGGCATTCAATGCACTATTTTTACTCTCTTTCCCATTTTGATTGCTGGTCGGTTAGACGGCAGCGAATTGATTGGAGTTCAATTTTTGACATTTCATAAATTTCATTACATTTACTCTTCCCTTTTTATTTCGTACTATAAAAAAATTGCTCTTACATGACCTTGGAAGGTATTAGTGAGCTCATGAATGATGTTATCAATAGGCCGCCTTATTTTGACATTTTCATAGAATCATATATTAAACCATGTATGCCACTTGTCAAAAAACAATTTCATGGAATGAGAACGCCTTATAATAATCCCACTATGGTAATAGTCACAGTTGGCTTCACAAAATGTCTATCATGTGTTGTCATTTGCCTGTACATTTTACATTTTATTGTTTTTTTTTTTTATTTTTTTTTACTGACAACCTGTTATTGCCAAAATAATCGTCAATACCACCTTGTTAGTTGCTTAAACGGTTCACACAAACGGCGACCATAGGTTGTCATTTGGTTGTATAATTAACTTTTTACTTATTTTTACTTCTTTTCATTTTCTACTTTATACCATTTTTGACATTTTGTGTTCACCAAAAGAACCGTCACGACCACTTTGTTAGCTGCATCATGCAATTATATTCACCCAATCGGCGTCCATTGGTTGTCATTTCCTTGTATATATAATTTTTAATTTCTTTTTTACTTGTTTTTATTTTCGACTTTGTACGATTTTTGACATTCTATGAAAAATGTAAACAAAAATAAGAAATTAAATATACAAGCAAATGACAAGCTATTGTGATGCCGTTTGTGTGAAAATAGTCAAGAACTTATATTTTTATACAACTCTTTTTTGTATTATGTTGTAGTATAAAAGTACTACTTTTTTTCAAAAACGTACTATTTACCTACTAAAAGCCAGCATATTCGTTATTTTGCCATATAGAAACACTGTCCTGAACGATGATTGCTGTCATGTGCAGCGTTCAAAAATTAACAAATTTTGATTGCTCTACAATGTGTTCATCCGCTCTCGCTCTGACTGATTTTTGACAGTTTTGCATTGAAAGCAACAACAAAACATTTCGAACGTCGTTCAAAAAATCATCGTCTGACCTCAGCCTAACTATCTGCTCTTACTCTCTGTTTCTGTAATCTGTTTTTGGCAGATTCTTTTGAAAGCAGCAACAACTTTTGAGTGCCGTTTAAACGATCACTGTGTGACATCAGCCCTTAAGACAATGCATGTCAAACTAAATAAAAAACTTTTTTCTCAGGTTTTATTTTGCAGCTCAGCACTGCATTTATTTGTATCTATTCGCCTTGCACGAGGCTTATCTGTTTCTTATGTTGTGCTGTGCTAGCTGAGCAGAAAAGAAGAAGAGTAAGAACAACATGGAGTTGATTGAAGTGCTCGCAACACGAACACGTAAAAAGAAAACGATCAAGCACTTTGTGGCATCAGAAATGATTTCTTTAAAAAACTTTCCACTTTAATTAAACGTACTTATTATTAAAATTTTGAAATTTCGAAAATTTAGAAAATGTGCTGTACTGTAGCACAAATATGATATTTTAAAACTTATTTCATAAAAATCGACCCAGTACTTTTGAAGATTACCTGAAGACAAAAATTTGCATTTCAATCTAGCCATAGATATGTTCAACTTTCTTTTAATGATTTAAAACGATTTTAATACCACAAATTTGGTTTTCTCTCTCAGTTATAAATGAAACTCCTTCAACATTTTTTTTCTGTTTTTTTTCGGCACTTATCTCTATCTTCTCTCTTTCTCCCGCTCTCAATTCTAAATACGACTTCTTCAACATTTTTTTTTTTCTGTTTTTCTCCATCACTTGTCTCTAGCTTTCCCCACTCCATTTCTTTTTTTTTTTGTTTTGTTCAAAGATTTTTCCGCAACTTCCCGACGTCAGCAAAAATGATATTATCTAAACAAAAAACCCAAACCAAGACACAAACAAAAAACTTCTGACAAAAAACAAACAACATTTGTTTGTATCTAAGTAAAACATTGTAATAACAATTTATTCCAATCGTTAGCTATGTTTCCGTATGTGTTTTGTTGGGCTCATATGTGTGTCTTTTTGATTTTGCTTGTCTCTCCTAGTCCTTTTTTGGGCTAAATTTCTATCTGGGGAATAGTTGCGGTTCTCTTGCGCAGCTTAGGCCAAAATTTGTTTCTTGTTTTTTTTTTTTTTTTTTTTGTTTTTTTGCCTGAGCAGTTATAGTTAGGAACAGGATATACAGTGGTTTTTGTTGTTATAATTACGTGACACACTAACTTACTCGCATACGCGCTGTTTAACATAACGCGCTTTGCTCACGCAAAGTCTAAACACGACAGACATTATTTTGGATTTTCTTCTGTTTTTTTTATGTTTCTTTTTATTGCTTACGCAGTTTTAATGCAATTGATGTGTTGCTCATCTAATTTATTCCTAGTGTTTTATAATGTGGCAAAAAAATGTTTTTCATACTCTTGGTGTTTTTTTTTCCCCCTTCTCATTTTTGGGTTTTTTGAATACCTGGTAGTGGTTTTGTGCTTCAACTTTATTATTATTACTGTTTTTATAGCCTGCTAAAAGTTAATGCGCCACTAAACATTCCAGCTATGAGAGCCACTTAGTGTATATTTAAGCATATTTTTGTCTTAAAATATATCAGCACCTATTTCGCGTGATGTTATTTTGGGCTTTGTTTTTAAAACACATCTGCATTTATTTCACTTAGTATTACTCTTTAGGGGCATAGTTCTTTAAGTATATCCCACATATTCAAATCGATGTTACTTTTGGGTATTTTATGGGTAATTTGGGTACTTTTTCCAAAAATGTCATCTCCACATATTTCACTTTGTGTTATTTTTAAGATTTATTTCTCAAAAGACACCTTCACAAATTCCACAATTGTTATTGTTTTTTTCAAAGACATCTCCATATATTCATTTTGGTGTTATTTTAGGCATTATTTGTAAAAAAATCTCAACATATTATATTTCATATTACTTTGGAACATGTGACCTTATTCCACCACAAGTTATTTTGAGTAGTTATTTTGAGTAGATGTATCCCTATTTGCCATTAATCTATTTCCTGCCAAAGGGTGCGTTTTTGCACCCAAAAGTTGAGAAATTTTTTAATATGAAATAAATGTTACTTTATTTTGATTGTAGTACATAAACAGAATAACTCATATTTCATAGCTTTCATATTGGAAGTTCATGTATAGCTTTGCTATGCTCCCTACTACTAGATAAAATGTTCCATTTATGACCTTTTTTAAAAAAAATTGAAAAAAATACTTTACAAAAGAAACATGTTTTACAATTGCCTTCATGTGATGCGAATAAATCCAAAAAATTATGTACGATTCACTTTATAACGGCTAGAAAATGTAATTGTGATATATTTGTATTATCTTTCGGTGGTTGCCAAAACGCAGCCGTGGCGCTTAACATAATTTTTCAATAATATTTATCTATACTATTATATAGAATTGAATTGCAAAACAAATTGGAATTTGTTGAATTGGTTTTTGCTTGTTAGTGCTAATATTTTAGCACTTTACCAACACTAATTCTTTACACTAATAAAATATTTTCTAAATGAAACGATTCCTTGGCATTTTGATATTGTTTGGATATCATAAGTTACCGAAAACGGATTTGTACTGGTGACTGCAACCTGATTACAATATACCGATCGTTAGGCACACAATGCCATGCAATCATTTCAGAAATATTAAAAAGTAATTTCATTTAGTTAATAATTATTAACTTGTAATTAAACTAGTAATCGAAACTTTGCGATATTGCATAAAGAGTATACGCAGTTTGGGATTTTCGCCAATCACTTCCCAATAGACGAGCAAATGGTTCCGTATTTTGGAAGGCATTCAATGTAAAATAGTTATTAAATCCCAGGGTGTGTTTTTACACCCTGCTGTCCTACACCGAGAAAAAAAAACTATAGTTAAATCACCTAAGTCGACTTGGGTACAAAGAATTGTTTGGGAGTTATAAACTTATGCTTATTCACCTAAGCAATTTATTGTTTAATACATTGCTTTGAAAGCACATACTTCGATACCCTGCCAAAAAAATAAAAAAAAAATATTTGATCCAAAAATACAAATTTTAAAAAAAAAACTACCATGGATGGCTTAAACATAAGCATTTTTGTTCCCGCCGTGCGGGATTGAACTTGGAATTTTTGATGCCAGTCCATCGCTCTACCCACTGATCAAAAAAGCCTTGCTACTGATTGCTGACATAACTGCAGCTATGTTAACAGATGCTGTATTAACAGATACAGTGTGTCACTGTATTCTGTTGACAGCCATACAACAAAAATCTATTAATAGATTATTGTGTTATGTTGCAGCATAGCTTCAGTTGTAATTAATATTGAATCTATCATTCTGCGTAAGGAAGGAGTTTAGCTCGATGCGTAGTGTAGTGACTTCTTAATCGGTGGTATCGATGGTGGTGGGTTCGAATCTCCACGGCAGGCGAAGGTAAAATTTTTATATTTGATATTTAATTTAATTTAATGGTATTGTTATAATAAACGCAAGCAGCGAAGAGAATCCGAGAAGCCATGAATTCCTAAGAAAAACGGTGTTGATAAAAGAAAAATTTGTGTAATTGCCGATTTCAGTCAAGCAAAGCAAATCATAGAACGAGAGGCGGCTTCAAAAAAGGAAAAGAAAAAAAAAAGCAAAACCCGGAAAAAAGTTACATTTTTGAATTTAAATTTTTTTTAAAATAATGTATAAATTACCCAATACTTGGTTAATTTATCACCCTAATAAAAATTGGTAAGTTAACATGTAAAACTAAGGCGTTTTGATGAAGTACTTGTGAGGCTGAAAACTGCCAAAGTCATCTTATATATTATACTAGGGGTTCTTTTTCCAACTTAACATAAGCTTTTTTCTCTGTGTAGGTGAATGGAAAAGCAGCAGATTTTTTTGACCATTTCAGACCGATTTTCGGGAACCTACAACCTATCCATAATAAGGGCTTCGAAGGGGAAAAACAATTTTTTATTCTTGGCCAGAAATGGATTAAGTGAATTTTGGGAATATACTCGTATTTCTTAAAGGAAAATCCCGCACATTCCTTCTGATGTTATTTTGGACATTTTTTTTTATAAAATATAATCAGATATCCACATATTCTTTTCGTTGTTATTTTTGGATATTTTTATCTTAAAGAAACATCTCCACATAATTCACTTAGTTACTTTGACATATTTACACACGCGATTAAGTGCAATTTTAGGGTTTCATTTCTTAAAAGCCATCTTCACATATTATTTTCCATGTTATTTTGAACATTTTTTCTTAAAAGACATCTCCATATATTCCATTAGATTTTATTTTGTTAATTTTTTTGTATTGCATATTTTTTCTTCAAAAACCACTCCACATTTATCATTTGTTACACTTTTTGAAATTTATTTCTTAAACTCCATCTAAATTAAAATACATCTTAAAAAACATATTTCTTCCGATGTTGTTTTTGGAATTTTTTTATAAAAGTCATTTCCACATACTCTATTCGATGTTATTTTGTACATTTTTTTTCTTAAAGAAACATCTCCGCATATACATCTCCTCATAGTTACTTTAAATACGCAATCTTCACATTTGCCATTAACAGACCTATTCTGGCAGATTAACAATAGTTAACCAGTATTTTTCATATTTTTCAAAACACAATTTGAAGCTCAAAAAACAAAATTTGTCAATGAAATTGTCAATATATGAAAAGCAGCTGACAATTTTTGTCGATATTTATTATTTTTGAGCTTGAAATTTTGTTTTGAAATTAAAAAAATTACAACAAACACCTAGAAATATGAAAAATACTGGTTTACTATTGTTAATTTGCCAGAATAGGTCTGTAAGTGTAATTTTATGATTTTATTTCCTAAAAACATTCCAACATATTTCTTTTGCTGTAATTTGGGAAATTTTTTCATAAAAGACATCTTCATATATTCCATTCGATGTTATTTTGCACATTTTTTTTTTAAGACATTTGCACATATTTTTTCTTAAGAAACCTCTCCACATCTAGATTTAAGTACAATTTTTAAAAATACATCTACATTAAAATACATGTAAAAATACATATTCCTTTCGATGTTGTTTATTGAAATTTTTATTTAGTTATTTTGTAAATTTTTTTATTAAAAGACATCTCCACGTATATAATTTTTTCAAAAATTGCACTTTTAGATATTTATTTCTTAGCAGAAATCTCTGCATATTCCACTTCGATATTTTGGGTATTTTTGAAATGAAAACTTTTAGGTGTGTTGAGCACTTTTCGGTTGGGTTAAAAGTTTTGAATTTTCGTCAGTACTGTTAACGTCAACAATATTAGCGTCAGCAATGTTAACGTCACCAATGTTAACGCCACAAATGTTAACGTCAAGAATGTTAATATCAGCAATGATAACGTCAGTGATGTTAACGTCAGAAATTTTAACGTCAGCAATATTATATCGTCACCACTGTTAATGTCATTACTGTTAATATCAGCACTGTTAATGCCTGCACTTCTGATTCAGCTACCTGTAAGCAGAAAATATAGTATCATGTTTTTTGTATGGAGACTCCAAGAAGGGTGGCAGATAGGGGGTAGGTGCCTTGAGAAAAAATGTTGAAGGGCAAAAAATAAGATGAACAGCTCATATATTTTTTGACCCCACTATATTCCCCACTATGTTATGGAATCACTTCGGCATAGATATGAACTATAATCGACAGTATTTGTATTTTTTGTATGAACACCCCCAGACAGGAGGCTGATAGGGATTAGGTAAAAAAGTAATTGGACCAGTTCATATATATGACCCCTGTAGAGGTCAGTTCAAGTGAGCCATGAACTCTAATCAATATTTTTTGCGTTTTTTGTATTGGGACGCTCAAAAGTGTGGCATATCGGAGTTAGGGGGCTTAGAAGAAATGTTAAAGGATAAAAAAGAATAGGATCAGTTCATATATATTGACCCCTCTTTATGTTAATTAAGGCAGATATGAACTATAATCTACAGTTTTTGTGTTTTTTGTATGGAAACCACCAGATAAGGGGCAGTTGGAATTTAGGTGTTTTAAGGAGAAATGTTGAAGAGTACAAAATAATAGGACCAGCTCATGTTATTGGCAATTCTAGGTTAAACTATGTTCAATGATCGAAAATTCAGTACTACTTAATATAAAACTGCGATCAATGCGGTTTCTACACAATTTTAACACAAATTCCAATCAATTGTTTTTGTTTCTTACTTAAGTTACCGTAAGCGTATCCTTTTATTTGTTATCTTATACTTTTTGGAATATAATGAATTTATTGAAATATGAATAATTTCATACCACAATTAATTTAAAATTGAAAAAAAAGATACTTTTATTTCATAGATTTAAATTTTTCATAGCTTTAAGTTTGCACTTTTGTCGGCAGTTCCTTCACTGCCTATTTTTTAACAGACATCTCCATATTTGCCATTAAATGCAATTTTATTAATTTTTGTTTATATTTTTAAAAGTCATCTCAACAAATTCCTTTGAATTTATATTATATTTTACTTTAAACCATTTAGTACTAATGGTTTTTCTTCCATTTTTGCTTTCTTTCAGTCTACCATCCTTAACGCAATAGTCTTAATAGCAGTTCTCTTTCTAAAGTGCTGTTATAGCACTTTCAACCAACAAGAACAATAACAACAACAGTTTCAACAATAGCAAAATCAGCAACAATCATCATATTGGTAAGTTTGCCATTTAGTCTTTTATTTTATACTCATTATCGTACTTCAAGTTATAAACTTATTTTCATTTAAGCCGCTTATTATTATTTTCATTCTTATAATTTCTCCTTCTCTTCATTTGTATGGAAGGATGCTCATTAAGTATATATTTTTTTTTCTATTCCTCATTTGTTTGTTTTCTGTTCCACTGTGTATTTGCGTATGTATTTTTTTTTTTTTTGTGTTCTTTTACACATTCTTCTTCGTCGTTCTGGCGGCTTTTTGCCATAAGCCGGACTCATTTGACGCTAAATTTAACAGAGTTAACAATGTTGCCAATGCTTTCAACTGTGCAAAATATGCTTTAGTTGAAATTTTTTTTTCCCTCTATTTTTGTCTTTGTTTTATTTTATTTTGGTATCTGGTATCTGCCCCCAAGTTGATAGCATATTCTAGCTGTTACTGTAACTGTCGTTCGCCATCAACATATCAACTGTCAGTTTTCATTACTGCGTGAGTGACAATAAATACGGTCTGTTGCACAAAATCTCCATTTTGTATAAAGTCAAGGCTATGTGTGTGTGTGTGTCGAATTGTCTCCATTTATGTTAGTGTGTATGTTGTGTATGTGTGTCTTCGTATTTGAGTTAAGCTATTCATGTTTAATATATTTATAACATCAGTTTTAATCTTTGCTGTTATTTAAGCATGTTAATAAATTGCCTGATTTTAATGGTTCTGTTCATCAAGAAATATGTTTGTCAATCATAATTTTGTAAAAATTAAATTCCAAAATTAAAAAACAAAGGAATAGGTAAAAGGAAAAGCTTGCATGTGAAGAAAATAAATAGTTTATAAATGTTTTTGGGAAGTACGAGTTTTGTCCGTAAATTGCTTTATTATAAATGACATTTAAAAAGCCAAAGTACAAAATAACGACATAAATAAAATTCTGCCAGTAGAATTTTAAAATTTAAATTATGCAAACTTGGTTTTCATATTGAAAAAAGAATTTCAATTAAAACATTTTGTGTTTTGAATGATGCTCAGTAAATTCTAAAAAAACTAATTGCACGGTATTTCCTTGGACCTACACAAGAAAGAAATGTCAGACAGGGGGTCCATCTTCCTAATTTTTGAGTTAACGTATAAGCGAATGTATACGAAAAAAAAACGAAATTGCCATATCAGCTCTTGAAAAAACTTTGACGGAGCTTCTTATGATCAATTGTGTTGTGCGTGTTGTAAATGTTTTGAACACAAATGATTGAGAACTGAATCTACAAGCTTTATGCCGACTCCGAACGGCTTTTGTTCTCAAGAAGCTTTACATGGCAATTTGTACTCTCTTAAGTTTGCCATTGTCTGCAGAGAGGTGCACGAGGATTTACAAAAAAATTTAACATAAGTAATGTAAATGCTTTGAAATTTGAAAAGAACCTATGAATGATAATTTTAAAATTTTCAAAATGCGTGCGTCCATTTTAGTACTAATTTCAAGTTGATTTGAGACTACGTCAAAAACAAGCAAATACGACCACTGGAACATACCTGTATATGTGCAAATAGTGTATATGAATTCCTGAGTTGCACAAACTATGCTTGTGAAACTTCGTATGTAGGGGGTATGGATCCAAGTGACGTTTACTTCACCGAGAAAAAAAGCAATAGGTAAATCACCTAAGTCGGCTTGGCTAAAGAGAATTTTATGGGAATTATAAACTCATGCTTATTTACCTACGCAATTTATTGTTTAATACATTTTTTTTTTTTATTTTATTTATTTGTAGTAATAAAGGTATTAGCATGCAAGATAAGCTCTTTTAAATGCAACAATTTAATTACTTAATATATATATGAACTCACAATTGGTATAACAACAGATAAAAGTGATAATAAAAGCAAAATATTATAAAGTTTACAATATATTATAGTAACACTGATAAAATATAATTTAACGAAATGAATTTAACTTAAGAAATGGGTAACCATTGTGATAGAGAAAAGTAAAGTTTGGATAGTTTGTTTCAGAAAAGCGAAAATTATAAGAAGAGTCAGGAGAAGTGTTCATAGATTAGATGCTTAAATTTCGTTATGTTACTAACGCGTTTCATGTTGTTTGGTAGGGAATTCCAGAGTCTTATTGCGCTAATAAAAAACAGTCTACTAGATTCATTGTAACGAAAATGGGGAACTACGAGAGATAAATTTCTAGTTGATCTGCAGAATTGAAGTTTATCATACAAGTAGCTTGGACATTTCAGAGTTACAAGCCTATGCAAAAAAATACAGTTTCTTGCAATAAGGTGATTTGTAATGCTGCGACCTAGTATGCGATTGCTGAATGATGAGATATGGTCAAATCTTCGGATACCGTACACATATCTTGCTGCATTATTATAAGCCACTAAAAGCTTGTGGGATGACCTAGAATCCAGCTTGCTATACACAGCGTCAAAGAATGTAATAAGAGGTACAATTAATTGAATCACTAATTTACGCCTAGTTTCAGTGGGAACAAACGAAGCGGTTTTCCTAAGGTTGCGTAAGGAATAATAAACTTTACTTACCACACCATTTATGTGATCTACACACGTAAGAGAAGAGTTTACAACAAATCCTAGATTAGTAACTTTGTTTACAAAGTCAAGCTTAGTGCCGCTTAGGAAAATAGAAGGCAGATCAATCAGAGGATATTTAGATTTCGCTACTGGTAAGACATACGATTTTAGAGGATTCAACTTCAATTTATTTGCATCAGCCCATCTGCTGACAGCATCCAAATCTTCATTAACTCTTGCGCAAAGATCTTCAATGAGGCATGTCGGTCGTGAGAGATAGAGTTGCAGGTCATCCGCATAGGCATGCATTGTGACATTCTTACATAGAGAGAAGATGTCGTTGATATACATTGTAAACAGAAGCGGTCCCAGAACTGACCCTTGAGGCACACCACTACCGATAGTTCTGTAACTTGAGTATTTATTTCCTACCTTGACCCTTTGAGTTCTTCCTTCCAAGTAGCTTTTCAAGAGATGTACAGAAGAATCCGAGAAGCTGAAGCAGATTTCCAATTTTTTGCAAAGAATATGGTGGCTTGCACTATCGAACGCTTTTGAAAAGTCTAAGAGGCAGACTAAGCTGATATAACCTTTATCAAAAGATGACCTTAAATCTTCGAGAATTTTCACTAAAGCAGTGGAACAGCTATGTCCTGAGCGAAAGCCTGACTGAAGAGGAGACAAGAGATTATGTGCACAAAGATGGTTGGAAATCTGCTCAGCCATAAGAGATTCGAGGCCTTTAGAAATGGACGACAAAAGGCTTATTGGACGAAAATCACTCGGTACAGCTGCTGTGGGCTTTTTACCTATAGGTAATATCGTAGCGATTTTCCAGATAGAAGGAAACGTAGAGCTAGTGAGGCAGTGGTTGAATATATGTACTAGAGGACTAATAACATAGGGTAGTATGAGCTTGATAAATTTAATCTCAATCCCGTCTTCGCCAATAGCATTTGATTTAGTCCTCAAGATACTTCTAACAAGATCTGACTCATTTACAGCAGTAAACTGAAATTTTTGCAACAAAGTGGAGGAGGAGATATTGATATTTGAGCTAGAGTTCGAGCTGGGAGATTCAGTCGAAGGGCTGGTCACAAAATACGCATTAAGAACATCTGGATCTATAAGACATTCTCCAGAGTTGTTATTGGTTCCAATTCCAATTTGTTCAGGTTATTCCAGAGCTTCTTTGATGGCAATGACGTACTTAGCTTTGGGAGATAGAATCTTTTTTTAGACAATTTCACTGCAGATGAAGCCTCATTTCTAGCCCTCCTATATTCTTCCCAGTTGGTCACAGTTGGATTGCGTTTCCACCTAGAATAGGCCTTATGACGTTTTTTGAGAGCTTGCTTGATAGAATTTGTGAACCATGGACAAGTACTGTTAATGATTCGAGTTGTACGTAGTGGCACATGGATTTCAAAAGTAGACGAAATTGTGCTTAGAAAAAAATTCAATTTATCATCAACAGAACTGAAGTAGTAGCAATCCATCCAATTTACTCTAGACAGATCAGCAAATAGAGCATCAAAGCAAATCGATTTATAGTCCCGATAAGTGAATGTTCTGCTTACTTCAGAGTGCATGAGATGTATATTGAATATGCAGAAAATCAGGTCATGATCGGATAAAAATGATATCTGATCAAATAAAAGAACCGTTGTAATATCCGAGACTGCAAACAAATCAAGTAGACTAGGAGCAGCATTGCTAGCAAAGCGAGTAGGCGCCTCAGAATTGACAACAAAAATACCAACTTCAGACAAATCATCAAGAAATTTGTTTGCTGAGCTATCTTTGCAGAGCAAATTAATATTAAAGTCACCACATAATATGATATGGTCATAGTCTATTAAACAGCTAGATATCGAGGTAAATAACGCTTCAAGACTAGAGCTGCGGCTGGGATTGTAAACGCACGAGAGATAAACTTTAACTCTGCAATCATAGATTTCAATGTTTAAGAACTCCGCATCAGATCCACTAGAGTCGCTCAAAAATTTGACAGTAAGGCTTTTTTTACAATATATTGCAATACCCCCTCCCCTTCCGCTTTGTCTGTCATGACGGAAAAGATTATAGTTGTCAATGTTTACTACCGAGTCTTTTATATTATTGCATAGCCAAGTTTCAGTGACGCAAAGTACATCTACCGAGGAGTCAACAAAAATATATTTGGCACAATCTAATTTGAAGTCATTCAGACTTCTTGCATTAAAATGGGCAATTTTTAAACCAGTGTGTTGCTTACACAGAATATCAATCATAATCTTCTGATTATTATTAGCATCAAAGTTATGGTTATTCCCAACCATTAAATCGTTTGGAGACGAGAACGAAACAATAAGCTGTAGAAAGTCGAAAAGTTGATTTGATAGAGATTTTGTGGAAAGAAAAAGGAAACAAAGAGTTGAAGTTGCAGCAAAAGAGGAAAATTCGAAATTTAGAAACCATCGAATAACAATAAGTGTGATAATTAAAATGGTTTAACTTATTATTGGTAAATAAAAATACATTGCTTTGAAAGCACATACTTCGATACTTTGCCAAAAAAAAAAAATATTTGATTCACCTAAGCCTTCTTTTTCTTCTGCAAAAAGAAAAAAACACAGCTGCGTCATTAGACACACGAGAGAAGGATAGATTTGATAATTTATTGTTTTTTTTTTTTTTTTTTTTTGTAATAAAACCACTTTTAAATTCAAAACTAACATAAAGTAAATTAAAAAATACACGTTAATATTCACACCAGTAAATTATATTATATTTCATTAACAAAAAGAAAAGAAAAAAGAAAGAAAATATTCCTTTGCCCGCCGTGCGGAATCGAACCTGAGACCCTTCGGTGTCAGTCCATCGCTCTACCCACTGATCCAAGCAGCCTTACTACTACTTGCTGACATAACTGCAGCTATGGTAACAGATGCTGTATTCTGTTGATAGCCATACAACAAAAATCTTTTAATAGGTTATTGTGTTATGCTGCAGCATAGCTTCTGTTGTAATTAATATTGAATAAATCACTCGCTGAACGAAGGAGTTTGGCTCAATGCGTAGCGTCTTCATACACAGTGGTATTGGTTGGTTGTGGGTTCGAATCTCAACGGCATGCAAAGGTAAAATTTTTGTATTTGATATTTAATTTAATTTAATTTAATTTAATTTGATGTTCTTGTTATAATAGACGTCAAGCAGCAAGAAAAGCCGAGAAGAGTCATTAATTTTTAAGAAAAAAACGGTGTTGATAAAATTTGTATTGTTGCCGATTTCATTCAAGTAAATCACAGAACGAGAGGCGGCAGCTTCAAAAAAAAAAAAAAGGATAAAAATAAAAACTTCAAGTTGAAAAAAGTTATTTTTTTAAATTCAACTTTTGTTTTTAAAGTAGTGTATACAAAATTACCAAATACTTCTTTAATTTATCACCCAAATAAAACTTGGCAAGTCAACATGTAAAACTTAGGCGTTTTGATGAAGTACTTGGGAGGCTGAAAACTGCCAAGCCATCTTATAAATGATACTAGGTTTTTTTTTTCAATTTAACATAAGTTTTTTCTCGGTGTTTATATATAAATGTTGCAACACCCACTTTTAATGCATTTCTGTTTACATAATAAAGGGGGCGTGACACCTTCCATTTAACTCAAATTTGCGATATGAAATAGCTTTAAATTACAGGCTGTACAGCCTCGGGATTCGATATTCGACTTTAAGTCTTACGTGCCGTTACACTGGTATTATTTTAGAGTCATTGGACGTGGACATGTCCCATTTCAGCAGCCCAAATATTCGGTATAAGTTTTGACTTGTAAGTCACACATCAATAAAATTCGGTACGAACTTTCTATTTAGTCGTGTCCTTCAACTTATAATATTGTTGCAGCATCCACTGCTACTGCCTATCTATATACATAGAAGGGGCGGGGCACTTCCCATTCAACACAAATTGGCGATATCGAATAACATTGAAATTTTTGGTCGTATAGCCTCGGGAGTCGGTATTCGACTTTAATTCTTACGTGCCGTTACACTGGTATTATTTTAGAGTCATTGGACGTGGGCATGTCCCATTTCAGCAGTCCAAATATTTGGTATAAGTTTTGACTTGTAAGTCACACATCAATAAAACTCGGTACGAACTTTCTATTTAGTCGTGTCCTTCAACTTATAATATTGTTGCAGCATCCACTGCTACTGCCTATCTATATACCTAAGAGGGGCGTGGCACCTCCCATTCAACACAAATTGGCGATATCGAATAACATTCAAATTTTTGGTCGTATAGCCTCGGGAGTCGGTATTCGACTTCAATTTTTACGTGCCGTTCCACTTATATTATTTTATAGACATTGAACGTGGGCGTGGCATTTTTCAGCAGCCCAAATTGTAAGGCACACATCAATGAAACTCGGTACGAACTTACTATTTAGTCGTGTTTGTCGACTGTTAAAATTGAGCGAGCATTTAACAGGAGGGCGTGCTACCGCCCTTAAAATTACAATTTTTGATATCGTACAGCTTTGGTCGCATGATCTATTGATCTAATGATTGATATAATGATCTGTTTGAGAAAGCAGTAGAAATTTATCGATATAAATTAAGATTTTTGTTTCCAATATGCATAAAAAATCAATAGATCAAAGACTTTAGTCCAGCGTTGCCTACGGCCTATACTCTTGATGCTCATTTGCTTTTGTAAAAACTCTTAAACATAGGCTGTGAATTTTAATACACTCACACATCACTCAGCACTAAACAAAACACAACAAACAAAATGATTCACTAATGTTATCGTTTATGAATTGCATTCTCGTACATTTCATTTATTAGCAATTATTATTATCGATTCATTTATATACGTAATACCGCCAGCGGGAGAATCCCCCCTTCGTTAATGAATCGTCAAAACTGAAAAAAACAATTCGTTAACGAGTCGCCAAAACTATATAAAGCAATTCTTTAATGAGTTTCCAAAACTAAAAAAAGCAATTCGATAACGAATCATATAAAAAATAAAAAAGAAATAAAAAAATTTCAGCTTACCACGTCAAGAATTGAAACCACGTCATCGAACGCTAGTCCGGCACCTTAACAACTCGGCCATTTCAGATGCTAAATATTTCTTGCTTAATGTGCTTGATAATAAAAGCCAGCATTTGCAGGCATGGGTTCGAACTTTTCGTTAACGAGTCGCCAAAACTATGAAAAAGCAATTCGTTAACGGGTCGCCAAAAACTATAAAAAGCAATTGTTAACGAGAACTTCATAGAAGAATTCATATAAAACTTTTGAACAAATTATAAGTGCAAATTATGTATATAAAGAATAAGCACGAAATAACATAACAAAAGAAAAAATATATCACACAATTTTTTTCATATAAAAATTTATGAAAATTTATATTTAAGGCTTTTTTTCACTTAAAATTAAAAAAAACATTAAAATTTAAAAACAAATATTCGCTTAAATGACGTGTAGAAAGTTATACAATAGAAAGTTATAAAACAAACTTTTCTTAAAAAAATTTGTATATTGAGAAGTCGGAAATAATTGTTTTTTTGTTTCAAAACATCATAAATGGAGTTTAGGAAAGTCATGATTTCAATCGGTGTTTTCTTTAAGCATCAAGCCAACCTCTGATGAAGTCGGTATGAAACCATTCGAAAACTTAAAAAAAAAAACGATTCACAAGCTATTCGTTAACGAATCACCCCTCGCCACAATATTTATTGGGTTTGTTTCTAATTTTTATCTTCGCCTATACCAAAGTACAAAGCAACAACACTTTCGTATGCTTTGTTGGTAGACATTAACGACAGTGGTTTTGAATGTAGATTTTGTTGTGCTCTAGCGTATGATTTCATTTAAAAAAAAAGTTTGCTGGTGTGGCGTGAGAAGCTTGACTTGAAAAAATCGGTGTTTGTTTTACATTTCAAATATAATTATTCTAGCTTTTCAAAATGAATATCTTCAGAATTGAAGTGGTAAAATTATTTTTTTCACTTGTCACTTGCAATTTAAAGGCTGAAGCACAGTGCATAATATGCTTTCAAATAATGAAAAACAAACGCTAAGTTTCATGTACAGTGTTGTCCATATTCGAAGCGCCCATCTGGCAACACTGTAACTTTCCGCAGTGATGCCAAATCGACTAATGACATACCGCGTTTGAAGCGTCATTCCAAGCAAATGTTTACAATGGAACAGTACACGCCACGCGAACGCTCTAAAATTGTTGAAATTTACATTCAACAAAACAATTCAATAGTGTAAACTCAACGTGCTTTCAAAAAAATAAATAAAGTGAAAAGTGCGCCTTCCAAATTTAACGCCTCCAGACTTCTTTTTGTGGGGTTATTTGCAATCAAATGTTTACGTCAACAAGCCAAAGACCCTAGAAGAGCTGAAAACCAACATCCGTCAAGAAATAACCGCCATTCCCATCGAAATGTTGAAGAAAACCATGGAAAATGCTGCAAAACGGGCACAATATGTCGTAGAGGCCAATGGCGACCATTTACGAGATATCATATTCAAGAAATGATGTACTTGAACCCAATTAAATGATATTCATGACGAACAGACAAAAAATTGTGGTTTCTTTGATTTATTTAAAAATAAAATGGGCGCTTCGAATATTGACAACCCTGTATATTTCACATTTTGATTACATTTGATTTGTTTTACAGAACTAAAACTATCCATTTAGTATCGGTTCCAACAATTTTTCAGAGAATTTTGTATCCGCCAACTATTATCGATCGTCATTATTTCTGGAAAATTTCAACCTCGTGATATTACCTGATACATCAAACAAGCTGATATCCGCCAGTCCACGGATAAATTTGGTCTAGGCTAAAATTGGTTGTCAGTTGGGTTTGAAGTCCACCTCATAAAAACAACACTTCAATGAAACAAAAAGGAATAAAGTTAAAAATTATCCCCAAACCTGATAACTACTACCGTAAACGAAAAACTTATAATGATCTAAGGATGTAAGCCTTGAATGCCAGAACTCTTTATTTGGACGGATCCCTCTATCCAACTGATAGATATCTTGGAAAGGTACAAAGCTGATTTTGCTGCAATCCAAGAAATTTGATGGAGGGAAAGAGACTTGCTTACGGCAAGCATCCTGTGATGTCTACGAGTACTACAGTGGCCATGCGGAAGAGCACTAGTTAGGACGAGAATTTTTAGTTGACATCAGACTACGGCATAATGTTCTAGGAACGAACATCTGCGTTACACCTGTGATCGAACGACTTGCCATAATCTGCATCAAGGCTAAAAAGGCCACTACAGAGCAAGACGCCACCTTACAAAGCCCCCCTGCAGTCGATTGCAACGCACACTGCTAAGAAGTGATATAGAGAGAAGAGGAGGGATAAAAGACGTCTTTTCAGGCTGAAAATAAATTAAAATGGCCACTGGAATGAGGCCCAAAAATTTTTCGAAAAGATAAGACGCCAGTTCGATGGTTTAAGTGCCAGAACATCTTGCTGCAAGGATGAAAACGGGAATCTAGTAAAAAATACCCAGAGTAAACTGACATTATGCAGGGAACACTTCTTGAGTCTTCTGAATAGCGATAATCATGGGCGCAACCCTACACAGTGAAAACTAGACGTCGACAAGCTGCAATCAAAACAGACAGCCGAAGCCTTCGCCACTCAACTCTCACTCCTGCTTCAAGAAAGCACTCCTGAAATCGACGATATATGCACTCAGTGGGCACATATCTCTCACTCTATGCGTGCGCCTGCCGAACAAGTTATTGGCTACCACCGCCCCCGCCGAAACCTGTGGCACGACCAAGAGTATGTATGGATGTATGGTGACAGAAATGAGGCACGAAAATTCTTCGAAAATATAATACGCCTAGCCGATGATTTTAGAACTGGAGCCTCTTCCTGTAGTGATGAAAACGGGAATCTTCTAGTGATAGATATCCAGAGCACACTGAAGTTATGGAGGGAACACTTCTCTAGTCTTCTTAATGGCGTTGCTGACAACCATCCCGCCAATAGAGATGATATGCTGGAAATCCCAATTATGAATGATAGCGTTGAAGTTCCGCTGCCCGACTATTATGAATTCTTGACAACCATAACTCGATTTCAGATATTTCTGAGTAACTGCTGTCTTTGTTGTTGTTGTTGTTGCTGATAAAGGGTGATTTTTTAAGAGCTTAATAACTTTTTTTTTAAAAAAAACGCATAAAATTTGCAAAATCTCATCGGTTCTTTATTTGAAACGTTAGATTGGTCCATGACATTTACTTTTTGAAGATAATTTCATTTAAATGTTGACCGCGGCTGCGTCTTAGGTGGTCCATTCGGAAAGTCCAATTTTGGGCAACTTTTTCGAGCATTTCGGCCGGAATAGCCCGAATTTCTTCGGAAATGTTGTCTTCCAAAGCTGGAATAGTTGCTGGCTTATTTCTGTAGACTTTAGACTTGACGTAGCCCCACAAAAAATAGTCTAAAGGCGTCAAATCGCATGATCTTGGTGGCCAACTTACCGGTCCATTTCTTGAGATTAATTGTTCTCCGAAGTTTTCCCTCAAAATGGCCATAGAATCGCGAGCTGTGTGGCATGTAGCGCCATCTTGTTGAAACCACATGTCAACCAAGTTCAGTTCTTCCATTTTTGGCAACAAAAAGTTTGTTAGCATCGAACGATAGCGATCGCCATTCACCGTAACGTTGCGTCCAACAGCATCTTTGAAAAAATACGGTCCAATGATTCCACCAGCGTACAAGCCACACCAAACAGTGCATTTTTCGGGATGCATGGCCAGTTCTTGAACGGCTTCTGGTTGCTCTTCACTCCAAATGCGGCAATTTTGCTTATTTACGTAGCCATTCAACCAGAAATGAGCCTCATCGCTGAACAAAATTTGTCGATAAAAAAGCGGATTTTCTGCCAACTTTTCTAGGGCCCATTCACTGAAAATTCGACGTTGTGGCAGATCGTTCGGCTTCAGTTCTTGCACGAGCTGTATTTTATACGGTTTTACACCAAGATCTTTGCGTAAAACCTTCCATGTGGTCGAATAACACAAACCCAATTGCTGCGAACGGCGACGAATCGACATTTCACGGTCTTCAGCAACACTCTCAGAAACAGACGCAATATTCTCTTCTGTACGCACTGTACGCATTCGTGTGATTGGTTTAATGTCCAATAAAGTAAACTGAGTGCGAAACTTGGTCACAATCGCATTAATTGTTTGCTCACTTGGTCGATTATGTAGACCATAAATCGGACGTAAAGCGCGAAACACATTTCGAACCGAACACTGATTTTGGTAATAAAATTCAATGATTTGCAAGCGTTGCTCGTTAGTAAGTCTATTCATGATGAAATGTCAAAGCATACTGAGCATCTTTCTCTTTGACACCATGTCTGAAATCCCACGTGATCTGTCAAATACTAATGCATGAAAATCATAACCTCAAAAAAATCACCCTTTATATGTGTAAAGTTTACGTTCATTGTCATTTATTAAAAATAACATTGAATTACATTTCATTTTAATCAAATATAAAAATTAGCAACAACACCAACATTAGAGTAATTTAGAATCAAAAAAAATTTTCTTTAAAAATGAAAATATCAAAAAGTTTCATCCAACCTAGTAGTATTGTATTCCTCTAAATTTGACATTTGTGGGTATTTAGTAACAAAGACTTTAATATAATTATTATTATTTATTTTAAATTAGAAAGTTAATAGCTCGGGAATTGAACCTGGGTCGCTCGCGCGCTAGTTTGTCGATTCTCCTATGCATCAGCTCAGTTATCGAACAGTCGACAGAGCGTTTGTTCTAACATTCACTAACATGTGAACACACACGCAAAACAATTATTGTGCGACCTTGCACAGCATCAACAAGTAAGGGGTTGTTTTTTTTTCATTAAAATTAAAAGAAAAAAGTCGAAAAAAAATTCTGCCAGCACGAAGTTCGAACTCACAACCGACAATGTCGAGGGTTTGACGTTCTATGATCCATTGAGTGTTGAAAAAAAAAAAAAACGAAATGGCCATTTCAGCCCTTGAATGAGTTTTGACTGAGCTTCTTATGATCAATTGTGTTGATCAGGGCAGAACTAGGACAGAACTGGACCTACCAGCTTTATGCCGACTCCAAACGGTTTATGTTCTCAAGAAGCTTTTCATGGCAGTTTTTTACTCTCAAAGGTTTGCCATTGTCTGCAGAGAGATGACGGCCGTACAGAAAAATTGATTCAATTGAAAAACTTTCTGTGTCACATGGGGGATTCGAACCTGGGTTCACTGGCTTATGAGCCACACATTCTAGACACTAGCCGCGGCCGCAACCATTGAATGTTTTAGTTCATCTTATATTTCCTTTTTTTTCAGACACTACTTTCTATGAATATTGTATATAAAAAGTATACGAAAAATGTTGTTGAAACGGAAACTGATATTTATGGTAAACATAAATTTTGTTTAAAGTAACTTAGTAAAATTTTTATAATTTTCAAGTATTGAACGTTTTCATGTTTTCAGTGATGTTAAAATTGTAAAATTACATATTAATTTTACTCAGTGCAATTTAATTATTTTAAGATTTCTACTTTTCACTTAACTTTCTTTTACTAGCTGTGTAGAGAGTAGGCAAAAAAAAAAAATTAGCCTATGAAAACGAAGAAGTTAGCTCAAGTCAATGAGAAAATACAACAATAATAACGACATCAGCGACAATCATAAGAAATACGTGTACAAAAACAACAATTGCCAGAACGGTAATTGGAGACACGCTGTCTGCCCGGTTAAGGCAAATTAACCTTAACCCTGATGGCGTTGGCCTCAATGCTAGAGTCGCAGCAAAAGTCGCAGAGCAGGCAATGAAGGAAGCCCCGTACATGTGGGGCTTCAATTACTGCTTCATTATGTGCTCCACTCTAGTTGTTTTTGCTTGCTTTTTTATGTTCCGCCTTACTCTTTTTTTTTTCTATGTAATATTGGTGGTTGCTTTGGTTACCAACCCCACTACACCGCTTCTCTTATTTTTTTTTTTTTTTGTTTTTGCTTTATACAGCAAAAAGAGACAATTTTTGTGAAATTATTATGATTTTAGCATACTATGTATGGTCTGCCGTCCGTTCAGTGCTAGTAGAAGCAGGGTGTTGAGTGAGGGCAGGGGTAGACAGGTTGTTGTTAAGTGTTTCCTTCACACATCGCTGCACTAATACAATTACACACATAATGAGACCAGAGATACGCATAAGAAGCGGGTCACAACGGGCACGAACGATATATGATCAGGTTGTGAAACTGTAGAGAAATGTTAATGGCATGCTTTGAAAAAATTCAATTAGATATAGTAGGGCGGTTGTGGCAGCAAAATAAGATGTATTTGCTTCTGCCATTCCAAGTATCAAAATTTATTCATATATTCATAAAATAATACTTTATCACATGCTGTTATTAGTAATAATTTTATGAAATTATTCAGCAAAATTGTGTTTTCCGTGATGACCGAACATTTTTTTAGTTTTTTTGTGTTTATATGACACTTTGTGACTAATTTATTTGATACAGCTGAGACAATTAGAGGATGAAGCTATTTTCATATATTAACAAATTTCTTAGCAAAGATTATATATGATAGATCGAACAATTTTTGTGTAGTGTCCGACCGAATATTTCGGTTCCGGTCAGTTTCGGCTCTTTTCGTTAGTTACGGCTATTAGACCTCAGTATGACCGAAACCAAAACTTCAAAATATCATGCAAATTCTCATATTTTATATGACATGCGACAAATAATTATTGAAAAAATTTAATTAATATTAGTTAATACTAGTTTTTTTTTATTGTTATACTAGCTTAAACCCGCCGCTTCGCCGGGTTTTCATAAAGTTTTCATTCAAAAATTGATAGTGGGTAGGTAGGCTTGATTTTTCGCTACCAAAACGATTTTTTATTGTTTAAGTAATACTACAAATTATTAACCTTAAGATTGTTATATCATCTGATAGGAAATCGAAAACCTAAATTTTGGATTTAATTTTTTTTACAACAAAAACAACTTTTATCCAATTTTTTGGCTTAATTTAAAAATTTTTGAACATTTTTTAAAAAAATTTTTAAAAATATTAATACTTTGGTTTAGTAAAAATTTCAACTTATGTTTGAAGGATATTTTAACAAACAACATTTTTCAAAAAAAATTATTGAAATCCATTGCAAACTGACTGAAATATTTGCCTTCAAAGCTAAAAGTGTGAATTTCAAGTCGTTTTTCTCTCATTCTCAGCTTATAATTAATACTAAAAAGATCTGGTACTAAAATTTTTCACAGTTTTCAAACTACATACATGATTTTGGTATCAAATTGAAGGAAATTTAAAAGCGTTTATTGATTTTGTTCTCGTTTAACCGAAGTGCAATTTAATCCATTAGGGCCGAAAGAAAATCATAAAAAACAGACATTTTTAGACTTCAAGCAACATTTTGGTGAAAACTATGTATGCCATTGAGCAGAAATAAGTTATTATTGCATGCTAATTTTACTTTTTTTAAAAAACTGGCACTAAAACTTTTGAAGTATTATGCAGTATTTAATGAAAATTCGAGACGCATATGTTTCCATATAGTAACATTGGTTGTTAATGGGTTAAAATAAAGTATCCTATTGCACTCTCTGCTGACCTATAAATATGTGTACAAAATTTTATAAAAATCTGAGTTGTCGTTTAAACGTGATGAGTGAACATAAAAAGTGGCTACAGATTTATTAATAGTATAGATAGATATACTTTAAGTAATCTTTTGTCCTTATATTTAATAAATAGAGATATTGGGGGAAAAAAATAAGTTTTCATATACCATAAATATTCAGTTTCGGTTTCAGACGAAATAAAAATACTAAATTAATATTAATGAATGTTTATGTTTTTTGAAATATTAGTCTTGCGCGAAGTCTAATTTCTGAACACGAGCTTTTGTGGACTTTCCTAGAATTTAAAAGGGGCTTTCTTTCCAAAACGACCGCCCTCAAATTATAAGTACCACCTTGATCAAAATGAAAGATTCATTCACACTGAAACCGGACTTAAGTGTCCGATTCGAAAATTTTGAAACTTTTTTCATGTATTCGATTTTTACGATGGAAGAAAAAATTCATCAAATTTTGTGTGAGAAATGGTTTCAACTGCGCCGATACGCGTAGTATGTTGGTGAAATGTTGCGGTGACTCTGCTCTATCGTATCAGAAGACAAACAAGTGGTTCAACCGATTTGTGAGTGGTCAAGATGAAGTAGAAGACGACCCTTGTACCGGGCGGCCATCGTTTTCGACTATCAAAGAAAACGTTAAAAAAAATCAAAGAAATGTTGGTCAAAAATCGCAAATTGATGATTAAAGAGATAGCAGAGATAGCGTCGGCATTTCAATTGAATCCGTTCAGAACATTTTAAGGCGGTCTTCTCATTCAAAACCCGTTTTTTTTACCCTTTTTAAAAAAATTCTTATTTGAAAACGCAAAGAATAATTGGAAACTTTTTTATTTATTGTATTACAAAAGGTTCAAAGTAAATAAAAATTTTTTTTTGCCTCGATACGTGGGCTGTTAAAAAAGTAATGAGACTTCAAAGTTGGTGGTGAAAAAAAAGGTGTCGTCACGGCGGCCACGATTCCGGGTCTCCGGAGCGTCTGAAATGAAAAAAAAAACAGGGTTATAATTAGTATAGATGTAATTCTCGGGTGAACCTCAAACTTAATTTTGTGATTTTTTTTGACAAAATGGCGGCCATTCAAAAACAAAATTTCAATTTCGGGTTTTTTTTTTGTAGTTTAGTGTAAAAAAAAAATAGTAAAAAATTTTTTAAAATTATGGTCGAAGTTCACCCGAGAATGGTGACAATTCTGCGTCGATTCCATTTTGTTTCATGAAAATCGGTTCAGTTGAACTGGAGATATCATGGCCGCCAGTTCGAAAAACGTGGGTTCGAGATAAACGCGTTTAAAGTTTGAAGTAATTTTTTTGGGGGGAAAAAAAAAAAAAAATCAAAAATGTTTAAATGCAGTTTTAAAGAGCTGACAATTTTTACTTACAAATATTAGTCGGCGATGCCAGCTCCATACAGGCCACCTTCCTCTTTTTCGCAGAAACTGCTTTCTGCTGCCCTCTCTGCTCTGCGAGCCGTTCTGCCAGCTTTTGATGATGCCGCAGCTCGAGTCTCTGATCGGTTCAATCTGTCTTCATTGCGAGATAGTGCGTATTCGTATGCGTTTTTGCCAATCGCAATACCCATCAAACCCATAATTTTAAGTATGGGTATAAAACCGTCGTTGAAGAGGCACGTTGCAATGAAATTGGCCACTTCGATGGTGCGTGCGCCTGAGTTGATGTGTTTGGGCGAAAGTGACCAAAGAACAGAATTGTAGGACTCATTGGAATTCTGAGTTTCAGATCCAAGGCATCTTTCAAGCAAATTATCTGCCGACAGCGCTTCGTAAGCTGGTTTTATTACCTCCATCACCTTCTTGTCCATCAGACCTTGCTTCACAAAAAAGGCTGTATCTTCTAAAGTATTTCGAATTTCTAAAAATCCTTTTAGGGGCATATTCACAACTACCCAAGCTATAAATAAATGCAAAAAAGTAGAAAAAAAAGTTGCTCAATGAGAAGACCCCCTTAAAGAATGAATTGGGCTTGAGACGTGTCGCTGCGAAGTTGGTACCGAAAGAACTCAATTTCATGTAAAAAAGAGACCGAGTTGCTAGCGCGAAAGACATGCTGGAAATAGTCGAAAACGACGAATCATTCATCGAATCCATCACAACTGGTGATGAGACATGGGTATACGAGTATGACACGCAAACCTGACATCAGGCGAGTGAATCAGGCTCAATTTTTTCTTCCATCGTAAAAATCGAAGACACGAAAAAGGTTGTTGTAAACAAAACACTGTCACTTCACCAAATGTCAACGAGAGACGCTGATATTTGGCAGCTGATATGCCAAATGATATTTGACTTTTGGTCACAGACACATGTGGCAAACTACTAAAAAAAAATTTTCGAATCGGACAGTTAAGGCCGGTTCGCATTGTGAATGAACCTTTCTTTTTGAATAAGAAGGTATATTTATTTAAAATATTATACAGTGACTCTTATAAAGAATTGGATATTTCTTCAGCTATTTTTCTATTACTATAAAAAAAAAAAACAATAAAAAACGAAATGGCCATCTCAGCCCTTGAAAGGACTTTAACCGAGCTTCTTATGACCAATTGTGTTGTGTGTGATATGAAATGTTTGCACACAAATGATCGAGAACCTACATATTTTACGCCGACTCCGAAGGCTTTTGTTCTCAAGAAGCTTTTCATGGCAATTTTTACTCTCTGAGGTTTGCCATTGTCTGCAGAGAGGTGACGGTCGGACAGAAAAATTAATTCAATTGAAAAAATTTTCTGTGTCAAATGGAGGATTCGAACCTGGGTTCTCTGGCGTAAGAGTCACATACTCTACCCACTGCGCCACGGCTGCCACTATATTCAACATTCTATTACTATACTATTCTATTATTCAGCTCTTAATCTAGTATACTATTTCTTTTTTAATTTTGTATGAAAAAATTGAATAGATGTTGAAATTTAAAAAAAAATTTAATCTTAAATTATTTGAAAATTTACCTTTTGAATATAATTTGACTACACAAAATTGTTTTTTCAAAAAGTTACATTTTAACCTGTTACTTTGAACGATTTTACAAAATCCAAACTAGTCTCGTACTGGGCCAAGATCTTATACACAGGCTTTACAGAAAAAAACTTAGGTAAATCAACAATAAACTTATGTTCATTTATTCAATGGCTTCGGAAATTTGATCGAATTTTATTTGAATGGAAAATTGTCGACATTTTGTACAATTTAACATATATTCGTTCCATACTAGTCTTTTTATATAATTTTACATATGTTTTAGTGATGATTAAATGAACTTTAATGCATAGCCTTTGTGTATTTGAACAAGAATTTTCACAGTTTTACAAATTTCAAACTGTAGCAATTCAAACAATTTATTTTTGTAGAAATTATCGAAGTTTTCAATTTTAAACCATGTCTAGCTTGCACAAATACTTTTGTCATTGCACATTAGTTTTGCCACTCATTACATTTCTCTTTCACAAAAGCCAACTTGTATGCTCTAACTATGGTTTTTTCTCTCGGTGTAGGGACCAACGAAGTTGTAAGATAGCTTAAAAGAAATAAAGTCTAAAAGATAAAATTTTTGTAATAGTCTTAATTTAAAATGCGCCACATATGCATATTCTTGATTCATAACTTCATCTGGCGAACTGATTCATAAAAATTTTTATTTTGCAATGTTTATTTTTATTTGGATTGATTAGAAATTAATTAATTTTGTATGTTTTTTTTTTTTTTTTTTTTGTTTTAAATTTTTAACGTTGTGTAAGTAAAATTTTGTAAGAGGAATTTTTACTTTTTGTATAAAATTTTAAAATTAAATTTTCAATAAAATATTAAAAATTATTCATCATTTTACAAGAAAAATATTGTAAAAAATAAAAGCTTTTAGTTATACGGATTTTTGGTGTTAAAGAAAATATCGATAGCTATTGACTGTTTAAGAACAGTTACCGATATGCTTATTTAGTACGTCTTTTAATTATTTTAATCTGGTATTTTTTTTTAAATTTAACAATATATACAGCCGTGGACAAATAAATAGCACAAATATACATGTAGGGTGGTTCACATAAATTTAAATAAAATACATAGAGGAAACCAAGAATTTATTTCATGTTATTTGAGTTTAAACATTATAAACTTAAAATCAGTAGTAACTTTGTAATTACGAATTAAAAATTAGAAAATTAATGAAAAATCTGAAATTGCTCCTTAGCTGGGGTGGACGTATAAATAGCACAATTTGGTTTCTGAAAAAAAAGACATAGTGATTTATTTTTATTTTACAATGAACTAACGAATATGCTTACTAGTACTTGGTACTATATCCCGAATTGTCAAAAACAGCCCGACATCTTCGTGACATATTCTCCACAAGCTTCTTGACCCTATCCTTCGGAATAGAGTACCGAGCCTTCTCAATTCCACTCCATAACTCATCTTAATTTCGAAAATTTTTTTTCACATCATTCCATAAATTTTCTATGGGATTGAGGTCTGGGCTTTGAGCCGGCCAATTCAAAATATTTATTTTTTCCTTTTTTAGCCAATCAATCACAACCTTTGCTGTGTGTTTTGGATCATTATCGTGCATAAAAGTTCACCTAATAGGCATGTTCTCAAATACAAATGGTTCCATCTGGTTATTAACTAAATTAATAGTTAAATTAAAAGTTATTAACCTAAATACATATTTTTATCCATTATTCCTGGTATACTAAAAATTGGCCCAACACCATGCCAGTAAAAACCTCCCTAAGCCATTAAATTTCCTCATCCATGCTTTTTTGGAATACTTCGGATTCAACTCTCGGCTTTGGGGCGCCGAATGAAAGTTTTTCCATCTGGTCCAACCCTATTAAATTTAGTTTCGTCAGTCCAGAGCACGTTCTTCCAAAATTGGTCACATGGGCCACTTATTCACAAGGGCCCTTGCAAACGCTAAACGATCCTTTAAATTTTTTTTTGTTAAGAGCGGCTTTCTTTGGCTAATGCGTCCATCAAGATTAGCTTCATGTAGTCTCCTAGATACTAGTTTTCTTGAAACATTAAGGTTATTTTTTTTCATTTATTTCCCTCATAATTTGCTTTGCTGACTTGAAAGGATCAGCCCTACTTTTGCGAACTATAAGTCTATTAGTAGAAGCGGTGGTTTTACGCGGTCTAGGATTGCGCGGCTTATTCTCGAATTTATTTGAACCATTTCATGTAACCAGCTTGAGTGCATTATAGACATGCATTTCGCGAAATTTTGAGAATATCCTCGATTTCAGATGATGATTTGCCTCTTCGACTTAGTTCGTGAATTATAGACCTTTTTCCGGGATGTAATGCTTGCCACGACCCATTTTATTTAGAATCGGCGAAATTAACTGAATAAAACTCTAAAATTTGTACAAACACCCGATCTTGTTAACTTTTATTCACCAACTAACATGTGTGCTATTTATATGACCACAGCAGATAGAAGCAAATAAAAGTAAGTAACGGTACATCTCTCTCGGAGTTTTAAACATCGTCACACTGGAGTCTCAAAAAATTAGAACTACTGTTAATGAATGCATTATTAGGTTCAAATGAAACGTTTAAAAAATAATTTATCATTAGTGCTATTTATGTGACCAGGGCTGTATATACTTACAATATATATTTTAAGAAATAAAATTGTTGAATACCATAAAAACTTTTCTTAATTATTGTTATATAATATCTTAGAAATGGAAACTTGAATATTTTTCCAATAAAATCTTCCTAAGAGCAACAATTTCTGGAAAATTAAAAGTATGTCTTTACATTGAAAAGAAAAATAATAATAAATAAATTAGTATACCATTGAAACTGAAACTGCACGCAATAAAAAAAATTCATTTTTTTTTTCTGCACATTCTACAGAAAACGAAAACGATCTACAATTGCTGCAGATGTTGCCACTGTTGTTTCTTCTGTTGCTAGGTGGATAATTACGCAAACAGCAGCAGTTGCAACAGCAAAGAAGCTCGCTGTTGTCAAGCACTAAAAAGCAAGTAATAAAATGTTTGCTCTTATTTATATTCATTCCGTTTTATGAACACTAAAAAATTTTGTTTAAAAAATAAAAACAAAAATAAAAGAAAAAAATAGGAAATAAAAGTCATCATACGACAAACTATACAAAAAATAAAGAAGGGAAAAAAACAGTTTAACAAAAAGGCAGCAAAAGCGAATATGCAACAACAACAAGAACAACAAAAGGTTGTATTAAATTAAATTTTCAGGCACGCATGGCAACAGGAGGGACAGACAATGGCAAAACAGAAGCCCCTAGCTGTTTATGGTTGTTGTTGTTGTTGCTGTTGCATCAGACGTTATTGTTGTCAGCTGACTAATTGACTGTCTTAGTTAAAGCTCAGACACACACATATTCAAACCTCTACATATAATAAAGATATTAAGATATGCACACACATACACATCAGACAGGTGCAAAACTGCAATGATTGTCATGTTGACAATTTGTAGAGTGACACGAAAGCACGTCAGTACCAGCAGCAGCACCAGCAGTTGCATCATCACTAACAGAAACAACAACAACAACAATGCAAGCAAATCAAGCTGTAGCAGCATAAGAGCAGCTTTTCAAGTGATGTCTTTATTCTAAGGAAGTGATTCTTGTCGTTTGCTTTTTTTTTTTTTTTTTTTATTTGTTAGCAAATCTTAAGCAATTCTAGCTATGCTAATAAGTAGCCTCCTGAAGTAGTTTCCTAAAGTTTTCTGCTCAAGTTCCTGTCGGTTGGTTGCTGCATAAAGCAGGCAGCACACAACTCTTTCAAGTGTGACAGCTTTATTTGTCGTATTGAAAATACCGAAATATTGTGTGCAGAGTCAGAAATTTATTTGTATTTCTTTAGATTTATTGCTCTTTTCGCCAGGTTTTGAAGAGTTACTTTGAATTTCAAAATAGGCACGTTCGTTGAAGATGTAGAAAAGAGCGAAGTTATTTGAGTAAAGTTTTCGAATACTTTTATTGAGTTTTTTATGATTATTGTGTAATGTAGAAGTTCGAATATAAAAAAATATTTTTGGGGTGAAAACTTCTTAAGGTGCGTTGAGGGGCACTTTTAGGTAGAGAGCAAAACTATAGATTCGCAATGTCATCACGCTGTTAGCGATATCATCACGCTTTTAGCTGTTCATTCTTGTTGCACTGTGCAGCATTGCTTATGCCGTGGTTATGCTAGGCAAACATGTTTAGTGAGCTTTTTCTTTTATTACTTAGGTGATAAGCAACCGATTATCGAACTCATTACCGATTACCAAAGCGATTACCAACCAACTACCGAACCAATTACCGATTATCCAACCGATTACCGAATAAATTACCGATTACCGAACCAATTACCAATTACCGAAGCTATTACCAACTGATTACCGAATCAATTACCGATTACCGAAGCGATTACCAACCGATTAACGAAGCAGTTACCGACTACCGAAGCGATAACCAACCGCTTACCTAACCAACTACCGATTACCAATCGATTATCTAACCAACTACCGATTACTAATCGCTTACCAATTACCGAAGCGCTTACCAACCGATTACCGAAGCTATTACCGATAACCGAAGCGATAACCATCCAATTAGCGATTACCAAAGTGACTACCAACTAATTACCGAAGCGATTATCAGCCCATTACCATTTACCGAAGCGATTACCAACCAATTAACGAAGTGATTACCAAACGATTACCAAAGCGATTACGAACCGATTACCGATTACCAACCGATTACCAATTTCCGAAGCGATTACCAACCGATACCGATTACCAACCGATTACCGAGTCAATTACCGATTATCCAACCAAGTAGTTGTGTTAAAAATAACTCATAAATTGATAAAAAAAGTACAAAAGTACAAAGCGTCTGATTTGCCGACATCATCTACTTCGGATTTCATAACAACTATCCCTCTAAGAAAAATAAACGTAACGCATTTTGTGAAACGAAACCGTACCGTAAACGAACCGCCATTTCACTAACATTTGCATAATTTTTCATATAACAATAAAACGAAATTATTTCAAAGTAGAACTCTTCGTAAACGTAACGCTATTGCAACGCCTTGTCGTGGTAGTACCAATACATTCAAACTTTATTCTACTTTATTTTGTCTAATTTTCTTATTCCAAACTTTACATATACGACACGTTTTCGTATCGCAAAATTGGTTCGTTTTCATAGTCTTGTATGAGGAAATTACTTCGCCTGTGCAACTCTTGCGTGCTGTTTTTCTTAGAGGGATGTTATTTCATAGCTTTAAGTTTTCACTTCGGTCGGCAGCCCCCCACTGCCTACTTTTTTGTTGATTTTAGATGAAATTTCGAGCCGAACATAGCTTATTTCTAAATTATTTTTATAGGTATTTATTTGCACAAATTAAAGTTGGAAATTTCAACAATTTTAAAAAAGATGTATGTTTAATCGTATCAAAAAAAAGTTTTCAATGTTACCACTTTATTTCAAGAGTTATATGAAGAAAATTACGAAAGTGCAACTTTTTTTTTTATTGTGGGCGTTAACAAAACAGCGGAATAGTTTTTTTTTCCATAACTCGATTATTTGTAATCGGAATTAAATAAGTCCTATATTTGTATTTTAAAGTCTTTGGACTGCAACATCATCTTCAACTAGCACTCACCATCACTTTATAAAAAAATCTCCCTAATTACAAATTCTTTCTGATGCAAAATTAGACCTCTTAAAATATTATTTAACATTTAAAAAAAAAACTGTTAGCTTTTATTCATGCACAAAAAAGTTATATTGTATATAAAGGGTGTTTTTCTATAGAAGTATAAAATTTTCTAGAGGGATAGCTGTCAAATCATTTGGCAAAGTCAATGACATAACAACATATGTTTTGGCATTTATATTCAGTATCGCAACAACTTTAACAAATCGTTGAAATTTATTTCCAAAATTCGCGTTCTGTGCGGGAAACTTACAGAGCACTTCGCACACATTACGTTGTACATAATCGTCCATCTGAGCAGGGTTGGATGCAGGAACAATGAATGCTTTATGTCTACGTTTACTCTTATGAACAATATTCATCAAATACAAGCTCATACTGTGCATACCGAACAAACTATCACTGCTGTAGATATCAGTGTGACCGATGACCCAAATTTATCGTTTCGACACCGTTCTCAACAAATCGGCCTTTGCCCGTCGACTACGTGGAATATTTTGAGAAAAAACCTGGCCTTTACTAGTATAAAATGCAATTGGTACAGGAATTAAAGCCATAAGACCATCGTTGGTGTTGTACCCACTGAACCATAAGCGAAGGTTTTGAGTAAGGTGAGAATTTTGCGAACGTTTTTGGTGAGAATTTTTTTTTTTAATATTTTCTTTTTTATTTTGTCGCTTAAAAAAGTTTGTTATAAAAGATTTAATTCGTGAAAGCTTTTCCCATAAAGATAAATTGTGCATATTTTGCGAAATTCATTAAAAACTTATTTTGAGTAGAAAATTAATCATTTTTGTATCATTTCAGTAGGTAGATTTCCTTGTAAATGAACCATTTTTTGTTCATAATTGAGTTCGGAAATGAATCATTTATGTTTCTTTTTGCATTCTGAAATGAGTTCAAAAAAGAATAATTTTTTTTATCATATCAGTAGGAAACAATTTCTCATAAACGAACCATTTTTTGTTCATAAATGAGTTCACAAATGAATCATAAATGTTACTTTTTATATTCTAAAATCAGGTAAATAAAGGAACTTAAAATGAAAATGTTAACCTTCGTACAAACGTCATATGAACTTTTTTAACAGTGCGAGATGGATGTACATTTAATTAATTTTCAACATTTCAACATTTCTATCAAAAATTAAAATCAAGCCCAAATAGAATGAAAACCACGAAAACATTCCATGCAAAAATGTAATCAAATAAATTCCCCAATTAATAACTTAACTATTTTGATATTTCATATATAATTTGGAAGTTTGTCAAATTGGAAAACAATCACGCCTTTTCCCCTTTGAAACATCAATATCATGAACAACACAATGCGTGAATTCCAGCTCAGGTATATTAATCCTATTAACCCAATGATTAATATGATCTCTAATTTTAGTAATAATCATTTCTTCTTTAACAAAATATCGATATGTAATTGTAAATAGTATTATGCAATAATACAATTTATAATTCAAAAAGGTTATTTTTTTTAAACTCATTATTCAACAAAAAAAGGTTTGTTTTTGAGAGGCAATTCAGTCCAAAGATTGATACAAAAAGGGTTCAATTTCGTTTCGGTTTTTTACAAAAGAACTTTTGTATGGTTCATTTTTGAACTCATTTTCGAAGAAAAAACAGTTTGTTTCTGAGAGGCATTTTCGTCCGGCGATTGATTCAAAAAGGGTTAATTAATTTCCGAGTGCCGAAAAAGATCTTTTATGGTTCTTTTTTTAACTCATTTCCGAGCAAAAAAGAGGATAATTTATGGTTCTTTTTTTAACTCATTTGCGAACAAAATAAGGTTCGTTTTTGAGAGGCATTTTAGTCCGACGAATGATGTAAAAAGGGTTCATTTATGAGTGCCAAAAATGAACGTTTCTACCCGAAAAGGTTCATAAATGATTTCAAAAACGGTAGTTTTGGTTCACTGGGTACGTTCGGTAAATGTTCTGGAAGTTAAATAAAAGTTCAACCGCATTTTCACTGCGAAATCATCTTCAGTGATGAGGCACATTTCCGGCATAACGGGTACACAGTAAAATTGAAGAGGTTCCCTAACATCCAGAAACAGTCAGTGTGGTTTGCATGTCGAAGGTATCATTGGTCCATATTTTTACAAAATTGAAGATAAAGCCAACGTAACCGTCAATGGCGAGCGCTACAGGCTAACGATTCGCGACTTTTTGGTGTTACCTATGTCAATATCAATTATCTAAATGCTCTAATGGTCTAAATGTTACAGTAGGATGTCGCATCAAGCCATACAGCTCGTGAAATCATCACTTTATTGGGACGAACTTTAGGTGACCAAATCATATCAAGAAATTGGTCTGTCAATTGGCCAACTAAGTCATGTGATTTGATTCTCTTAGACTAATTTTATGGGGGTACGTCAAATTTACTGGTCTATGCTGATAAAGCAGCTACGACTGACCAGTTGGAAACCAACATTGGTTGCATTATTGGCGAGATAAGAAAAAGTGGTGCAGAATTTAAACGGCAAGATGGCCTTCATGTGTTGAAACTCGGAGTGTCATAAGCTTTTGTGAAATAATAAAACCAAAATATGACCATTTTATTTATTTTCTGTGTTTAATTTTAAAAAAGATATATACATCTAAAAAGAACACCTGTAATGAATAATATCTTATAACTAGCAGGCCACAGTGATCCACGGCTTCGCCACGGTTGTTTTTTTATCAATAAAGAGCATTAAAACGTTTTTGTTACTCACAACAAAATCTTTTGAACGCCGTTCAAACGATCACCATCTGACATCAGCCTTTAGACAATGCATGTCAGAGGAAATAAAAAACATTTTTTTTCTTTTGTTTTGTTTCCCCTCTTTCCGCCTTGCACGAGGCTCATCTGTTTTTTATGTTGTGCTGTGCTAGCTGAGCAGAAAAAGTTAAACGAAGAAAACAACTTTGATATTATTGAAATACTAGCAACACAAACACGTGAAAAGAAAACGATCAAGTAATTCGTGGCATCGTAGATGGTTCTTTAAACAACTTAACATTTTAATTAAACATTTATTATTAAAATTTCAAAATAAAAGTACTCCTATGCTGTGTTGTAGCATAAATTTGGCATTTAAAACTTATTTTATAAAACGCGACCCAGTACTTTTGGAGTTTACCTGGAAACAAAAATTTGCACTTCAATTTTATATAATAGTATAGATAGATAGATATCAATCAAATAAGAGCCATAAATTTATTTTTTTTTTATTTATTTACTAGTTTATAAAATAGTTGCATAAAAAATTATTTCTGTTACAACTTTGAACTTGTATTATATTTTTTTTGTTTTAAATTTTGTTATATTATATTTTAAATATTTATTTTTTAAGTTTTTATTTCTAATAAAAAGTTGGTCATCAAATCAACTGAAATATATTTTTATTCAATTATATAGGCAATAAATTATATAATTTCAGAAAAAAGGTAAAAAAATTTCCTTTTAGGAAAAATTTTTTTTCCTTTTCAAAAATTTAGAAGTTTCTTAGTAAATTTCAAACGTCAATCTTATTAAATCGATATGATTTCCTTTTTTAAACGTATAAAAGACGACTTTTCAAACCAATAAGTAAATCACATATTTTTGATAAGATATTCGTAGTGTGTAAAGAAGTTTTTTTATGCAAAGCAAAAAGATTCTTTTTAAAATAATTTCGCTCTTCCAAAAAATGTGGCGGCCGTGGCGTAGTGGGTAGAGTGTGTGACTCTTACGCCAGAGAACCCAGGTTCGAATCCTCCATCCAACACAGAAAGTTTTTTCAATTGAATTAATTTTTCTGTTCGGCCGTCACCTCTCTGAAGACAATGGCAAACCTCAGAGAGTAAAAACTGCCATGAAAAGCTTCTTGAGAACATAAGCCGTTTGGAGTCGGCGTAAAACATGTAGGTCCAGTTCTCGATCATTTGTGTGCAAACATTTCACATCACACACAACACAATTAATCATAAGAAGCTCGGTCAAAGTCCTTTCAAGGGCTGAAATGGGCTTTTCGTTTTCGTTCTTCTAAAAAATATAAAAATCTAAAAATTTTAAAGAGATGTTCTCTTTTGTCTTAATTCGGCTGTCTTTTTGCATGAAACTATAAAGAGATCTTATTAATTATCTTTTATTTTATTAGGTCGTAACAGGTCAAGTAACAGTTTTAAAAACTGGGCTAGATTTCACGATATTCCCACTGTTTATATAATAATGCTGAATAAATATGTACTTGACGGATGAGAGCTAACTTAAAAACATGCCATATCCTATAACTTGAATATTGCAACGCTTTTAAATTAGTTCTTTTTAGTTAGTTACTGACTTTTTCCGATTATTTGTACAGTTTTTAACTTTAGTATTCATCACATTCGCCGCTTTTGAAGGCTAGCTTAGCTTTGTGGCAAAATGTGATACATGTGGTACCTTCTGTATTCCGGCATGAAATTCAATAAATTGGCAGCATTTGAATTGCCGCTAGCAACAAAGAAAAAAAAAAAAAACAGAAGCAATCCCATTAAAACGCATAAAGGGCAAGGTCAAATAAGCGTGTGTACCTCATGCAATAAGACCACTTGGCAACCCTTAATTTATAGCCTCGAAGCCCTTCAAAATGTGCGCTTAGCAACAGCCAATCATGCAGTAAACATTTTTTATTTGCATTAAAAAACCGTAAAGAAGGGAAAAATAAAATAAAAGAACGCCTGTTGCCAAGTGTACACTTTTTGCATCGTTTTGTGTTTTTTTTTCCTGTTTCTTATTTAAGCTGACGCGTTGGCCTTAGGCAAATATTGTTTGCAGCAATGTTGAAGAAGGGTGTGCTTCGTAAATTTTCTGCTAAGTATTGGCAAATTTTGCACATCTGTATTTTTTGTCAGTACGAGTACTAGTTTTTTATGAATGCTCTGAATTTGTGCAATAAAAATATTCAAATACATGTTTTTAAATTCTGCTAAGTGTGGGTACGTACTTTTTTCTGTTTTTTTCTAAGTACCCTTAAACGAATTTTGATAATGTATGGTTTGTATTTTTTTTTTTTTTCTCATTCATCGCCCCCATGTAGCGCACAGTGCGCAATTTGTTCAGTTTTTAAAGGACAGAAAGAAGTCCCAAAAAGTTTTTTTTTGTTTTTATATATAAACAAAAAGATGTCTTAATGCGATAATAATATATTTATCTAATTAAAAAACCATTATCTTTTAGTCAAACTTATATTTGTGCATTTTGTTGAAAATTTGTTAAAGTTTGAACATTATTTCAACTACAATTCATTGAATGCAACGCATTGGTAGTAGATCAATCCAACTAGAATAACTTCAGTCGTGAAGGACATTTTTTATATTTCGGATCAAATCCCTAATCGGACCAAATTTCTCGGTATTCTGTGGGAAAATTTTTTCCATAAAGAAAAAATTTTTTCGTAAAGAAAAGCTTTATTTTACGCTGAAACCCTTACTTACCCCTGAAATACCAAAGTCTTACTACAAAAGTAAATACCACTTTTGGCTCTTGGCGTGAGTTACAGTGCTTTAATGTGACTTTTTTTTTGACAGATTTATGGTTATAAGCCCCAGAAATGGTGAAAAAGTTTGCTGATAACGAAAAATATCACCAACAAACAAGGAATGCAGATAAATAATTCAATGAAAGAGAACCAGGTCTACGTCAGGCCCGTAGCCAGAATTTACCTTAGGGGGGGGGGAGGTGGGGGTGTTGATAAAAATTCTATAAGTAGATACCAGTAATAACTGAAAGAAAGGATATGAACATTTTTAAGCAAATCTGTTTTCTTTTAAGACTATTTGTTAATATGCCTGTTTTTCAATCACCATAAGATAGATGAGATCTGAATACGGATACGCAGTGTGTGCTGAGATTGTGGAGACGGCACTTCTCCAATTTACTTACTGGCGACGATTCCACCAATGCCGCCCATGGAGAGCGCAGTTCAGAGCTACCAATCAACAATGACGGAGTGGAAGTACCACCACCTAGCCATGATGAGGTTCGAGTTGCTATCCAACGACTCAAAAACTACAAAGCAGCGGGTGCTGACGGCCTGTCAGCTGAATTGTTTAAAACCGGCGGCGATGAATTGATAAGGCGCATGCATCAGCTCATCAGCAAAATATGGCTAGAAGAAAGCATGCCCGACTATTGGAACCTCAGCGTACTGTGCCCTATACTTAAGAAAGGAGACCCAACAATCTGCGCAAGTTATAGAGGTATCAGTCTTATTTCCATCTCATATAAGGTTCTCTCAAGCGTACTGTGTGAAAGATTAAAGCCGATTACAAAAACACTGATTGTACCTTATCAGTGTGGCTTTCGACCTGGTAAGTCCACCATAGACCAGATTTTCACGCTACGACAAATCCTGGAGAAAACCCACGAAAATCAAATCAAGACACACACCATCTCTTTGTCGATTTTAAAGCTGCGTTCGATAGCCCGAGAAGGGATTGCCTATACGCAATAATGTCTGAGTTCGGTATACCTGCAAAGTTGATCAGACTTTGCAGAATGACGTTGAGCAACACACGCAGCTCCGTCAAGGTAGGAAATGACCTCTCCGAAACCTTCAATACCGAAAGAGGTTTCAGGCAAGGCGATCCACTGTCTTGCGATCTCTTTAACATCATCATGGAGGGGATCGTACGAAAGGCCGGTGTGCATCGTAATGGCACCATTTTCTACAAAGGCGTCCAGCACCTTGCGTACGCTGATGATATTGATATTGTCGGCAGAACCAAGAGAGATGTTACCGCTGCTTTCGCCGCTATCGAAAAGGAATCAGCCAAAGTGGGTTTGACGATAAATGAGCGCAAAACAAAATATATGCTGTCTACAAACAAGGGAGCTCGGCGTTTAGACTCCCACGTTTCATCCGGCAGCTATAACTTTGAAGTAGTCAAGGAGTTAATTTACCTTGGCACCGCCATTAATACCAAAAACGAAATCAGCCTGGAGATAAAGCGAAGAACAATAATTGCTAATAGGTGCTACTACGGGCTCAGTAAGCAACTAAGTTCCAGAGCCCTCTCTCGATCGACAAAACTAACACTCTACAAGACGCTCGTTCTACCTGTGCTGCTTTATGGCGCTGAGGCATGGGTTGTTTCGCAAACTGACGCAGCCGCTCTGGGGGTGTTCAAGAGAAAAGTTCTTGGCAAAATCTTCGGTCCTGTTCGAGTCGGCGATGACTATCGCATCCGAATGAACCACGAGCTGTATGAGCTCTACGATGACATTGACGTAGTTCGGCGTATAACTGTGCAGCGACTACGCTGGCTGGGTCATGTCCATCGTATGAACGACAAAGCTCCAGCGAAAAAGGTGCTTGAGGCGAGGGTCGCTGGTCAACGACGACGAGGGAGACCATGCCTCCGATGGATGGACCAGGCTGAGGAAGCCCTAACCGCAGTTGGTGTATCCGATTGGAGAAGGCGCGCAAAGCAGAGGCGCCTGGCGAGAGCTGATGAGGTCGGTTGAAACCCGGACACGGATTGTTACGACCAACTAAGTAAGTAAGTAAGTAAGATAGATGAAAAGAGTTTATTTATTTTTTTTTTACAAATCAATTTTGAGTACTAAGGTTTTTGATTTTTGCCTATGGTTTGTTGAAAAATGGTCTAAATTGAGAATTTTTAACTTCTTTTAAAAAGTATTTCTCCAAAAATTAGCACAAACAGTAAAAATGTCTGTGACAAAATTTTACTAATTCAACAATATGAACGGTAAAAATAGATTAGGTTTCTTCCAGTTTATCAAAACCAAAATTAAAATCAGCTATGAAAAATGCAAATATTTTCTAATAAGTTCAGCTGGTGAAGCTTTATTCACAACTTTTATGGACATTTCATATAAAGCGGAGAAAAAAAAATTTTTTGTCTTTAGATTTGGTTTCTTTTTGGCTATCTTACGCTTTTATTGATCCCCATCTTGTGTACAACTTTTTGAACCTGTGTGAACCCTAGTTCGAGTTATCGTTAAGGGCTATAATATTACTGTTCTCGAAAACGATTTCGACAATTTAAATAAATTCAAAAGAAAATATTTGAAGATCTTTAAAAATTTAACAGTTTCATTTTCTCATGATTCAATTCCAATAACAATTACTATATATATATATTTTTTTTTTTAATAAAATTTTTTGATTAGAGGAATTGACTCCGATAAAGCCATATTTAAATTTCAGACTATTTTTCAAAAACCGTAATTCGAAAACTGTATTTTGCACAGCACCAGTATCTTATACCCAACTTATTATATAAGATATCACATGAAAATAAGTTCGTGTTAATATTAAAATAATTACTCAGCTAGATAAATTTTTATAAAAAGAATGAAACAGTAGTTTTTTGGATATTTAAGAACTTAATCGATAGTGGATTTATATTTAAATTATTTGCAAATTAAGAACACTGAAAACAAAAGTTTTTGAACTTCCAAATTGTTTTTTAATTTTTTAATATAATAAAAATAATTTTAAAATGCTGAAGCTTAAAAAACTGTAACTGTAAATTTTATTATGGAAATTTGGTAACATGATTAAAAAATCATCAAATCACTATAGAATTGGACTGTATACAATGTTTTACAAAAATTTTTTCTATTGAGAATTTTTTTTTTTTTAAAAAAAGACATATTTAGATTTAAGGTGATTTTCCGAAACCTGTAAAAAAGGCTTTGAACAGGGCTACATTTTTGTGCCAAGTTGGAAATTTTAGATGTTAAATTTTTTAGTCATTCGCTTTACGTGGAATACCCTATAATGTGTTAAATTTCGTGGTTCATATGTTTTTTAATACTTTTAAAAATTAAAAAAAAACCCACTCAAATGAATGCTTTTCCAAAAGTTTTGGGTCTAAGAAGCTTACCCAGGAAACCATAGTTGACGACATTGTCGAAATTCTGACGAATTCATAACTATTTCGAGCTGTCTTAAAGAAATCGTTACAATTTCGTTACGCAAATATCGGAACAGTTTCACTTTTTATACGAATTTTTAAAGAGTTTCGTTATGCGACTGTTTGTAAAACATATTGAGATGCAAACAGAGTAAACATTTCTTTCTTTCGAACTGGCTGAACAAAATCGTACTTTTTTCGTAACATTTTCGTTAAGACTCGTTACGAAATTGTTACGACATTTTGTTACGAACTCGTGTCAACCACTTCATAAGATAGTCTTTACGATTTTGTAACGAAATCGGAAAGATTGTAAAATGTTTGTTACGATTTCGTAAAGAATATTTCGAAATCATTCCGATTTCGTTTGTGAAATCGTAACGAAAGTCGTATGAAGGGGTTGACACGACTTCGTAACAAAGTATTGTAATAATTTCGTAACGAGTCCTAACGCAAATGTTTCGAAAAATTTACGATTTCGTTTAGACAGTTGGAAAGAAAGGAAATTTTACTCTGTTAGCATTTTAATATGTCGTACAAGCAGTCGCATAACGAAATTTTATATAAATTCGTATAAAAAGTGAAACTGTTCCAATATTTGCGTAACGAAATTGTAATGATTTGTTTAATAAAGCTCGAAATAGTGACGAATAAGTCGGAATTTCGACATAGTCGTCATCTATGGTTTGCTGGGTAGGTATCAATTTACAAAATTATATTCATTCTAGGTATAACTTTCATATATATATTTTACTGAATATAAGGGACTTTTTGAGCTCTAAAACTGATTTTTAATATACCAACTCCATGGAGATGAATTCCAATATAATGATTATGACTCTTATAAGGAAAATTAATCTTTCACTTGGCCTAAAAAATTTCACAGAAATTTAGTGAAGTTTTCAAGAAAATTAACATCATTATCACAGTTTATAAAAAAAAAAATCACATTTTGAATTTAATTGTCTCATTTGTGTTAATTCTTTATACTTTCTGGACCCTAAGGGGGGTGGGGGGTTTGAACACTGAACACCCCCCCTTATCTACGGGCCTGGTCTACGTCATTGATTATTTTTCCTGATTTTGATTCTAGTCGTTTTTTTTTTATATATACCTACAAAAAAGTAAAATACTATTTCTTAAATACATTTTTGAGATTTTTTATTTAATATTAGTCTCGAAATTGTCCTCGTTTTCAGTGAAAAATTATATAAATATAGATGACTGTATGGCTAGGCGATTTAATATTGACTGTACACGACTGACTTCTTCGATCACTTCAACTCAAACTGAAACTCACTCACGGCTCACTCGAACCGAATCCAGTTTTTCTCTGCGTTCCCTCTTTATTACTTTCTCCACTGGCTGACCTACGTGGCTTTTCCCTGTGTGTCGCATTCTAGCGAAAATATCGTATGATAGTACCTTTTCCCCTTTGTGCTTGCTTTGCTCGAGAGAGCGTAAATTCCTTATGGTCCTTAATAAAACATAAAGTTAATGTAAAATAATAATTTATTATAATTAATAAACCCAAGTAGAAATATTTCATACATATCAGAAGTAAACCATCTTCCTAGCTTAAATAATACCTTTGTGGTATCTAACTGTTTGATATCATAGCTTATTGTGTATTTATAATCTACAAATTGTCAGTTTGATGTATGCTCCCTGGTAATGTCTTCGATTGTGGCATCTTTGGTCACCACCTTTCGCGCTGGGAATTCTACAAGATTCCTCCACTGTGGTGCATGAATACGCGTTTGCGCTGGGTATTATGCACGGCTCTACCACTCTGATGCATGAATACCCGTTCTACACGGCTTTCCCACTGTGGTGCATGACCCAGTCGTAAACTGAAACATAAATTTAAATAAAGATTCAAACATGTAGGGAAAATTTTTCTGAAGATTTTAGTCCTTACAGTTACGTAAATCATAAAGATTTAAAACCTAAAAAATAAAGGTTTCTTAATCGTAAGATAAATCAAGAAACCGAATTAAATTGATATAACATCCAAAAAATCAAGCTTTTGCAATAGTTGCTACTTAAGTTGTATGCAAAATAGGCGTACCAATTGACCGATCATGCCCAATTTCAGCCAAGTGTGTCAAATTCTTAAGATAAACTTAGCAACTGAATGGAATCATTCGTTATAGCATACATAAAAGCAATCTTATGCCGTCATTATTGCACCGGCTTTATGGAAGGTAGGAGTGGCAACTAAGCGATGATGCCCATGTTTTTGTAATTTTAATTATTGTGTCAATAAAATCTGCGTGGAAAATTTCGTATTTCTAGTTGAAAAAATACTTTTTGTGATACTTATTTTGTCCTGCTAAAACTGATAAAATTACACTGTGCAGCGTCCGCCTGCAAGTAATATGGACAGCACTGTTCCAAAAAATACACAAAAATTGTATGGAGCAGTAACAAAAAAAAAAAAAAAAAAAAAAAAAAATGCTTTTTTATAGAGCGGGTAGCACTTAAGTTCACTCATTTTAACAGCTTTCTAATTTAAAATTCCCTTTATTTTGTGCAACACGCAGCATTTTGACTCTGTGTTTAGTTTTATTTTTTTTTTCCACTACTTTTTTGGCACTCATTTTGTAGTAGATAGTTTTTTTATGCGCTTTTATGTACTTTTGACCAGTTTTGTTAAGAGCATGTAAGTGTGCATGTATATATGTTTGTGTGTGTTTTCTTTTTTTTGCACTGCTTAAATACCAAATTTATGAAAATAATTTAAGCTGGCCTGAGTAGTTTATTGCGCATGAAAATGCGGGCGGTTTTACTACCATTTTTTATTTTCCTTTTTTTTGTCGTCTCCCTCTGGTGCGGACTTGATACTTCAAAACTTGGCTGTTCTTATTTCTATTTTATTGTTTTTTTTTTTTTTTTTTTGTAGATATTTTTTGATTGCTTCGCTTTCTTTATGGCTTCTATTTGATTTATTTTTTATTTTTTTTATGCTTGTTATACTTTGCCTTCGTCTTTGGGATCCCTTTAATTCTCTTGGGTTAAGTACCATTCTTTGTTGCTGCTACTGCTGCTTCTGCTGCTGTGCTTCATTTTTGCTGAGCCACTTGTGCTATTTTGTTCTGCTTCGTATTTTTCTTCTTTTCTTTTCTTATTTTTTTACTGTCATTTTCGAACTGTCAATTGTGTTTGGTGTTGAAATTAGAGACTCAGTGTGCGGGTTTATAATAAACTTGAAGGACGCGCTTTTAACAGCATATTGACAGTGATGTTACAGTCCGTATCTGCGCTTTTTTTATTTTTTTTATTTTTGTTATATAAAATACGATTCACCCACATTTTTTTTTTTTTGCTTTTGAAAAGCTAAATGAATGCTTTGATATAATATATAGCAAGGTCATTTTTCAGTATTCATAATTAAGCGAATTATTGAAGGTCTTTTGTAAATACTCTTCATTCTACTTTTTTCCAAATTGAAATCGAATTAGTAACAAAAGCTTATTGAGTCGTGCAAATAAAAAAAAAAATTATATAAACACTCCCGAAGCACTTTTTCTCAGAATTTACAAAAATGCTTTAATATTCATTGACCAAATGAAAAACGAGAACTTAAGTATAGAAAAATGTTTCAACTAAATTATATTTAAATATTTTTTTAGATAGGAAAGACTATTGAGGCTAATTGTAGTAAGAATGCCCCCTCATGCTAGGCAAACATTTTTGGAGAGCTTTTTTTTATATCGAGGTAGTTATCAACCGATTACCGAACCAACTACCGATTACCGAAGTGACTACCAACCAATTACCGAACCAATTACCAAAGCAATTACCAACCGATTACCGAACCATTCACCAATTAGCGAAGCAATCAGCAACCGACTGCCGATTACCGAAGCGATTATCAACCGATTCCCAAAGCAATTACCGATTATCGAAGCGATTGCCGACCGATTACCGAACCAATAACCAATCGATTTACAAATCAACTACCGAAGCCATTACCAACCTATTACTGAACCATTAACCAATTACCTAAGCGATTACCAACCCACTTCCGATTACCGAAGCGATTACCAACAAATTATCAATGACCGAGGCGATCACCAACCAATTACCGATTACCGAAGCGATAACCAAACGATTACAAACCGATTACCGAACAAATTTACGATAACCGAAACGATTACCAAGTGATAACCGAAAAAATTACCGATTAACGAAGTGATTACCTATTACCGACGCCATTACCAACTGATTACCGAACTAATAACCGATTACTGAAGCGTTTACAAACCGATTACCAACTGATTACCGAACCAATTACCGAACCAATTACCGAACCAATTACCGAACCAATTACCGATAACTGAAGCGTATACCAATCGTTAGCCGGACCATTTACTGATTACCGAAGCGGTTACCAACCTATTTCTGATTACCGAAGCGGTCACCAACAGATTACCAATAACTGAAGCGATCATCAAACTATTACAAACCGATTACCGAACCATTTTACGATTACCGAAATGATTACGAACTGATAACCGAACAAATTACCGATTACCGAAGTGATTACCGATTACCGAAGCCATTGCCAACTGATTACCGAACCAATTACCGTTTACTGAAATGTTTACCAACAGATTACCGAACCATTTACCATTTACCGATTACCGAAGCGATTACCAACTAATTACCGAACCAATTACCGATTACTGAATCGAATACCAACCGATTACCGAAGCGATTATCGATTACCGAAGAGATTATCAACCGATTACCGAACCAATCACCGATTACCGAAACGATTATCAACTGATAACCGAACAAATTACCGATTACCGAAGTGATTACCGATTACCGAAGCCATTGCCAACTGATTTCCGAACCAATTACCGTTTACTGAAATGTTTACCAACAGATTACCGAACCATTTACCATTTACCCATTACCGAAGCGATTACCAACTAATTACCGAACCAATTACCGATTACTGAATCGAATACCAACCGATTACCGAAGCGATTATCGATTACCAAAGAGATTATCAACCGATTACCGAACCAATCACCGATTACCGAAACGATTATCAACTGATAACCGAACAAATTACCGATTACCGAAGTGATTACCGATTACCGAAGCCATTGCCAACTGATTACCGAACCAATTACCGTTTACTGAAATGTTTACCAACAGATTACCGAACCATTTACCATTTACCGATTACCGAAGCGATTACCAACCTATTTCTGATTACCAAAGCGATTACCAACTAATTACCGAACCAATTACCGATTACTGAATCGAATACCAACCGATTACCGAAGCGATTATCTATTACCGAAGAGATTATCAACCGATTACCGAACCAATCACCGATTACCGAAACGATTATCAACTGATAACCGAACAAATTACCGATTACCGAAGTGATTACCGATTACCGAAGCGATTCCCAACCGAATACCGAAGCGATTACCAACCGACACCGATTTCCGAAGCGATTGCCAACCGATTACCAATTACCCAACCAAAGTAATTGTGTTACAAATATATTATATGTATAAATATTAAAAAATGGCAGTTATACATTGAATAACGCATAAATTGATAAAAGAAGTAGAACGCGTCTCATCTGTCGATTCTATCTACTTCTTAACAACTCAAAACAGCTATGTTATTTCATACTGTTCGAATGGCTTGGGCATTTCGTTGACATTTTTAATTGTATAAGATATCTCTTTAGTCCATTTCTGTCAGGACTTTATTAAAGTCGGGTAGAGGAACCTCAACGCTGTCATCCGTAACTAGAGTTTCTGGGATATCATCTCTGTTGACTTTATTGTTCTCAGCATCACCATTCAGAAAACTAGTGAAGAGTTCCCATCACAACGTGAATGTACTCTAAATATCGGTCAATAGATTTCCATTTTTGTCCTTGCAGATAGAAGGACAGGTCCTTAAACTATCCACCAGGTATCATAATTTTTTCTTTTTTTTAAATTTTGGGCACTCATCATGTCGCCATACATCTCAATCGTCTTCCACTTGCGTTTTTCTGCTTTTCTTTTTATTTTGTCCGCCTGAATATACGTCTCCCACCTGCGTTATAATCGACAGCGACTCGATTAAAGAACAGAAAGAACTTTGTTTTTTGAAAGACGTTCAGAAATATTAAATTTTTTCAATGATGATCCCTAAAAAAATTTTTTTTCTCAAAATAGAAACTTAAGTCCATTAGTTTTACGAACAAAATTGTTAGTTTTGCATTCTGAATGAAAGGCAATCTTTATTAAAATTTTAAATGCAAAAAAACAATAAAGAGGTATTTTCTCTCAATTATGTTTTCAGAAAATATTATTTTTTATTGAAGAAATACCGAGCAATAATCCTTTTATTATTTTTTAATAAATTGGTTATATGAATCCTTTTCTTAAACCTATACATTTTCAAACACAAAATTTCCACAACTTAATAGTTTAAGCTGGCAATAATTTTCAATATCTTCTTTTTCTTATACTCGACTGTGAAATCTGAGTTCAATGGATTCAATCAAAATTGTAAGTCTTCAGCTTAGTTTCTTATAATCATCTTTCCTTACGGATCTAATCTAAAATCGAAGAAAATAATTCAAAAGAATTTCAAATCACTTTGTGTAAATTTTTGCACAAAGCTTAACACACTCACACACACACACAGACACACACATGCACCCTTTTACCCTACACATTCACATTCACATACTCAATCACAAAGAACAAAATTTTGTGCTAATACCTCAAAAATACTATCAAGCTTTTATTGAAAAATTTTCGTGCATTCTTAGCATTATAAAAGAGCAGAGGGGGGAAAAAAATACCAAAATCACTTTGAAAAAACCACCCAAAAAATAGTATTTAGGAAAGAATACAATAGCAAACCCTATAATATCCACCCAAAAAATAAGAAAATAATAATAAAAAAAGGAAAAAAAATGGCAAGGCGTGAATCCTAGCTACCTCTGCCCATAAAAACCTAAAAGCGCCTGGCAGCTCTTAAGTAAGCTCTTCACAAAATCTTATGTTTTTTTGCAATATTTAAGGTAAAACCGTCTAAAGCTCTTTGTAACCTTTTTCGGACAACATCATTCTTTCCCTTCAATGCCTCTTCGAAATAGTACAGCGTTTCGGTATATAAGATAAGCTAAGAAAGTTAATGATGAATGCATGACTGAAGAAGAAAAGCGAAACGGGCGTGTATGACATGTAAGACGCAACGCTCAAATTAGTTCGTTTTGCTAAAGCAGCTTTTAGTTGTGTTATTTTTTTTTCCAATTATTTTGCAGGAAGCAGCTTGCATGCATGAGTCTTGTTTTTGTTTTGAACACGTTTCCAACACTTGCTGATATTGAACAGAGTGTCTTAAAAAAAAAAAAAACTTCAACCAAAACTATACTAAACTTCAAGTCATACAAAGCCAACACATAAGCAGCTTTTGAGTAAAGATCCTACTTTCGTCCTGTGTTCATCATCGTTGTCATCGTCAATGTCTTTCATCCATTTTCATTATCTTTGAAATCATCTTAAGTATCTTTTTCATCTGCTTTTCGTTATCACCCACTCTATTCTCTCTTAACTTGTTCTTCATCTTCTTCTTCTTCATTCTTATTCTGCTTCTGGTCTTGGATGGTCCTCTTGGCATTTCCTTCCTTTTGTTCATTAAGCATAGCTAGCTCGTCTCCTATCATGATGTTGCAAAAAAAAAAAACAAAAAGAAAAATACAGGTTGTCCTTCGTATGTTGCTCGCATGTCACTGCATAAATTAATACTTTATTAGCAGCACGAAGTATATCGTCATGTCCTTATTCCTAGAATACTGCTTTCAGTTATTGTTGTTACAAAAAGGTTTTTTGTTAAAGCAAATTCTTTATTTATCTTGTAAGGGTGGAGTTTTGTTTTTGTCTTCGGAAGAGTCTTTATAAATAGTTGTTGCCATAGTTGTTGTTGTTGTGGTACTAGTTTGCATTTTTCTATACATTTTTGTTTTTTTATCTTTTTGGTGCTAAACTTGAGAACACTTGAGCTTTCGTGTATCTTATTATGCTAACGACAGATGGTCGTTGCATCAGTTGGGTTTGTAAGGAAATTTGTATGTCCTCCGGCTTTATTTAAGGAAAATATAAAAAAAAAAATCCGGAATGCAACTCTTTCATTCAATGCATTAATTAAATGAATCTAATCATTGAAATCGTTTAATTAACTCATTTACTGAACTCATTTATTAAACACATATTCAATGCATTATATTTATTGACAAAATTCATTTTTCGAATTAATTCACTAAACTCATTAAACTCATACATTTATTTAATAATTGACTGTGTCTGTTCATTGTTATATAATTAAATAAAATTCTTCAAATCATTTATTGAATTCACTCATTCAACTCATTCATTGAATTGCTTCATTGAAATCATTCATTGGATTAGTTTTCTGAATTCCTTACTTGAAGTCATTTCTTGATATCATTCTTTGAACTTGTTCATTGAATTTATTCACTGAATTCCTTAGTTGCAGTCATTGCTTGATATCATTCATTGAACTAATTCATTGAATTTATTCACTTAATTCGTTAATTGCAGTCATTCACTGAATTTTATCATTAAATTCATTCACTGAACTCATTTTTTTATTTAATTTAATGAATGTTTTCATTCATTGAATTCATTCATTATTTTAATGAATTGAATTCATTCATTGTATTCATTTGTTAAATTCACTCATTGAATTCGTTCAGTAAACTATTGTATAAAATCACTGAATTTTTTCATTTAACGCATTCATTCACTTATTTAATTTATTGAATGTTTTCATTATTCATTATGTTAAGTCACTGAATTCATTCATTGTACTCATTTATTAAATTCATTCATTGAATTGCTTCATTGAGCCATTGCGTTTATGAACTATTTTTAAATTCATTCATAGTTTTGTCAATTTCAATAAATTAATTAATCTCTATACTCATTAAGTGGTATAATTTATTAAAATAATTAATTAACTTCATTCATTAAATTCAATCACAGAACTTAGTTCCTGAAATAATTTATTGAGATCACTCATTGAACTAATTCATTGAATTATATCAGTAAAGTCATTCCTTAAATTTATTCATTGAATTCATTGATTGAATTCATTAACTGAACTTATTCACTTGATTCATTCATTAAATTCCTGGACTGAATACATTTTCTGAATTCATTCTTTACTGAATCCATACATCAAATGAGTTCATTCATTAAAGTGATTCACTAAATTCACTCATTATATTTTTTCATAGAATACATTTATAAATTCATTAAATGACTTGATTTGTTGAAATAATTAATAATATTCTTATATGAAATGCATTTAATGAGTTAATTCTTGAATGGATTTAAATGGATAAAAATTGAATTCAAATCTTGCAATCATTCATTGAATTCAAGCATTGATCTCACTCACTTAGTTCCTTTATTAACTAAATTAAGTCGTTGATTTACTTTCCTGGATTCATTAATTCAGATAATTTATTTAATGAATGAATTCATGAACAAATTTATTGACTATATTCATTCAATGCCTTTAATCACTGAATTCATTTACTAAATATAATTTTTAAATAATTAAATTTTTGGTATTCTTTCACTAAATTCATACGCAAAGTGCTTTAATAAATTCATTAAATGATTTGATTTATTGAAATATATGTTAATATTCTTTTATGGACTTCATTTATTGAAGACACTCTTTGAATTAATTCATTGAATTCTTTCATTGAATTCTATTTTCAGTCCTTGAATTAATTCACTGACTTCACTCACTCAGTTTCTTCCATAAATTAAATTACTGAATTAAACCATTAACTTCATTTCCTCAAAACATTCGGTCATTGATCCGTTGACTTAATTCTTTCATTCATTCATTTACTGAATTTGTTCACTAAATTCATTCACTGCTTTCATTCATTGAATTTATTTACAGAATTTTACTTAATTAAGCCAATCAAAATTCATTTTCTGAATTCACTGAATTCATTTAATGTATGAATTCATATGCTTAATTTGTTCATTCATTCACTTGCTAAATTCATTTTAAAAATGAATTCACTACATTCACTCACTTGAATTTATTTTCTAAAATTGTTCATTTACTAATTAAATTAAATAAATTCTTTCATTCAATCTATTCATTATATGTCTTTATAGAATTAATTTATAAAATCATTTAACGATTTGATTTATTGTATATAATACTCGTAACTGTGACTGATGACAATATTATTGTATTAAATATATATGACAACATACTTTTATGAAATAAATCCCTTAAAGTCACTCTTTAAATTGATTCTTTGAACTCATTCATTGAGTTTAACAATTTAATATTTAAAATTGAATGATCTTGAAATCACTCATTAAATTCACTGATTGAATTCATGCATTGTATTATATCATTCATGGTATTCATTGTCTTTACTCAATAAATTTATTTAATAAGTGCATTCACGGATTTCATTTATTATATACAAATAATAGTTACAAATAATACATTATTACCATTTTTGTTATTTATTCTGTGAATTTATTCATTGACTTCATAAACTAATTCACTGAATTTATCCGTTGCATTCACATATATAATGCAATCGTGGAACTCAGTTCTTGAATTCTCTTATAAATTCGCTAATAGAATTATTTCTTATATTTTTTAAATTTATTGGTTGATAGCATTAATTTAATTTATTAAATTAATTATTTCATTGGCGATTTTACTGAAGCCATTGATGTTAGTTGCAAGTGAAATTGATTCATTTAATTCACTTTTTGAATCGATTATTTGAAGTCTTAAACAGATTTCCATCATTTAATTAAATTTAAGGAAACCATTCATTGAAGTTATTCCTTAAAATAACTTATTAGATTCATTTGACGAAATCATGCATTAAATTCATTTTAGTTGAGTAAATTTATTACTTTATTTATATATTAATAAGTGGATTTAATGGAATTAGTTTCATTCCATTTATTTTTAGACTTGTCTAATTGTTTAATTAATTTGATTAATAAAACTAATTATTTCATACGCTCATTCTTGTGTAGCATAATTTTCTGAAGTAATTCATTGTTGTCATTCTTGAAAAACATTCATTGAACTTATTTATAACATTTTTGCTTTTATATGCGTTCATATCACTAACACGTCTATTTCATGCACTGACTTCATTGAATTCTTTCAATGAACTCATTTATTGGAATAATTCATCATAAAATCAATAAATACCACACTTAAAACCTACAATTTTTACTGAAATGCTATTTTGTGAAGCTCTCCGTTGATTATTTCTTCCAATAAACTGTCTCGCTTTTACCAAAAACTAAAAGCAAGGTTTGAAGAATGTACATTTTTTAAAAAATAATAAAATTTCTTGAATGAGAACTTTACACAATTTAAGAAGTAAAGACCCAGACAATAGAAACGGAATTTCAATTCGACACTTTTTTTGAGAGACAAGATTGACTATCTGACAAAGCGATGAATGTTTTAAAAACCATGGGGAAAGACACAATCAAAATAAAAGCCGCAATCTAAGCATGCGTGTCAAAAGTTCAACATAGAAAGCAGCATTATTTTTATCTGTGGTTTCTTTTTTGCACTAATTTTCTTACGTTACACATGTATTTTGCATATGATAAAATTTTGCAAATAAAATTATTCAAAGAAAGCTTCTTAATGAGATTTTAAAAACAGCGGGTGAAGGTACGTACCGCTATAAATAATTTGGTGAAAGTAAGCATGTGGAACGAACATGAAAGTTGAACCAAGCTGAATGGGATTGATTTGTTGGTTTTTAAATAATGTTGGTGATGTTTTCGAAATTCTTTCATTAGAAGTATTGAAGATAATTTAGTACAAGTGAAATTTTTCACTTAAGTATATAAATTTTAATGTGTGCTATCATGAGCACCCGAAGTATTTTCAGTACGGGGGAAAAAGTTGTATATATAAAGTTCACGTATTAGGGAATAGTTCAGTAGTTTTAATAAAATAAAAAGTGTCCATTAGTAAAATGCATCTGAAAATTTAAAAATTCAAATTTTTTTATTTATTGTTTTATTATGTTTATTTTTGTTTATAATGTGTAAAAATTCCGTTAGTAAAATGCATCTGAAAATTTAAAAATTCAAATTTTTTTATTTATTGTTTTATTATGTTTATTTATGTTTAAAAATAAAACTTTTCTCTTATAAGCTTAGCTCTATGCCCCAATGACAATGCAACATCAGAATACATATTTTTTGGTACTATAAAATGCAGATATTTAATGTTTTTTATAAATTGACTTGTTGATTATAAATATTATCAGTTGTACTGCTAAAAAATCTATTCGTATCTTATTGTACTAATAAGTGTCTAAATAAATTTAAATTGAAATTAATTTCTTTCTATGGCGAAACTAAGAGACATATCAAGAAATGCGCAATTGAAAAAAATTTTAAGGAAAAACAAAATAAAGTAAATTTTTTTAAAAACACGATTTTGAAAGAAATGAGTGCATTAATTTTGATCTATCAAAGTTCAAAGTTGAACAGTAAAAAGTTAAAGTTGCACAAGTTGACTTTTAGTGCTCCCTCTTCAGAAAACTTGACTGAAGGTTTTTTTTTTGTCGTTGTCATTGTCATTGCCATTGTCATTGTCATTGTCATTGTTATTGTCGTTGTTGTTGTTCTTGTATATGTCATTGTCATAGTCATAGTCATTGTCATTGTTATTGTTATTGTCATTGTTGTTGTTCTTGTATTTGTCTTTATGTCTTTTTATTTCTGTCTTGTTTTGTCTTTTGTATTTGTCATTGTCATTGTTATTGTCATTGTTCTTGTATTTGTCATTGTCATTGTCATTGTCATTGTCATTGTTATTGTCGCTGTCAGTGTCGTTGTCATTGTCATTGTCATTGTCATTGTCATTGTAATTGTCACTGTCATTGTCATTGTCGTTGTCATTGTCATTGTCATTGTCATTGTCATTGTCATTGTCATTGTCATTGTCATTGTCATTGTCATTGTCATTGTCATTGTCATTGTCATTGTCATTGTCATTGTCATTGTCATTGTCATTGCCATTGTCATTGTCATTGTCATTGTCATTGTCATTGTCATTGTCATTGTCATTGTCATTGTCATTGTCATTGTCATTGTCATTGTCATTGTCATTGTCATTGTCATTGTCACTGTCATTGTTCATGGTCATTGTCTTTGTTATTGTCACTGTCATTGTCATTGTTAATGGCATTGTCATTATCATTGTCATTATCATTGTCATTGTCATTGTCATTGTCATTGCTATTGTCAAAGTCGTTGCCATGATCGATGTCGCTGTCGTTGTCGTTGTCGTTCTCGTTTTTGTTGTGTTCATGGTTGTTGTTGTCGTTGTTATTTAATTTGTCGATATCTTTCCTTCTTTCCACTTTCGCTCCCTATCATTTCTGTTAATTTTTTTAGTATGTTGCTGTATCTGTATGTATACGCAAGATCGTTCTTTTTCACATCTCACCCTTTCGCCTAATTTTACACCAATCTGTTTCTATCCTCAATCTACTTTCATTGTCTCACCCTCGAAAAACTTTCACACTAGCTACTCCCAAAGCCAGTCATTCGCATATCAACTGCAATCAAATTTCTTTTGTTCAACATTTTTTCCATTTTTCTTTTTTACTATTTTTTAAGCACCTTAGAAACACTCTCTGGCTGACTGTCAGCTATTGTTACCGGTAAAAATGTTACGCATACAATAGCAAAGTTGTTGACCTCTATTTTTATTTGTCGGCAACAACAGAAGAACGCTTAAAGAAATCACAATTTACAAGTTAAAAGAAAAACTAAAAAAAAAATTCGTTGTGTAAAATTTTTGAAAGAAGCCGTAATGTTAATGTAGGTGGTGTTAGATAGGCAAAAGTAGCAGGGTAGAGATTAAAAAAAAACTTGCCAGCACTTCCGGCTTTGACATAAAGAACTCAATGGTGACAACGCTGCTGCCACCAACAGAAATAAACATAAAAGTAAGAAAGAGACACCAAAGTATGTGCACGAACGACGAGAGAGGGAGTGCAAAAGATGAGAGTAGTCGTTGTTGTGAATAGGAAAGGGCAATAAGTGCGGAAGTGTCGGTAGAAAAAAAAAAAAAAAAATTAAAATGTGCATAAAAAGCGTTACTAGGGTGCTTGTAGCTTGTGCTGCATGCAGAGCTATTTAAAAATAAAGGAAATTTTCTTTTTTTTCAGTTGCATACTTGTAGGCATGGTAGCTGTAACAGTCATGTTGCTTAAGCGGCAGGAAGCAAGCCTGCCTGACTGCCTGCCTGCCTATGCGTTGCATAACAAGTACAAAGAAAGTCAGTTGGTTGACTTTTATGACCGCTTTCGCACTCGTTCGCATTTAAGTTTTTCTTACTCTGTTCAGCTCGCTCTCTATTTGGTGTACTCTAATAAAAAATGCAGTTGATGAATAACAAAGAAACTTTGATAATTGTAGAAATTTTTTTTTTTTTAAATTTAGATTTTATATAAAATTTACATTCTATCGTATATTAACTGATATGTTAATTTATTGGAAGTATACTAATAGCGATTTATCGAAATATCCAGCTTTAAGACGCTCTATATTTGTACCTTTACACAACTGAAACTAAAGTATTAATATTATTTGAATATTTATGATTAATTTAAGCATTTAGTATATTTTTGAACTGAAATGTTCTTGAGGGGCGTCGAGCACTTTTTGGTAGATAGTAAAACTATAGATTAGCGATTTCATCACGCTGTTAGCGATATCATCACGCTGTTAGCGTAACAGAAATTATTGCTGTACAGCATTCCTTTTTAGGAAATACTTAGCATTGATTAAGCCGAAGTCCGAAGCGATTACCGAAGCTATTACCAACCGATTACCGAACCAATTACCGATGCGATTACTTACCGATTACTGAACCCATTACCTATTAGCAAAGCTATTACCAACCAATTACCCAATCAATTACCGAAGCAGTTACCAACCGATTACCGAACCAATTGCCGCACTAATTACCGAAGCGATTACCAACCGATAACCGAACCAATTACCGATTATCGAAGCAATTACCTACCCATTATCCATTACCAAAGCGATTACCAGCCGATTACTAATAATCGAAGCGATTACCAACCGATAAACGAACCAATTACCGGTTTTCGAAGCGATTACCTACCCATTATCGATTACCGAAGCGATTATCAACCGATTACCTACAACCAAAGCAATTACCAATCGATTAACGAAGCGATAACCAACAGATTACCAATAACCGAAGCGATTACCAAACGATTACCGATTACAGAAGTGATTACCAACTGATTACCAATTACCGAACGATTACCAACCGATTACCAATTACCGAAGCGATTACCAACCGATTGCTGAAGCGATTACCACCCAATTACCGAAGTGATTACCAACCCAGTACCGTTTACCGAAGTGATTACCAACCGATTACCAATAACCGAAGCGATTACCAAACGATTACCGATTACAGAATCGATTACAAACCGAGTACCTAAGTGATTACCATCTGATTAGAGAGCCATTTACCGATTACTCAAAATAATCTGAGACCTCAAGTACGAATCGTGACCGTTCTGGCCTGGAACGCCCTCATATAAACATAAAAATTAATAATAAAAAGAGTTAAAAAAATAACGCGTCTGATTTGCCGACTCTACCTACTTCAGAAATTCATAAGATCTATGTTTCATTCATAGCTTTAAGTATTATTTAAGTTAATTTATTAACAAAATAATTCAGTGTTGATTAATTAAGTAATAAATAATTAAATAGGTTGAAATTCTTTAAAAAGTTATCGAAAAATTTTCATATATATACACGTCTTTTTCTAAATTTATCGATAATTTTATGCAATTTTCGATAGATATTAATTTTAAATAATCACAATTACATAGTAGCGTTTACTTATAGAACATCTATATTTGAATAGGTGCTTATGATTCCTTCAAAAAAACTTTTTATCAGACCTTAAAAGTAAAATTTGTAACTTCCTTACTTAAACAATAAAACTCATGTTTTTTATTTTAAAATAAACGATAACTTTACAGTAAAATTATCGGAAGGTTTTCGATAGATTTATAAATTAACTGCAAACACTTAAAAGATTTTAATTTTTCAAAATTAATTAAATTTCGATAAATTATTTAAAAAATGTTTCGATAAATGTGAGATTTATCTATCGATAGGCTATGAAGAGTTATAAACTCTTCAGTATAGTGTTTAGCGGTGGTTTGGATTCCCTTGCACAGTCAATTATAATTGATAAATTCTCGATAAATACATCACATAATAATTATTTATATTTATAATAATTATTAAAAAATCTTTTATATGATGTAGTTATCGATCACTACGTCTAAAATTTTTGATAATCTTTCACTTTACAAATGAATTTTCAATAATATTTCAATGTAACTATCGATAAATTTTCAAATAATATCAAATTTAAACATCGTTAGTAAGTTTAATGAGAAAATAAAAACCTTTAAAATTTTTAAAAATTTATCGATTATTTTTAATCAATAAAATTTATTTGATTATTATATCACATTTGTGATGTTTTGCAAAACAAATGTTTCAAAAGTCTTAATAAATCATCCTTAGCTTCTCAATATTACTTATAAGAACTTTTGAAAGTTACTATCGATAAATATTATTAGGTTTTTAGCATTATAATTTTTTTGAAAAATTTTTATCTAAATTTTAAGTAAAAGTCGAGGCGAAATATCGTTTCATTTCGTTAACTTATTAAGTAAATTAGTCATTAGTCTCTTCTAAATTTAATGAAGTTTCATAAAGTTATCGATTATTTAACTTTTATCTAATGATAACATCTCGATGCAACTGTCGATGACTTTCCGATGTAATTATCGATAAAATTTGCTTAAAATTTATAGCTGAAACAAATCTTTATAACAGAATGAAGTGAAAAATAATCCAAACACCCGCCTCATTTTGTATGTATAACTTATTCGATGAATTTATCGAAAGTCTTTGCTAAATGCAACGGCATATTTTAAAAATTCCTATGAAATTCTTATAAATTTCTATAAAAAATTATCAATTTTTGTAATAAAATATCAATTAATTTACATTTTAATTTTCGATAACTTCTCGTTAACGTTATAACTATCGATAACTAGTCATAAGATTTATCGCTGAATTCAAACTTCATAGCAGATTTTTTCAAAAATATCGATGCTTCAAATGTTCAAGTTCGTTAGATCAAAAATGCTCTTAATTAAGCTTAAAGCTCCTCGACGTTGTAACTCTTTTACGTTGATTAAAAAAAAAATTGTTTTCCTTACTGATTTTTCTCATAATTAACGGCACAGCTTTTTAGAATATTTCATTTACAGTCTATTCATGCAGAATACTTACCCTCTCCACCAACTCACACACAACCATTAATTTCAATTTTGACAAAAAGTTAAGCTTTAAAAATTGAATTTTTTCCCCTTATGAAATTATAATTTTACTTAACTTTAATAAAGTGAAACCACTATTTTACCTACATTAATTAAAATCTCAGTTGTAAGCTGATTAAAAGCTCGCTTTATCTGTCATGTCAAATCTTTGAGACAACGTAAAGTTTTTAACCCCATCATGATTTTTTTTTTTTTTGTTTTTTGCGTTTTTTTTTTTTTTGTTGAACCTTTAAACTATTGCATTAACCCCTTTTTTGTATGCCTGACTCAATGTTTGCTGTTGCTAACTGAATCTTTGCTTTTATCTTCTTCTTTTTCAGACTGTCACGTGCTTGCGTTTCATAACGTGTTTTCATCGGTACGCTTGCTGGCTGTTACGAACTTGGTAAGTTTTTTTGCAATTCTTTTTTTTTCGTACAAAAAACTTGTCTCAATTTCCTTGCCACAGCAACCCAGCCATATACAACTTTGGTTGATGGTGTTTTTTTTTTGTACAAACCGCTTTTTTTAGACTGTCTTTTCCTCTTCCACTTCCTTTTCCTTTCCTTCTCGTGCTTCATCTTCTACTTCGTCTTCTCTTCACTTGCTCTATTTGGGATTCTTTGCATAAGATTTATGCAAACCAGCAGCTAACCGGCATTTCTAAGATAAGCAGTGAATTTATTGATTTTTTTTTTTCTATACTACCACTCTGTCGGTGCTACTTTTTTTTACTGAAATTTTTTTAATACAGTTTTGATCTGCTCTAGAAAAATTAATTCTTTTTTTATTTCTTGCTGCATATAAGAAGTTCACAGCTGATACTGCTCGATATTTGTTTGGATTTTGCTTAGCACACACCGTACACATACACACATACATCTTTATATTTTCATAGAATTGGCTAGTGTTTGTGTTTTCATATTACTTTGCAACACTTAACACGTTTTAATCTCATCTCCTGCTACTACTATTTTTTTTTTCTTAAAATTTTGTTTTTGCATGCCTTTTTCTTCGTATAAATTGTGTTCCTATTTTTTTTTTATTTATACCTTTTTCCTTTTACGTTGAATTATGTTTGAATGTATACTCACTTATAAATGCGCCTCTGTATTTTGGTATTGTATACGAGTATATGTGTAGCTGTGTGCATGGTTTTCTTTTGTGTTGGCTATAAATTTTGCATGTGTTCATCTTGTGTGTGTTTGTGTGTGTGTGTGTGTGTGTGTGTGTGTGTGTGTGTGTGTTATGTGTGTGTGTGTGAGTGACATACCTGAGTTGGCTGGGAAAAGAAATCGAATTCATGTTTACAAAATATGTGCGTTGTTTACTGTGCCAAAAATTGCTTTGCATACTTTAAGGTGCTCAAAATCGGCAGCAACTCTTATTTATTGACACAGAATGTAAGAAAATTGTTTTTTTTAAATGTTCTTTGTTCTCAATTTATTCAATTTGTGCTGCCAAAAATTTGACTTAATTTTAAGAAGGTAACATAATTATTAAAAAGAACAATTAACCATATTTCTCGGAAAATAAATCAAAAATAAAACAAAAACTAAACAAAATAGTATAAAACTAAAAAAATAACAAAAAATATTTATTAAAATAATAAATAAATATATATTAAAAAATCAAATACAAACAAACATAAATCTAAATAAGAATAAGAACACACAAAACAAATACAAATATAAATACAAATACAAATACAAATACAAATACAAATACAAATACAAATACAAATACAAATACAAATACAAATACAAATACAAATACAAATACAAATACAAATACAAATACAAATACAAATACAAATACAAATACAAATACAAATACAAATACAAATACAAATACAAATACAAATACAAATACAAATACAAATACAAATACAAATACAAATACAAATACAAATACAAATACAAATACAAATACAAATACAAATACAAATACAAATACAAATACAAATACAAATACAAATACAAATACAAATACAAATACAAATACAAATACAAATACAAATACAAATACAAATACAAATACAAATACAAACACAAATACAAATACAAATACAAATACATATACAAATACAAATACAAATACAAATACAAATACAAATACAAATACAAATACAAATACGAATACAACTGCAAATGCAAACACAAATACAAATACAAATATATATACAAATACAAATACAAATACAAATACAAATACAAATACAAATACAAATACAAATACAAATACAAATACAAATACAAATACAAATACAAATACAAATACAAATACAAATACAAATACAAATACAAATAAAAATACAAATACAAATACAAACACAAATACAAATACAAATACAAATTCAAATATAAATACAAATATAAATACAAATACAAATATAAATACAAATACAAATACAAATACAAATACAAATTCAAATTCAAATCAAAATTAAAATTCCAAAACACAAATACAAATACAATGTCAAATAAAAACAAAGAAACATAAGTAATAATAAATACTATAAATAAAAATAAAAATATAAAACTTAAAACAAAAAATACATTAAAAAAGAATAATAATAAAAAAGGAATAACAATACGAATTTAAAACAGATAAATACTTGAATAAAAAACAAAATAAATATAAAAAAAACCAAAAATTAAAACTCGTAAGAACATCTCTGAAATTCTTCCTTACTTTTCTAACATCAGCCTATGATTGAGAACTTTTTTATACACAATATTTGGAATGAATTTCAGACGGTTAAAATACATTTTGCTGAATGGATTTTCGAGCAAAGAAAAAGAAATTTGATGCATAATTAAAAAACTAACTTCCTAAAACAGCTGCAGAGCTTAAGCTAGCAACAACTTAAATACGCTATGAATAATATTTTCAGAAATACCCTGTAGGAAAATCAACTTATTGAAAAGTAGTTGATAAAGTAGTTTTTTGTCAACCACAACTAGTTGAAATTCTGACTTTTTTCCATAGAACGAACTAGCATATTTTGTATGGTGATGTCCGCTAAATAAGTCAATTGACTTTCGTCTGCATATATTTTCAACTACTTGTTAAACTAGTTATATTTAAATTATTTTTTTAATTACTTTAAAAAAACCATTTGAAAACTATTACTGATGGCCTAAAGTTAATAATATTTGATGAAATAACATGCTTTGCATAAATTTGCAATTAAAACATGTTAAAATTAGAGAAGTTGCCGCCTTAATATAATTCAGAGTAGTTCATATACTGGTTCATTTTGAACTAGTTTTTTAATTAGTGGTTTTTAAAAACAAGTTAGTTTGTGCCTATAGGGTATTTATACAGCATACTGCCACCATACTTACACACGCGCATGTACACACAGATACTAAAACATCTATAAGGAACGCCCTGCAGTTCATCTCTGAAGCATTGCGATGCAGCAGAAAAAGTATAATTTAAATATTGGACAGATTTTGGCATGCTCACACATATGTAAATAAAAAATTCCCGCTGTATGTTGGTGAATTTAAAAGTTTCAATAGTTTTTCATTAAACTAAAAATGTATTTTAAGCTTTTCCACAGTTTTTTCACACATACGTCCTGCTGCATTTAAAAAATTAATAATAGCAAAGTTTTATTTAAATTTTTATACCCACTTGAAATATTTCAAGGATTTTATTTTTTTATTTTTTTTTTTTATTATTTTGTGTTGCTTAATTAAAGTTGTTTGTTGCAGTCGAAGCAGCAGCAGTGGCGCATTGTTGCTGTTGTAAAAATACCTGGCAGCTTTTATTTAGCTGCTCATTGTAGTTTTTGATTTTGTTAAAATAATACATGCCAAAAGTTGTTATTTGTTATTTGCTATTTATATTGAAGTTGTTGCTGCTGTTGTAGTTAATGTTGTTGTTTCAACTGCTTCTATTGTTATTTCGTACATAAACAATGCTGCCTGCACTCGTTGCTGTAATTGAGTAGTTGTCAGAATGTGCAGTTAACAACTTTTGCTTTGCCAAAACATTGCATACCTAAGGGGCTTTTGGGAATGAAATAAATTATGCTTGAAATTTTAGATGAATTCTGCCACTACCACTTTCACTAACACACCACATCAAAAAAAAAAAAAATCATTTACACCAGCTATAGTGCAACGGTTGGTATGTGTAGTAGGAATGTAATTGTGTTTCTTAGTAAAATTTTCTAAGCTCCTTAAAATATGCAGCAAATATTCACAAAAAAGGTATTGCTGTAAATTCAAAGAATTTGCTTAAACTATATATTATTGCCTTTTGGCATCTATTAGTTTGTTCAAACTAATGACGCAAAGCATAATTCAAGGCATTGGCATAGTATGAGCAGATCAAGTTTTCATAAGCAGCTTAAGTTTGAAATATAGCAAGCCAAATGTTCTGCTGAGAAGCTTATATATTCTCAAGCCAACATTTCATAGAATTTTATATTTGAACGCCTTTACGTAGGCATTAATATTTCAGTAATTGCTTTAGATAAGGTAAACTAAAACAAATGTCAGTAAAATCCTAAACTTTAATAAAAAATGCAGCAATAAATGCAAAATATAATTTAAATGAATGCTTTTTGTTATTTTCAAAAATAATTTCTTTATAATTTTTTAATAACTTTTCATTTTCATATTGCATATTAATACAATAATATTGTATAATTTTTTATCCCATTTTCAATTTCCTTTTTTTTTTAATATTCACAAAGTATTGATTGATGCTTACATTTAGGCATGTAAATATAATTTCCTGATTTAATGCAATTGCTGCGATATGCACAAAAATTAAGCTCGTTACACATAAAATAAGTAGTAAAAAATAACAAAAAATTACCATGTCTCTGAATGCGTTTATTGAGCTTTTAACCAATAAGCCGCAAAAATTTGAAACGAATTCGCAGTCTGGGACATTTTATTCGTTAACGATTCGGTTTCGAATACACTATCGACAGAAAGTCACAATAAATTAATGAATCTTTAATTTAAAAATAGTCATATTTAATTAATCCTTAGTTTATAAAATCCAATAGTTAGCGAATCAGATATATTAAAATATGAGATATTTGAGGCCTAAGTATGAGATATTGGCCAATATGTCGTAAGATTTCTTATGTTTCCTAAACTGCAGTACAAAATACAAATTTACTTTTATTTTATGCAAATAAAATGAAAAAATCAATTAATTTTTTAGGTTTTTAATAGCCAAAGAGAAGTTTAAATTGTGATCTAAAAGTCTAAATATTAAATGGTAGGAGCTCGCAGCGTGCCACTGTTTGCAGGTTGCCACCACTGCTGTATTTTAACAGTAGAGTAGTAGTAGTAACTATAAGAGCTGGGTCGAAAAGTGTTCATTACTTTTTAATTCCAATTTCTTGAAATTAGAAATTGGTAATTGGTCATCTCAATTCATCAGGAATGGAATTGGAAAAAATTCGTCAATTCCATTCCAGGAATTGTAGTAGGAATTGGATATTGGTCATCTCAATTCCTCAGGAATGGAATTGGAAAAAATTCGTGGAAATATTCAATTACGAATTACAATTCCTTGAATGGAATTAGAAAAAAATGATCAATTCCATTACGGAATTGTAATTGATAATTGAGCATCTCAATTCCTCAGGAATTGGTAATTGAAGTTTTCAATTCCATTGCAGGAATTGTAATTGGAGGTTACTGTAATTTAATAACAATTGTCAATTACAGTCGAAAAGTATTCATTACTTTTCAATTCCAATTCCTTGGAATTAGGAATTGGTAATTGGTCATCTCAATTTCTCTGGAATGGAATTGGAAAAAATGCGTCAATTTCATTCTAGGAACTAAATTAGGAATTGGTAATTGGTCATCTCAATTCCTCAGGAATGGAATTGGAAAAAATTCGTGGAAATATTCAATTACGAATTACAATTCCTGGAATGGAATTAGAAAAAATGGTCAATTCCATTACGGAATTGCCGAGTACCCAATTACCTGTAATGCAATTACAACTGTAAAAGAGGTTAATTGAGATTACTGTAATTCAATTACAATTTTTATTGAGGTTACTGTAATCCAATTACAATTATAATTGAAATTATTGAAATCCAATTACAATTGTAATTGAGATAACTGTAATTCAATCACAATTGTAATTGAGACTACTGTAATTCAATTACAATTACAGTAGCTTCCAATTACAATTCCTGTAATGGAATTGAAAATTTCAATTCCAGAGGAATTGAGATGTATTAAGATGCTCAATTATCAATTCCCGAGGAATTGAGATGTTCCATTACCAATTACAATTCCGTAATGGAATTGACCAATTCCATTCCTGATGAATTGAAAAATTCAATTACCAATTACAATTCCTGGAATGGAAATGACGATTTTTTCCAATTCCATTCCTGAGGAATTGCGATGCTCGATTACCAATAGCAATTCCTGGAATGGAATTGACGTATTTTTCCAAATCCATTCCTGAGGAATTGAGATGTTCAATTACCAATTACAGTTCCCGGAATGGAATTGCAGAATTTTTTCCAATCCCATTCCTCAAGAATTGAGATGACCAACTACCAATTCCTAATTCCAAGGAAATGGAATTGAGGCGGAATCAATTCCAAAAGGAATCATTACAATCCAGCTCTGAGTGTTATAACTTAAGTTCCGGATGACATCAACTTCAAAAGACAGACTTGGTGCGAACAGACGTAATAATACAGTAACTGCTTAAGAAAGTTCAAAATATAAATTCTTAAAATTTTTAAAATTGAAATCTTGTATTTTTAACATGTGCTCATAAATTGAACATTTTTCTTGAAAATTCGAGATAGGCTTTTGTGATGTGCTGCTTTTTATTCATGAAATTTTCATAATCTCAATAGAATTCCAAAAGAATCATGAATCGGCAATTTTTTATAACGTTAATTCTAAAATGGCGTCAAAATGCAGGCTGCCACCTTTATTGGCTTGCAGGGTGCTGCCTCTCTTTTTCGATTTGTGTTGCTGTATAACGTGTATTTACCTTTATATGTGTACGAAAGTCATTGTGTAAAAAATAAAGTTTTATTTCATTTTATTGATGTTCTCGGTGATTTTGTTAAATTTTCGCTACAGCTTTAGTATGAGGAAAGCTCATAGAAAGAGCAAAACTGACCGCGGTATTAAGGATTTTGATACAATGCCCGTTGCAATTAAAGCAATCAAAGTTAACAATAAATCGAGAAAGAGCACTCCAAAATTCATGTAAAATTCAATAAATTGTTATTCTTTTTGTTTTTCTACATTTTCAGCAATTTTTCAAGGGGTGGCAACCTGCAAGCCAAAATTTCAAGTTGTCAATTTTAGATACTGCCTAAAATTTGCTGTACAATTTCTATTTTTATGAGGTTTTTAAATGATTTCTAGCTTAGGATTTTGGTTTTTTTACTTTCTTTCACCAATTTTTACAGCAAATCAGCAAAGCGTTGATTTTATGACGAGTCATGATCAGCGGCGGATCAAGCGATATATTTCTTGCAGAACTAACCAATTTTTGTCAAAATTTTAAAACACTAAAATTATAATAAAAATTAAAACTTTAAGGAAAGCAAGGAAGCTTGGAACTAAATTTTTATTAAAAAAACTATTTCATTAGTAAAATTGGGTAGTTTTGAAAATATCAAAAAAAAAATATATTTTTTAAAACTAACAAAAAAACGATAAATAAGCTTTTCCGAACGTCGACAAAATTTTTTTAGGATCTTACGTTAAATTTAATAGATTCCATTTTTATTTAATGATCACAGAAATTATTTTAGAGAAACATTTATTTTTAAGCCCCCCTACGCCCATTGGTCCCCTCTTAAAGTTCTATTTTTTATAAAAATTTTAGTGTTTTCTAATTTTTTAAGAAATTTCTAGCAAAATTTCGCTAGATCCACCGCTGGTTGTGATTAAGAAAACATGGGGTGGCAACCTGCAAGCTTCTAACCTAATTAATGATTATAAATAAATTTCAAACTTACAATGTTCGGAATCGAAACCACTTCATCCGAAGGCAGTTGTTAAATATATGTTAATCAATTTTTGTCATTATAAAAGCATGCATTCACGGTCGTGGGTTCGCAGCCCAACTTGAACCAAAAAAAACTTTATTTGCTATTTATTTTCTTCTTAAGGTTTGACTTTTTGAGGTTTAACAAAGATTAGAAAATAATTTAGTACGTTTTTTTATTAATTTAGGGCAGTGGCATAGCTAGGATTTGCCAAAGGGTGGAAATTTGAAATTATTAAAAGTATATACGAGTATATTAGGGGGGCCCTTATTTTTTTTTCGAAGGTAACTAATTACGCACAGCGGATTTGTTCCTTAACATAACAGTTACCGCTGTGAAATTTTCAAAAAAAAAATATTGATATTTAAACGTGCCTCAAGCACAAGCACAATAAATTTAATAAAAACCAAAATGCGTACCATTTTTTTGAAAATATGAGCCTATGAACATCTAATTTTTTTTTTTGGAAAACAGCACTATTTTCCCGAAAATCCCCATAAACCAGATTTTCAGTATAGAGGTCGCTTGAGGCATGTTTAAATATCATTCTTTTTTCCTGAAAATTTCACATTTTGCCATCGTCAGAAAAAAAATCAGAGTAAAAAAAATTTTTGCTACATACAACTAAGGATACATACTGTAATATATATTTCGTTTAAGCGTATTTTAATGCTTGTGCCTTGGTACACATATCCATCGTCGCTTCAATAGCATTTTTTCGTAACGCGCCATTACGGCTAATATACTGTTTCCACAGTCTCACTTCAGTAACAGCTGTTCATGGTGGACATTCAAGAAACTCCAAAGTGTTGAACTCAAAAGTGGATTTCAGATTATTTTCTGAAGAGTCATTTAAAAAAAGTGCCTGAAATCCAGTCATTACTTTTCTATGGTTTGTGAATCTACCATCAACTCCATTTTATACAAATCTAGAAATGCATTAAACAGTTTAAAACGGACATATTTTTCTATTGGCAGGCCGCCATGTTTCTGAGGATTTCTCCCTTCAAAAGTTTCTTCATTCTCGCGAATTTTTTTCAATTTCACGCTGAGCATCGTGTGCCAAACCGATTGCCTCAACCAAATCAATATTATTTTTTTGAAAATTTAGACTCAATGCTGGTTAATTAAAGCCCCCCAAAGCTGCGCCACTGATTTGGGGGCTTGGCATTACTGATAAGTATGAAATGAATTTTCTGTGCATACCTTCAGGTTGAACATTTTCAGGACAGTATTTGTTGTGAGAGCACAGAATTAAAGCCAAAAAATAATTACAGTTTGAGCGATATGAGGTGCGGAGCAGCATGCTTGCCTTTTTATGTATTAAGATTGTACCAGAAAAAAATATTCGTTATCGCAAATTTGCATTTTCTCGAATTTGTTTCGAATGCATGTCAAATTCGAATAATTTATATAAAAAATTTATGTAAAAAGTATTCTGTCTTAACTGGCTGTTTTTAAACGTCATTTAAGTTATATTTTTTTTTAAAATTTTATATGAAAAAAGTTATATAAATTTTTGATATTAATTTTAAATTTAACAAATTTTAGTGGAAATTGTTTTTTAAATATAATTTCATGTTTTTACTTATATCAATAATTCTCACGCATCATTTTTTCAAGTTTCATATGAAGAGGTCCACCAAAAAGTTCTCTGATTCTCTAATATGTATTTTCTCGAATTCATTGTCACAGCCGACAGTTTAATATGAAATATTTATTTAAAAAAGTATTTTCTTATTAACTTTTACCTGGCATACTCATCCTGAGTAACATACCTGGGCTCGTCGGGTACTTACGAACCCCATTGATTAAAATCTTTGTAAAAATTGTATCAAAAAAATTCAGAGATCATCTGTAGATACCACTTTTAATTGTAGAATAGTTCGAGTTGAAAAAAAAATAAAGATCAGCGTTCATTAAAAATTTCGAAAAACCGGAAAACTTGAAAAATGCTTTATTTTTTTTACTCGTTTTACGTTACAAGTTTCGATTTCGAAGATTTAAATATCGAAAATCGACGAGAAAAAGCGTGGGGTGTGTATGTACCCCACAAGGCCAGGTGAAGGTTAACTGGCTGTCGTCGTTCAAGTAAATATTTGTTTATTATATATTAAAATGAGAAAATCTTTTACATTTTTGTTTTGGTGTTTATACACTTCATTTAAGCAAATAAATTTTTTATAAATTTTATTCGAAAAATATTTTTATCTTCATTTATTTTTATATGAAACATCTTTGGTGAACACTTTTTCATCTTTTATATAAATTCGCGTTTATATAGTTATACTAGCTTAAACCCGCCGCTTCGCCGGGTTTTCATAAAGTTTTCATTCAAAAATTGATAGTGGGTAGGTAGGCTTGATTTTTCGCTACCAAAACGATTTTTTATTGTTTAAGTAATACTACAAATTATTAACCTTAAGATTGTTATATCATCTGATAGGAAATCGAAAACCTAAATTTTGGATTTAATTTTTTTTACAACAAAAACAACTTTTATCCAATTTTTTGGCTTAAACTAAAAATTTTTGAACATTTTTTAAAAAAATTTTTTAAAATATTAATACTTTGGTTTAGTAAAAATTTCAACTTATGTTTGAAGGATATTTTAACAAACAACATTTTTCAAAAAAAATTATTGAAATCCATTGCAAACTGACTGAAATATTTGCCTTCAAAGCTAAAAGTGTGAATTTCAAGTCGTTTTTCTCTCATTCTCAGCTTATAATTAATACTAAAAAGATCTGGTACTAAAATTTTTCACAGTTTTCAAACTGCATACATGATTTTGGTATCAAATTGAAGGAAATTTAAAAGCGTTTATTGATTTTGTTCTCGTTTAACCGAAGTGCAATTTAATCCATTAGGGCCGAAAGAAAACCATAAAAAACAGACATTTTTAGACTTGAAGCAACATTTTGGTGAAAACTATGTATGCCATTGAGCAGAAATAAGTTATTATTGCATGCTAATTTTACTTTTTTTAAAAAACTGGCACTAAAACTTTTGAAATATTATGCAGTATTTAATGAAAATTCGAGACGCATATGTTTCCATATAGTAACATTGGTTGTTAATGGGTTAAAATAAAGTATCCTATTGCACTCTCTGCTGACCTATAAATATGTGTACAAAATTTTATAAAAATCTGAGTTGTCGTTTAAACGTGATGAGTGAACATAAAAAGTGGCTACAGATTTATTAATATACGTAGTATAGATGAATAATTTTTACTCACGTATTTTTGAAGATTTTCTTCGCTCATTTGCAATTTTGAGAATTCATTTCGAATTCGAAACGAGTTCGCCGCTATGGCGAATCCCAGATCTCATATTCGTCCCGAGTTCGAAACGTATTTATTAGGTTATAATTGGGTGTAGGCATCATGTGTGTGTGTGTGTGTGTATCGATTTGTGTGTGCTTGAGCGTTAAATGATACGCAACGGCAATTAAAAAATTCATTATTTAGTTAAGTAGCGCTCATTACTTAACGAGCACGCTAGGTACTTCAATTAAAAATGCAGCTCAGTTGTTTTAATTAAACACAATAAATTATATATTTATAATACATAGCGTTGCATAAGTTGATAAATTTAAAATGAAAAGAGGAGGAGGTGGGGTGCTTTAAAAATCAGAAACCACCACCAGGGAAACAAGAAGTTTTGAACATTTAATTTTCTTGTAGGAAATAAGTTAAAAAGTAACTTTGTATAATAAGTTAATTTAAAAATAAAATTGTTTTGAAAAAATATGTTTTCAAATAATTTTATTTTATTTATACATATAGTTTTTCACAAAAAATAAGAAATTTTCGATGGTTCTGAAGAGTTTCAGTTAAATTTTAAGGAAAGTTTTATTTTGCAATACACACTGTGTCTACAGTCTAACTCTTAACAATTGTGTTGCCACCCAAAAAAAAAAACTACACTGTCTGCCACCCAGGGTACCCGGGTACCCCGCATGCGAATTTGTAGATATAAGTCCCATGTAACCAAAAATAATTATGTGCTTTCGATCAATATTTATTATTGCAGCAAATATATTTAGCCGGCCTCAGTAGTTGAGGTTGTAGCTTACTAGACTGCCACTCATGGATCCTGGGTTCGAATACTGGTGATGGCAATGTTCCTACGCTTTGGCATACCTACATTCCTTTCATTGTTTCTTATCAAGAAAAATTAAAATACGCCACAATTTAAGACTTACCGCATGTGTATTTATTCCGAAATCAGCGCTTTCGTTCGTGTGGGACACAATAAGCCATAAATTGTTTTATATCAAAAAGTATTGTTGCTTGTTTCATTCACGAACGAGAGTGCTCATTTCGGAATACATAAAAGCGGGGTTAATGTTATAGCTGGTGGTGGTAGTGAAGTTTGTGGAGAGGGACTTCAATGAACTTGAATTAGCTGATTTAAAGGCCTTAGTTACAAGCTTCTACACTGTTTCGCCACATTAGAACTTCTACACATGTTTCACTTGATATCGCATTCTTTCCACTAAGCTGTCATTCATTTACAAACCCAAGTTATGTTGAAACATAAGCATGGACAGATTTTTCACAATCTTACCTTTGGAAGCTCACTATCTTTGGTACTCTGAAAAAAGTAAAATATACATTCCTCAAGAAATGAAACCATCGACCTCTAGAGCACTGTTGTCAACTCTTTCTGGTTTTTATAAAAAAGTTACCATCTGTTCATATGTTCCAAAAAAAAAAAAAAACAAATCCGTACTTCTCCTTAGCCCGATACAGGATGATGATACAATCTCTGAAGCAGCTCACGAAAAACCAGAAATGATTTTATTGTACAACAAAACCAAAGCAGGCGTCGGAAACTATGGATCAAATGAGTATGAAGTACTCCACCCAACGGCGAACGTGCAGATGACCGCTAGCTTTCTTCTATAACATCCGGGATATTGCAGGTGTTGCTGCATATGTTAGTTGTAATGCATATGTGCAAAAAATAAAATATTTTTCATGCTATACTAAACGAACCTTATGCATTTTCTTACGGGGTACCCCGGTACCCGGATGGCTCAAACGTGTTTATTTTTTCAAAAACTTAATTTTCTAATTTCAAGTATTTTTCAAATTATTTATAATGCAAATTTTGATGGAAAATCGGCCAAACAATGGGAATCCAAGAAAGATTTGACCCATTCTTTTTAGAAAAACATTATTCTACAAAATGTACCCCGATGGGTACCCGGATGACAACACAAGGGTTAAATAAAACTTTTTGTCAAACTGACGACGTATGTTTTGAAAAATTTCATTGCAGATATTATAAAATTAAAAGAATTGTTGTCTCTCTATTAACTAAAATAATATATAATGTAATATATACATATAAAAAATAATAAAATAAAATCAAATAATTATATTAAACAAAAATAAAATTAAAAATAAATAATATACCAATAATAAATGACTTGATAAGAGATGTAATAAATAGTTGAGAAACCTTCGTGGAATAAACAAAGAATTGTTTTAACGAAAATTACTAATACACGTAGTAAACCAAGTCCAAATAATTTTTGTAAATTAATTACGATCTCTTTTCATAAGTTTTATGTTATGTAATTTTATAACTCTAATAATTTTTCACATAATTAATTCAGAGCTATATTTTCGAGCTCAAGGTCTACATACTGTACCAAGTCTATATACTGTACGCCCGTTCGTCGGCCGCTGTTTAGCCCAGTAGTCTTTTTTGATTGTTTAAAGGCCATTTTCACTTTTAACCATGCTGACGTCAACTCTGTGATAATGCATTTGATAATAGAAACACTTGTGCCGCAAGTTGGTGGGTTCAAATCCCACAGCATGCGAAGTTTTTAAAATTTAAAGTAAATGTGATTTTTAAACTACATGTGAATTATATGACGATTTTGGTATGTTAATATAAACTCAAAGATTAAAATATTAAGTAAATTTTAAACTCAATGTTGCTTTTATTTTAGGTAATAGAAACATAAGAAAATATTAGGTAATGGATATGACAGATACAACCATTAATTTACACTATCTTATGAGTACATTCAACTTTTTTTATACTGCACTAGCCATAGGCCAGTGATGAGTATTCCTAAAAGTCTTTTTGAACCATTGCAGGACCTGGACACTATCACCTGCCTAAAACAGGTTTGGTCTTGCAGTTGTTAATCTCTAGAACGAAATCCAAGACAGCTGCACTTAGTGCCAAATTCGATTGTCTTAAATAAACGTAACCTTAAACCATCTGTGAACTATAACTGTTGATTTGCCATTGAGTACAAATGATTGTCTATTGATCTACACAGCACAGCATTAAAGCAAAGCACGTCTTGTACAAAAGCAAGTTGTGTATCTTGTTAAGAGTTTTATAGACTTAAGATATATGTAGGTATACTTTTAGGAGTGCATATTATTCAAATGAAAATAAGTAATACATCCAGTAAACGAAGTCTCAATAACTTGACAGTTATTGCAAGGTTTTGTGAAATAAAATGTTAATGCCAGCTCGAGTAAAAATAAAACAGCTACTATTTGCCCGTTTTTTGGCCTAGTAGGCTTTTTAGATTCTTTATAGGCAATGTCCCAACCTTTTTTGACCCTGTGACCTTTGCCCCTTTGCTGCACCTTTGTTGATTATTTGTACTCTACAGTTCAGTTTTTGATACAAGTCCATCTATGCTCTGAGACTTGAAATTATTATTTGTTTTTTTTTTTAGTTTTTTAAATATAAATTCAGATGAGGAATGCAACGTAGCTCCATGTTCACACTAACATAATAACATCTGTCACATACCTAATCAAAATTAACAGACAGATCTCCTATGCATGTTTATTTTTAAAAAAATCGGTTATTTATTCCTAAGTTTTTGAAAAAAGTATTCAATGAATCTGATATACTTGTTGGACAGGATATTAACCAGGCTTCGTTTCGGTACCATAACATTTGAAAACTAAAATTAGAGTGTACATTTTTTAGAAAAATTTTTATAAAAGTAGGCTTTTTTTGAAAATTTGCCTTATTATTTTCTTTTTTTTTTTTTTTATTGCGAAGCTTCTAATACCTCGTTCTGTGATTTTCTTGAGTGATATTTAAATAACGATACTTTTTTTCGACATCGTTTACCGTAGAAATTATTTTGTGGGGTGTTTTTTAGTTGCTTTCGCTTATTACAAAAAGAAAATTGAATATCAAATACTAAAAAATATTTCTTGACCTGCCGTGGGGATCGAACTCATATCCCGCCGATGAAGAGTTCTTTACACTAGCCACCAGTCCAAAAAGACTTTGTTACGCAGAGTTGTTGATTCAAAATTAATTATAACAGAAGCTATGCTACAGCAGATCATCACAATCTATTAATAGGTAGAGGTTTATGTATTGGCTATGCTACAAAAACTAATAAAAATCTTGTTTGTATTTGCTACAAGATGTTATCAGCATCGGTGTTTTCCTTCAAGCATTCACATCAACAAAAAACAAAAACACACCGTTGTTGATGACATTTTGTAGCAAGTAGAATAATTTCTGTTTGTTTTTGTAGGATAGCCAATACGCAATTCTCTATCTATTTAAATATTATGGTGATCTGCTGCAACATAGCATCTGTCATACTTATTATTGAATCAACTATTCTGCGTAACAAAGGGTTTTGGATCGGTTGGTAGTGTATAGAACTCTTAATTGGTGGTGTGCAAGTTCAATCCCCAGGGCGGATCAAGGAATTCTTTTTAGTGTTTGATATTAAATTATCTTGTAATAAACGAAAGCAACAAGGAAACCACCCAACCAATTAACTTCTACGAAAAACCGTGTCGAAAAAAAGTGTCGTTTTTAAAATTTCACATAATTTTACGCTGATTTATTGATGATTCAAAAGATGTTGAATTTGAGCTTTTGGTAAATTTTATGTTTACCCACTAAATAATATTTAGCATGAATTCAGGTGAAGTTGTGTTTTTCATAAAGATAGCATTATTGAAAATAGTATTCAGCAGCTGCTGCCCAGCAACAATTCAGCTAATATAGTTAAGTTGTCTAATGTGAGTAGATTTTGAATTTTCCAGTACTTATTTTTTTTTAAATCAAACGATAAGCTGAGATATTACACTATAAAAGTTATATTTAAATTTAAAAATTCAAAAGCAAACTTTAAAGCGTCCCTCAGTCTTGAAATCAAGGTTTAATGGAAGCTTTTTGTAATAATTAGTTTAAAAAGTTAAATCACAATGTTGAAGTAATCGAAAAATTTAATAAATTATTGCTGCTTTTAGGGCTGGAAAATGCCTAATAATTGGCCCAGAAGCCCATTCACTCTAATTGCTGAAATTAAAGCATAATTTTAGACAACAAAGTTGAGAGCTTTTTTACTATGCATTTGAAGCGTCGTAGCTCTTGCCTGATGAAATACTGTAGCATTCCTATAGGCGCTGCTTCTGTTTACTTTGACGCATTAAAAGTTCTTTATAGACAATAAAACTTTATTGTATACCAAGAAGCTTTTCATTTCTATATGGTACCTAAAAATATGCAGCAGAAATTTTTTATTTTAAAGTGCCTGCGTAAGCAGCTAGATACGTTAATTACAGTTCTAAATAGCTAAATTCAATGACATATATACAGTTTATTGTCCAACAGCTGATTGACTGTGTTGACTAATTGCTGGCTGCCTGAAAGTATGCAGCATAATTTTGCAAACAGCAGAAAAAAAGAAATGTAATGCAAATAATTTGTACAAATTGTGTAAAAAATTTTACCAAACTTATCAAAGAGTAACAATTAAATATAATATATAAAGAAAATTCTTCACATATCATTTTTTTTTTTTTTTCAAACTTTCTGCGTCTTCTTACTGCTGCTCTAGTAGTTCTCGCTTAAGCTCACTCACTCGATCCTTCTTCATATCAACTACAACCTGGCAACAATAGAAAACTTCAATTTATCCTTCGTTTATGCTTCGCACCATACTTCAGACACGTCTGCATACAGTGCATAGAGCTTTTGTAGCTCAGGCAGAAATTCAATGACAGACAGGCAGATAGCAGTGGAAGACAGAGCTGTAGCGCTTTGATGAGGATTGGGCGCGTGGTTGAAGATGCCAAGAGACAGCAAATAAATGAGTGTAAAATATATTTTATTCGACATCTATAGTAGCAGGTCGGAAATGTAGCTCTATACCTTGTACAGCATTACCTGCTGCATGTAAAGCACTCCTAGAAGTATGCAATACTTCAGCGTGTTCATCCTTCAGTCATTCATTTCTACAGATATATATTTTATACATTCAACTTCTGGCAAAGAGGAAAAAAAGACATGAAATAATTTAAAATCTTTTGCATGCAAAAATTACATTCCGCCTGAGAGTATACAATGCATAAAATTCTCATACGAGTTTTTGGTTTAAGCTTCCCTGCCTGCCTGCCAACGCTACCCAATGCACAGTAAAGCAGATTTAAGAGGTTTTGTATTCATCAAATACAAATTTATGCGCTTGAAATAATTCGCAATGAGCGCATAAGTGAGTGAAAGAGATAGTGTAAATAGTTACGAATGAGCGAGCGAGTGAAAACATTTGTTTTGTAACCGCGCTCAAAATGCTGCAACGATTTATCATCAATTTTTTTTTCTTTCTTTTTATTTTATTTTATTTTGAAACTGTTACAAGTTTTGCTTTGAAAAAGTTTTTTTTTTTTGTAATTACCATGATAATTGTGGCTGCTGTTGTTGTGTTTCTTGCTGATGTAATGATTGCTGTTTGTATGTGTTTGATTAGTTTTTGCAAGTGTTTGTTTATAATTGTTGTTAAGTGATTTGCTTTTATTTGCCAAGCAGCTTGTGTTGCAGCTTGTGATGTTGTTGAATTTTATATTTGAAACATAAAATGAAAATTAAAATTACAAAAATGTTTGTTGAATAATATGGATTTGCTGCAAAAAAAAAACATACTCTATACTTATGCTTGGAAATAATTTTATTGAAGACATAATTAAAATTTCTCTAAAAGTATATTTTTTGTATCTATCACAAGTTGTTTTTGTCCAAAGCATTATTTGCTTTAATGTTGTGGTGTGTAGAAGGTCAAAAGATAAGCATTTGTACTCAATGACAAATAGAAAGCTATACTTCACTGATGGTTTTAGGTAATGATTATTTAAGACAGTCTACTTTGGCACTAGGCAAGTCTTTTGGGACTAGTTCTAGATATAAATAACAGTATCTCAAAACCTGTTTAGTACAGGTGAAAGTGTTCAGCTCTTGGAAATTTTAAAAAGGACTTCTCGAAATTTTTTGTAGCTGTTTTTTAGTTTTTCGATGTTAGCATTGAATCGATTTGTAAACGGCAAATGCTGGAACATTTACTATTGCAACATTAAGTCTAAAATGTGTTTTATTTTCAGATCTTTGAATTTCCATTTTTCAAAATCTTCATATAGTTAACATGTAGTTTATAACACACATACTATTTAATTTAAAAAAAAAACTTCGCCTGTTGTGGGATTTGAACCCACAAACTCACTTTTACAAGTGTTTTCATTATCAATTGAGCTACCAGGCAGTTGACGTTAGCATGGTTAAAAGTGAAAAATAACCTTCTGGTTGCTAAGACATTGCGCCTAAAATTAACTAATCAATGTATTAGTAAATAAGACAATTTTTGTGAATAAATTGCAATTTTTCTATTTATATACTTGAATGCATCACGTAGCTCTGAATTCCGTTGCAAATGTAACATAAAACACGAACGCTGCAAGGATTTTTAAATTTGCTTCGAAATTTGACGCTAGACTTTTATCATATTATGGCAATTTTTCCATTGCATATGACTCAATGCAAGTCTAAGAACAAGAAGCTTTGAATATTTGTAACTGTGCAACAGTTAAAAAACTTAAACATATGATTAAATTTGAAGTTGAAAGCTAGGGTCGAAGTTTTTAACAAGGAAGAAAAAGTGGGACAAAATATTGTATATACAGTAGAATGACCCTTTTTTTTTTTGTCAAAAGGCCACATATACGAGTAATACTGCTAAGTAAAAAAAAAAAAAAAAATTAGGTTCGATTAAAGTCTCGTGCCTACAACAAGTAACAAGCAATGAAAAAAATTTTAGAGAGTCTCTAAAAGTATGCCACAGTTCTTTCTCCAAGGTTTCCGTGGTGTTAATAATTCAACAACTTTAGACATCAGCATATTTAACATTAGTTTTCTACATAGTACATAGTGAAAAAATTTGCAAAAGTTGCACTCTGTACCCAAACAGCTTGTGGATCAACGCGATTTTCTTTATTCAAACAATGTATATCATGTTCTCGGAACTGAGACCAGTTCCGACCCTTAGGCGTAAATATTCGAACATATTGTTGCTGTTGCAACATATGCATGCATGCAATACACACGCACACATATCGCAAATAGATAGATAGACAGCAAGTTGAACGGACTTCCGTCACGGACTGCTGGACTGACGGACATACTCACATGTACTCAAACTTTATTGCTTGAGGATAAATTTGCTAATTAAAAGTTTTAATCTCGTATGGTTTTCATCCAGTTTTTTTTCTGTTGCTTACCCAACACCACTGGCTATTTCATTGAACATTGCATACTGTTTGGTGGGGAAAAAATATAAATTGCGGCCGTTAAATTGTACGCAGTAGTGAAAGAGAATACAACAATTTTTTATGAGTATTTATACAAAATTTTATAATGATTATTAAATTAAATTTTTTAAAAATCTCTATTTTGGCTTCGCTTTAAGAAATATTGTTTTAAAGTTTTGCCTAAAAGTATGCTTTAGAAATTTTCAAGTTAAACTTATAGTGTGACAGTACATTTTTTTGTGCTAAGAAGGCTCCTAGAATGCATGCTCCATATAATAAAGTCTAAAAAAAAAGAAAAAAATTCAGAACAAAAATTTTCAGAATATCAAAATCTGATTTTGTCTTAAGGCTAGTGTAGCTAAGCTTTGTGTGAGAGACAGGCAGAAAGTAAAATTGGCAAAAAGTTACCGTTTATATTCATTAAATCGCTAATGAGAACAAAATGATGCATGTATTTTCTGTATCAGGCTTGCGAAGTTTAGAACCACGACTAGCAATTTTTAAAAAAAAAAAACTCAATAGAGTATTGCACAAAACAGTGTTGCATGCAGCACAGGCATAACTTTTATTTAACAAAAAATAACACAAAAAGCTTAGTTCTATCAGCTGACTTTGATGGCAAACTAATTGGCTTGAGAACTTTGCGCGATGAGAAAATAGTTTCGAAAGAACGCAAGTGGCACGAAAAAGCTATGGAAAAGTTAAGCCAAATAACAGGAGTTTTCTTGAGATGCAATCTTTTTATAAACCAAGTTTTTGAGGTTTACACAGATCACTGCAAAGAGAAATTTCAATTAAAATGCTGAAGCTTTAAAGCTAAAAGAAAAAAAATATAATATGCAACCAATGAATAGGAAAATAAAAATGAATATGAATATGAATATGAATATGAATATGAATATGAATATGAATATGAATATGAATATGAATATGAATATGAATATGAATATGAATATGAATATGAATATGAATATGAATATGAATATGAATATGAATATGAATATGAATATGAATATGAATATGAATATGAATATGAATATGAATATGAATATGAATATGAATATGAATATGAATATGAATATAAATATGAATATGAATATGAATATGAATATGAATATGAATATGAATATGAATATGAATATGAATATGAATATGAATATGAATATGAATATGAATATGAATATGAATATGAATATGAATATGAATATGAATATGAATATGAATATGAACATGAATATGTATATGAATATGAACATGAATATGTATATGAATGTGAATATGAATATGAATATGAATATGAATATGAATATGAATGTGAATATGAATATGAATATGAATATGAATATGAATATGAATATGAATATGAATATGAATATGAATATGAATATGAATATGAATATGAATATGAATATGAATATGAATATGAATATGAATATGAATATGAATATGAATATGAATATGAATATGAATATGAATATGAATATGAATATGAATATGAATATGAATATGAATATGAATATGAATATAAATATAAATATAAATATAAATATAAATTTGAATATGAATATGAATATGAATATGAATATGAATATGAATATGAATGTGAATATGAATATGAATAGGAATATGAATATAAATATGAATATGAATATGAATATGAATATGAATATGAATATGAATTTGAATTTGAGAATATGAATATGAATATGAATTTGAATTTGAATATGAATATGAATATGAATATGAATGTGAATATGAATATGAATATGAATATGTATATGAATATGAATATGAATATGAATATGAATATGAATATGAATATGAATATGAATATGAATATGAATATGAATATGAATATGAATATGAATATGAATATGAATATGAATATGAATATGAATATGAATATGAATATGAATATGAACATGAATATGTATATGAATGTGAATATGAATATGAATATGAATATGAATATGTATATGAATGTGAATATGAATATGAATATGAATATGAATATGAATATGAATATGAATATGAATATGAATATGAATATGAATATGAATATGAATATGAATATGAATATGAATATGAATATGAATATGAATATGAATATGAATATGAATATGAATATGAATATGAATATGAATATGAATATGAATATGAATATGAATATGAATATGAATATGAATATGAATATGAATATGAATATGAATATGAATATGAATATGAATATGAATATGAATATGAATATGAATATGAATATGAATATGAATATGAATATGAATATGAATATGAATATGAATATGAATATGAATATGAATTTGAATATGAATATGAATATGAATATGAATATGAATATGAATATGAATATGAATATGAATATGAATATGAATATGAATATGAATATGAATATGAAAATGAATATGAATATGAATATGAATATGAATATGAATATGAATATGAGTATGAATATGAATATGAATATGAATATGAATATGAATATGTATATGAATGTGAATATGAATATGAATATGAATATGAATATGAATATGAATATGATTGCGTACACTATTTACCCAATGATTGTACTGCATGATTTCTTTTGTCCCCTTCATGTTTTGTTTTGTGTTTCCTTAAATTTCCAAGTGAGATGAAAATTTTTGTTTTATTATATTAATTAAAATTTAGTAAATACATTCCGACATCGCAAATTTTTTTTTGGGTTTATATTTGGCGTAGTATGGAATCTTTAATCCCTACGGTAGAAATTGGAATTTAAATATTAATATACCGTTTTCTTTATTTATGTACTATCTCTTTATTGTATTTTCCACCCAAGGTTTTCTTTTAAAGTTCCACATTTTCAAAATACATTTAATATAAATGCAATTTTTCAGAACTCATTTTAAAGGCAAACATACACAACAAGCAGAAAATATCCTTAATAAATACCAATGACCATTCTTTATGTCTTCTGAGAACAACATCTTGTACAACATAATGCTATCGTTGTATTTGTATATGTTGTGGCGCAACAACAGTCACAACTAACGGAACAAATGCAAAGTTCAAATTTCCGTTTCCTATTTTTTAAACTTTCATACTTTTTCCTCCTTCTATTGAGTTCGTTTGAAGTATGTTTAACTTTAGGCGTGTTGTCAGTATGTAGGAGTATATTTGTGTGTATGTTTGTAAACTTGATCAACACATGCATTGGTGCCTGTGCAAGTGTGCACAGATTGCCATTTTCAATAATTTATTATGCGAATGTAGTTGCGCTCATATTAAATAAATGTTTAAAAATTACTTGTTCGTTGGCTGTGCCAACGCCAAAGGAGAGGGTGACAACGAGAATGTCCTTACTGCTTTATGCACTGTCCAAAGAAACAATTTCATAGGAAAAAAGGATACGGAGCCTGATTTTCAACAACGTCGTACGACCATCACTCACACAACTAATTGAGCGGCTAAAAGCGGTTGCTGCCTGTCTAAGACAGAGAAAGAGAGAGAGAGAGAAAGAGTCAAATGATATAGCAGCAGCAGCAACAACAATGTAAGCTTCAGCAACCACAACGTCTGAATTATTTGTAAATTATTAAACACTTTTGCCATACACACACGCTGTCGCCAATACTTGTGGTAGGAAATAAATATTAGAAAAAAAAAAATGAAATTTGTAATCATAAAAAAACAACCACTACAAATTGCGGCCACTTTGAGCATATAATGAAATTTAATAACCATAATAAAATCCTTTGAATGCTTCTTGCTTATTTTGCTCTTGCTTTTTATTTTTTGATGTTAGTGTAATTGTTGTAATTGGAAATGGTCTTGCTGTTTTTGTTGTTGTTATTTTTGTAATAATATATGACAATTTAAAAAGTTGGCAGCAATTGCAGCTGCTGTTATGCTGCTGAAAGAGCTAGCGTGAATTTGAGTTATTGTCTGTTGCCTGCTTTTAGGCTGCTAGAGCGTATAATGCTGGTAACGCAGAGCTTTCTCGTTAAATTATTAATGCTGTACTGCTAATGGTCAAGTAGAAATTCAGAAAAAATATTATAGGACAAGTTTTCTATAAGCTTGCTTTTTATTCTTCGAAAATTTTTTAAAACATTTATTTTTTCTTTTATTTTTTATTCAAAAGAAATCTAATCTAATTTCTAAAGTAATCTAATGAAATTCATTATTAGAAAGTTTTTAAAAGAATTCGAAGATTTTTATTTATTTTCGAAAGTTTATCTGAGATTTTTTATTGTTTGCTCAAAATTTGTTATTTGTGCTATTAACAAAAAGTATGTATTTAATTTTTTATAATTTTAATGTTTTTCTTATTTTTTTACGATGCTATACCTGATATTTTTGCTGCTCTATTTTATGTCTATATATATTTCCTTTTTTAAGATTTTTAATTTTTAAAGCCGTACTTATTTGATTTTAACCCTCGGTTACTCGCGCACCCTTTTGTGGGCGCCGTCACTCACGGGCTGTTTCAGACACCCTATTTAAATTTTTAAAAGAAAACTAATTGTTTTTCTCTTGATTAAATAGTAATATATTTGTGAACAAGAGAGAGTATATATTATCTTCTACATTTAGCTTTCAAGCACAACTTCGGGTATATGCTAACCACGGCTGGATCTGATAAATATCATCAGAGAGACAAAGTTTTCGACCACTTTTTCGAGCATTTGTGTTCGTCGAATGTTGTTGTTTTGTCAGCGTTGAAAGCTCTTCTGAATAATTTTCAACGAAATATAATCTTAATATATAAAAGACAAACACAATGCTCTGCACCTAATATCGCCAAAACTGTAAATTTTTTTTGAGATTATTACAGTTTCTTCCCAACATGAACTCTCCTGAGAAATGTTCAGCCTGAAAGTATGCACTGAAAATTCATTTGATACGCAACAGTGTGCCTTTTTTGTGTGTGCATACTTTTAGCCTGAAGATTTTTCAGAGCAGTATGTTGTAAAAGCACTGTAATAATGGCAAGAAAACAATTACAGTTTGAGCGTGTATGCTTTAAATAATAATATTTATGAATATTATTCATATCATTTCACTTTAAAAATATTGATAAATTTGTTTATACATAAAGCTTACATTATATAGAATTTTTTGAGAAGAAGTATTTTTTAAAATATTCCAGATATTCTTATATTTATTGTAATATGTCAATATAACTAATAAAATTTAAAAAAAAATTTTGAAACTACATATCTGCAGTTGCATTAAAACATTGTTACTCTTAAACAATTTTGTATCTGCTTCACTAACATAAACTTAGCACTACCAATAATGCAATTACAAAAAGTCTCTTCGAAGGAAGGCAAGTATTTGCTGCTACTTTTGGCGAAAAGATACATGATTTTTTCGCTGTATATGTACTGCTTTTGTTTTTATTATTTACAAGCTATATTTAAGTAATACAACTGTTATATTTCTCGGTTTTTAGTTAAGCTAAAATCTGAAATAAATATCATTTAAAAAACGTTTTAAAATTATTGCCTTCATGACTTCTATATCAAAGATTCTAGATTGAAAATATTGTAACATAACAAATAGGTGGCAAATAAAATAAAATCAATGAAATATAAGAGAAGGGGCAAAAACTAGTATGTGCAATGTAAAAAAGGGGAAAAAGCACGGTAGAAGTAAAATTTCTACCCACAAATTGATTACATCTGGGATAATGTTTTTCAGCTCAGCCCAATACGTAGCGGCGAATGTTCGTAGTGTTAATTTAATATTTTAATTATGTAATGACAAAAATAACATTTTCGGAAACTTTGTGGTTCGTGCATTACTATTCATATAGACAAGACACAATCCAAGACCATCAGATAAGGAAAAAAAAGAGAATCCGTACTTAATAGTAAAAAAATTAATAGACTTGACATAAGTACGTGGCTCAGAAGTTAAAACATCCGTCAGAAGATTTAGACTTAGTGCTTTCGAATCGCACTGCAAACAAATAATCTTAAAATAGCAACTTCACCATTTTTATTCTGCCGAAATTTGTACTACCCCATCTTATTCGCTGTTTTACTCTATACGTGGCTAAAGAAGTTTTATCAAACAAATAATTTTTTGCAATACTAAATTATACTCTCTCTGCGTCATATCTGTCTTTTCTTTCATATAACAAAATGTGCCTCAGTATACAGCGTCCTTGAAATTTTTACTCTCAATTTTCGTCCAAATATCGAATCGCCGCCTTAAAAAGTTTTTCTTCAAAAAATTTTTGTTTTTAAATAATTTGGACCTTATCTTATTTTAGCTATCCAAAGCGGAAGTTCTGAAAAATGTGCAAATTTCATATAAAAAAGAAAGTAGAGTTATATATGAGCGCGAAAGGGCTGCGAAATCCATATAAAGGCCCACTAGCAGCGCTTCGGACCTCTACCAATGCCGACTGGATGGAATAACGCAACCGCAAATTCCTGAATTGATATTATTTATACAAAAACAATTGTATGTGTGTGCATGGGCGTAGCAAAAATATCAGCCAGGGGTAAACAAATTTTTTATATTATCAGGTATATAAATACCACATACATTTTTAACGTCACAATTTGCTCTTTCCACCAAAAATTTTCTAATGTACAATGTTTATTTTTTTTTTTTAAGAATAAATTTGTGCACTGAAGATAATAAAAATACTATAATTCTAAAAATAGCTTTTAGTCGAAGAGCTAACTTTTTTCTGTTAGTGATGGCAAACTATGTTGTTTGATATTCGACTACTTCTTAGATGGCAATGGCAATTTATCAGTGTGACAAGACGACACAGGCTATAAACTTCAAATTCAACCTTAAGCATTTTAAATTAAAATATTTTCAAATCAAATTCAACCTTTTACTATTCAAATTCAATCTTAACATATCAAATTCAATTCTTCACAAATCAAATTCAACTTTTTACACTTCAAATTTAATTTTTTTTTTAAAAAATTTGACAATTGTGCTGTAAAGTACTCACATTGTGCTACAATATGCTATAAAAAGTTTTGAAAAGTTTTGAAAAGTTTGCATATTTGCAAACATTTTAAGAAGTTTAAATTTTTTTCAAAAATACAGCAATTGTGCTGTAATGTGCTCCATTTGTGCTGCATTATGCCGTAGATAGTTTACATAGTTGCGTGCTCGATTAGTACATACTAGTTTTTTACTGTTGAGTAGTGTTCAAGTGTTCAAGTTCTAATATTATTTTTATTTATTTCAATCAGAATTTTCTAAAGATAAGTAATTTTTTAAGATTGCATTAAAAAATACTACTAAAGGCAAAAAATAATCGGAAATAAAAGTACTAATAATTTCTTGGTAGAGGTTGAATTTAAAGTTTATAAAAATTTGAAGTTTGATTTAAAAAATTTCTTTAACGTGAATTTGAAGTGGGTCCATTTGAATCTCAAGTTAAAAAACAGTATAATTATTGTTTTTATTTACTATTTTTTTTTTTATCAGACAAATATTTTGTTATAATAACGCAGCACTTAATGAATTTTTTAAAATGTTAATATAGTGTTTTAATTTTCGTGACATTTCGGGTAGCAGCTGCCTCTCCACCTATCCCAACCCACTACGCCCTTGTCTGTCTGTGTGTTTATTTGGTTTGATGTGTAAACAGGCCAGCACAAAAACAATAAAGTGATTTTTACGCTTCTGTAAATATTTAGCCGCAGCAAATATTATAGATCAGCAACGGAAGCTGCGGCAGAAGGCAACAGAACTAGGCAAAAATGTCTCGAAAACCAGAAGCTGCAACACATTACGTTGTTTACGCATTACGTTGTTTACGCACGTAAACATACACAATATCAAATATAAACATTTACGACGAGTTCTATTTAGCTCAGTGCGCGTAGCAACAAACATGATGAATGGATGATAATGATGATGGTAATAATGATGATGGTGATGATGATGATAATGATGAGGATGGTTTTCGATGCGTACACTGTTTACCAATATAGATTAACAAAAACAAACAACAAAAAGTATAAAAATCAAAACAAATATTGAACAAATAAAGCAAAATTTATTGAGCGATTAAGCTGCATGAGCAGTTGAATAGAAAATTAAAACTCAAAAGTGCTTTAAGACAGTTTATGATTTTAATTAAAATATTTTTGAAATTCTTTAAACTTTATAGCGAATTTAAATTTTTCTCTTGCAAGCTATACAATTCATACAAAGAATGCGGCATAATGTTAGGCGTTCAAGGAATGTGTTGCAGCACAAAACACTAATTATAACATAAATACGCCTTAATTAAAAGCATAAATGTGTTCTTTGACATTTAATATGGGCTTTGCAGTTGATTATTTGCAATTTGTAGAGTGATGAAAAAAATATTGCATACCATTAGGCTGATGAGCGTGATTTTGAAATATATCTGAGCTTTTATGCATGAGTATGTAAAAGGCGTTTATAAATAAAGCAATAGCAGCAATTATGTTGATATCGGTTTATTAATATCAGTCTGTAATCAATGAAAATATTTGTAAATAATGAAATAAACATAAATAACATATGAAACTCGCAAGCTGTTGCGATTGAAATCGCATAAAGAATTGCATTTAAAGTAGATATTAACGTTTAAGCATAATAATTAATATTTTAAGGCAGCGTTAAGCTAAACATTTCTTTTATTTTTTTAATCAGCTCATTTCAAATCTTGCTTATGCCAAAAAGTATGCTGTATTAATTTGATTATTTATTTCCTTAGCAATTTGACCTTTACAGTGTCGCTGTGTTAACTTATGCAGAATTTATGTGCACAATGCCAGATAACTACAACGATTATTATTGTGAACTTTTACATAATCAAGGCTCAATACTATTTTTTCTAAGCACCTTATAGAAATTTAACCATTTTGTGTATATAAATTTGAAGTAAACTATGTGCTATGGTGTGCCTGTTATGTGCAATTATTGAAAACAAAAAATTTATCCTTATGGTAGGGTCGTTATGAGGTACTGATTTTTAATGCGAAAAAACCTTAGCATTTCTTTTTATCAAATTTTTGGCACTTGTGCTGTAAAGTGCTCATATTGTGCTGCAATGTGCCGTAAAGAGTTTTTAAAAGTTAGCATTTTCGCCAAGATTTCAAGAAATTTCATATTTTTTTCAAAATTTAGCAACTGTGCTGCAATGTGCTCAATTTGTGCTGCAATGTGCCGTAGAAAGTTAACATAATTGCGTAGATCTTCAGAGTTTGTTTTTAAGTGAAAAGTTCTTTAGGCGCATTGAGCTTTTTTTGATAAAAAGCGAAATTATAGATTCGCGATATCATCACGCTGTTAGCGATATCATCACGCTTTAAGCTGTTAATTTCTGTAGCATTGTACAGCATTACTTATCAGGAAACTATCAACGGATAACCGAACCAATTACCCATCACCGAAGCGATAACCAACAAATTACTGAACCCATTACCGATTACTGAAGCGATTTCCAACCGATTGCCGAACCAATTATCGATAACCGAAGCGGTTACCAACCAATTAATGTATCAACTACCGATAACTGAAGCGATTTCCAACGGATTACTGAACCAATTACCGATTACCGAACCGATTACAACTGATTACCGACGCGATTACCAACCGACTTCCGAACCGATTACCGATAACCAACCGAATACCAATTACCGAAGCGATTAAAAACCGATTACCGATTACCGAAGCGATTACCATCTAATTACCGCAGCGACACCAACCCATTACCGATTGTCAAAGCGATTACCAACCGGCTACCGATTACCTTAGCGATTACTAACCGATATCGAACCGAAAAGCCAACCAACTGATTACCGAAGTGATTACCAATCAGTTATCGAAACGATTACCGAAGCCATTACCAACCCATTATCGATTACCGCAGCGATTACTAATCGATTACCAATTGCCGACGCGATTACCAACTGATTACCAAAGCGATGACCAACCCATTACCATTTACCGAAGCGATGACCAACCGATTAATAATTACCGAAGCGATTACCAACCAATTACCAATTATCAAAGCGATTACCGAAACAATAACCAATGGATTACCGAAGCCATTACTAATCGATTACCGAAGCGATTACCGATAACCAACCGAATACCAATTACCGAAGCGAATACAAACCGATTACCGTTTACCAAAGTGATTACTATCTGATTACCGCAGCGACACCAACCCATTATAGATTGACGAGCAATCAGTTATCGAAGCGATTTCCGAAGCCATTACCAACCCATTACCTATTACCGAAGCGATTACTAATCGATTATCAATTGCCGAAGCGATTACCAACTGGTTACCAAAGCGATTACCCACCCATTACCGTTTACCGATTACCAAAGCCATTACGAACCGATTACCGAAGCGATTACCAATCGATTACCAATTACCGAAGTGATTACTAACCGATTACCGAGCCAATTACCGATTACCCAACCAAAGTAATTGTGTTACAAATATATTATAATTAAACATTAAAAAATAGCAGTTTATACATTCAATAACTCATAAATTGATAAAAAAAAGTTAAACATATATAAAGCGGTGACTCAAGCTACTTCGGAACTTCATAACAGCTATGTTATTTCATAGCTTTAAGTTCTTACTTTGGTGGGCAGTCTCTCCACTGACTACTTTCCCTTTTTTTTCATTTCTGTAATTGTGCTGCGATGTGCTCCAATTGTGCTGTAATTTACCGTAGAGGGTTACAAAAAAATGTTCATACTTCACAAGTTTTTGAAAAGCTTTAAGTTTCAATTGTTTTTTTTTTTAAGTAAGCATTTGTTCCATAATGTGCTAAATTTGTGCTACAATTTACCAAAAACATTTGAAATAATTCCCATGCTTGTGAGTTTTAGTAACGTAGATATATATTTTTTTTTTTTTTTAATGTCAGATTTTTCATTTTGACTTTAAAATGAGCATTGTGTTTTAGCTTAGTAATTTTTGTGCTTTCCACCAACTGAAATAAGTTGGTTTCGAGAAAACGTTTATCACTCACTTGCTCAAAGAATTAAATTTAGTCTCTATATCAGCCAATTATAGCTGGTCGTTAATGTGTTCAAACGTTGAGAGATGGATTTAAAAATAGAGTCCTTAAAATTGAGTGTATAGCTTTATTTATGTGCGTCAAGTTAAAAAAAGCTTTTTCACATTTTAAAACACCACCACATTTAATTTTTTTAAGTGCCTAGTTTTATGCTTTACTTTTTTTACAGCACTTTAGATCATGGCTTGATGAAGCCCAAAACTATGCAATTTATTTCAAAGGCAGTAAATCGTGCTCAATAGCTTTTTTAAGCCAGTGCAATTTAGTGCTCAAGGTGTTGCAGCTTTTACATACATACACACACACACCAAACACATTCTTTTTGAGCAAAAGATTTATGCACATAGTCAAGCTTACGCGCAACTAAATATAAGCTTCTATTTGATCAATGTGTGAGTGTATATATATACAAAGACATATATAAATTTAAATAAAAGCAATATGTTAATCGAATAATTTGTTAAATTTTTTAAGGTTTTTGTCATGATTTAATTTTTATTTTTTTTACTGACTTCGTTCTTTCCTATCGAAAAACGTGCACAACAGCAGATATTTTATTATTTTTTATATTCATATTTTTTTCTATACATAGTTTTTGCATATTTAGTTGAATTGTTCAAAACATTAACGAAAAAAATTCTACAAAAGAATGATTGATGTAAAAATATAACGATTTAGGAAGGAGTACGAGAACAAAGAAAACAAAAATAAATAAAATGAAAAAAGTAGGGTCAATAAAAAGTGTTTTTATGGTATCATTTTTTCAGCGTTGAAACGCGACAAAGAATTTTTCAACTCTCTCACTCTTGTGTGTGTGTGTGTGTGTGTGTATGTGCGATAAGTTTATGGTCTTTGCTATGTAATGCATAAGCAGCATGTGTGTAATCTTCATGTGTGTGTGTTTTGCTTCGCAAATGTATTCATTTGTATATGTTACAAATTAAATTGAATTGAATTGATTTTCATAGTAATTTATTTCAGCTGCTTTTTATGCTCTTGTATTGGGGTGAATGACAATGAATTTATGTATTTGTTTATTATAAAACATACACACACACGCACACACAAGCACGCGTCTTCGCACTCACTAATTGGATGAGTTGTAATAAATTTTGTGCGGTCATAAAATTGGACACATAACAACGACAACTACAAGCACAACAACAATGACAACACCAACAATATCCCATAACATACACAATGAAAACTAGAACAACAACAACAACAACAACAACAAAACCAAATAGCGTCCTAATGTCCTGCATTATTTTGGCATAACATATAAGAACATTATAAGCAAGCTTAGCTTCTTGTGCCAAACAAAAAACAAAAAAAAAAAACATCCACAAATATATCTGCCATATCCTTTGAAAACATTCAGCTTACTATTTTTCTTTCATTTCTTTGCCATTCATGCCTGCTTTTCTAATTCACAGTTTTGTTTTTTTTTTTTTTCTTTGTTCGCTTCAATTTTATTTCATTTCTGCTCGCTTTTATGTGTTTTGGTAATGTTCAATTGTGTGTCTGTGAAATATTTGTGTGTGTGCCTCGTTGTTGGTGTCTGCATGCGTGTTTATGTATGTGTGTGTGCCTTTTATGTTGAACTTACGCTTGCTCTTGAATGAAATTTAAGTTTAATTAATGCAAGCGGAAGCCGTCAACGATAATTAGGCTAGCCGTAAAAAGGATATTTTAATGATTGCCGCTGTATGTGTTAAAAGCAAGCCATTCTGTAATTATATTGTTGAACGCACACACGCTCAAACACAAATGTTTAATGATGTGATTTATGCGCGTATGCTTGGGTGAAGTAAAAGAAATTAATTTAGCCAGCCAGAATGTTGCATGCTTTTAGGCGCTAGCTAGCTTGGCAGCTTCTTCTAAATAAATAAAATTTCAATTAGATACGCACGAAGAGACATTAATTTGTTATTACTAATATATGCAATTCCATGCTCTATGATGATGTTAATTTTATTGTAGCGTAAAAACGCTGCATATTTAAACGGGGGCGGCAAATATAACAAATTGCGTAGAGAAAAACAATAATATTATTTGAAGCCTTATAAAAGCTATCACGCGTAACTGCAAATATTATTGTGTATTTTTGCTTATATTTAGGCACAAATCAATCATATGAAAATACTAATTTCATAAACGTAAGACAAAACAAAACGAAATAAAGTAAAACAAAACGGTACAAAATGTATGTAAAAAAAAAAAGAAATGCATAAAACTAATCAAATTTTCATATATTGTGATTCTCAGCTGTCGAGATAAATTTTTTTGTAATGAAATCTGTAGAAAAGACATCCGATTGGATAAAAGCAATAATCTGCTCATTTATTCAATGATGATTACTCTGATTGAGAAAAACTGAGTCACGGAGTTCTTTTTAAGTTATTGAAAAATGAGAAATAATTGTTGTAAACCAAAGCGGAATTATATGCTTACCAAAACAAATTTAGTTTTTTTAGTTTTCAAAACGTGAGAAAGTTATTGGTTATTTTTATTGAATATTTTTTTTCTTTTAATTCTAAGGTACAGACAACAAAGTTAAATTTAATCAAATATTCCTTTTCTTCTAAATAAATTTGAATATGATTTTATTTTAAGCTAACTATGATCAAAAAATTTGCACTTTTTCACTGAGTGCGTACATTTTTTTGTTTTGGAATGAACAATTGTATATTTAGTTGAATTATTCAACCTTTATTGTTGAAATTTTCTGCTACTTAAAATTGAAATCATTTCACACAACCTTTTAATTTGTCAAACAAAATTTGCATTAATACCGGTCCCAGCAATTGGTTTACTAATGTGGAGGTTGTTGGTTTGAACCAGGCAAAGATTTTTTTTTTATTTTTTTTTTCGTCCGCTATAAAAATGAGAATGAGAAATTTTAAATGTTTCTAGCTGCGTTTCTTCTTTCTGCCAAGATCTAGATCTGGATCGTGCTTTGCATTGAAAACACAAACAACAAATGATCCAGAAAAGATTCCAGATCAATTTTGAAATCTAAGTTTGATGTGTTCATACACATATTTTAGTTCGCCCTCTCCGGCCGATATCATCATGGATGGATGGATGGATATCATGGATATCGGCATGTGAAAAAATCTGATTCTGGTCATTTTATTTAATAAAATTTGAACTTATCGGATCGTGGAACGAACAAAATGCAGCTTTGCTATTGTCATATATAATAACTTTTATATAAATTCTCATATATAGGGTTTTCTTCAAAGTAAATATCTAAGTATCGTTCTCAGAAGAATAAAATTTTAAAGCAAACTTTCTATTCAAAACCAGAAAAAAATATTTTAAAAAAAAGTAGGCTGTGGGAAGACTGCCGACCGAAGTGAATACTTAAAGCTAAGAAATAACGTAGCTGTTATGAATTTCCGAAGCAACTAGAGTCGGCAAATCAGACGCGTTCTATTTTTTTAGTTCTTTTATCAATATATGCGCTATTGAATGTATAATCTGGTATTTTTTATGTTTATATATGCATAATATATTTGTAATACAATTACTTTGGTTGTGTAATCGGAAATTGGATCAGTAATTGGTTGGCAATCGCTACGGTAATTGGTAATTGGTTGGTAATCGCTTCGGTATTCGATAATGAGTTGATAGTTGCTTCGGTAATCGATTGGTAATCAATTCGGTAATTGGTAAGCGGTTGATAATCGCTTCGGTAATGGGAAATCGGTTGGTTATCACTTCAGTAATCGTTAATCGCTTCGGTAATTGGTTGTTTACAGCGTCGATAATCGGTTGGTAATCGCTTTCCTAATCGGTAATCGGGTGGTAATCGGTTATCGGTTGGTAATCGCTTCGGGAATCGACACTCGGTTGGTTATAGCTTCGATAATCGCTTCGTTAATTGGTTATAGGTTGGTTATCGCTTCGGTCATTAGTAATTGGTTCAGTAATCGGTTGGTAATCGCTTCGGTAATCTGCAATTGGTTCGGTAGTCGGTTGGTAATCGCTTCGGTAATCGGTAATTAATTCGGCAACTGGTTGGTAATCACTTCGGTGATAGGTACTTAGTGCGGTAATCGATTGGTAATCGGTTATGGGTTGGTAATCAGTAATTGGTTGGTAATCGCTACGGAGATTGGTAACCGGCTGGTAATCGCTTCGGTATTTGGTAATGAGTTGGTAATCGCGTCGGTAATCGGTAATTGGTTTGGTAATCGTTTCTGTTATTGGTAATCGGTTGGTAATCGCTTCGGTTATTGATAATGGGTCTCTTATCGCTTCGGTAATCATAAATCGGTTGGTAATCACTTTGGTAGTCAGTAATCGCTTTGGTAATTGGTTGGTTGTAGCTTCGGTAATCGGTTGGTAATCGCTTTTCTAATCGGTAATTGGTTAGTAATCGCTTTAATAATTGATTATCGGTTGGTTATTGCTTCGGTAATTGTTTATAGGTTGGTTATCTCTTCGGTAATTAGTAATTGGTTAAGTAATCGGTTGGTAATCGCTTTTGTAATCGTTAATTGGTTCGGCAAGCGGTTGGTAATCGCTTCGGTAATCGGTAATTGATTTGGCAATTGGTTGGTAATCACTTTGGTGATAGGTACTTAGTGCGGTAATCGGTTTGTAATCGCTACGGTAATAAAAAAAAGCTCACCAAACATGTTTGTCTACCATAACCATGGCATAAACAATGATGTACAATGCAACAGAAATGAGCAGATAAAAGCGTGATGATATTGCTAACAGCGTGATGATATTGCTAACAGCGTGATAATATCGCATATCTATAGTTTTGCTCTCTACCAAAAAGTGCTCAACGCGAAATTTTGACTTTTTCTGTTCAAAAACAAAACCACAAAACAACAAAAACTTTTCGAGCCAAAAATATAATTTAAATAATAATTATTTAACCTTTGTTTGAGATCATATTATGAAAACTTATTCTGTCATTTTATTTTTTTTTTTCGCTTTATTTTTGGTTATATTTATTTTATTTATTTTTTTTTTATATTTGGTTATTATAAATATTGCGATTTATTTTTGGTTATTTTTATCGAAAAATTAGAACAATATTGAATTATTTTAATATTACCAGCTACCATATTTATAACGATGATGGATTAACTTTTTTATTATATTTTGTTTCTAAATGTTTTCTTCTTTAAACAGAAACTAGATATTAGTTCATGTCAACAATTTAAAAATCCCAAATGTAAAAGACGAGCACAATGCTCTGCAGCCAATATCGCTCAAACAGTATTCTATTTGCGATCAGCCTGAAAGTATGCCCAGACATTTTTTTTATACTTATCAGTGACATGCATGCATGCAAATACATATATTTGCATACTCTCAGGCTGAGACATTTTTCAGAGCAGTATGTTGTAAAAGCACTGTAATAATTGCAAAAATTAATTACAGCTTAGCGTTAATGCTTCCAACCCGTCGTAGGATGGGCTTTTATACTAGTTTGTTGATATAAGTCGTAAACTTATCAAAAAACATCACGGCAAAGTTTATCAAACATCATTATTTTTAATGAAATTTAGGAAAAAAATATATATATATAATATATATATAATAATCAATATGAAAAATAAATTTTAAATTAATAATGAATAAATTTTTTTACACATTCCCAAGATGTTTTTCAAAACAATAAAATAAAAAAAAAATAAATTCTAAAATTTTTCAAAAAAAAATGGCGACTAGGTCCAAAAACGTTGTATGCAAAATGTTTGGTTTCCTTGATAATTATTTAATAGTATTTGATAATTTGAGAATTGGTGCTTAATTTTTTAACAATTTTTTTTTAAATTTTGAGTAGTTTTTTTTTTTTTTTTTTTGCAAGACTGGCTACTGAAGTAATACTTATTTTTTATTTGGATTAGTGAGGTATGATTAATCATTAGTGATTAATCGATTATAATGAATCGATTATGATTAATCAAAATTGTGCAAAGAACATAATTTTGAAATAACCTTGAACTGAATCATCTTGCATCTGCCAGCTTAACAACAAATGCTGACTTAAAACAATCAATTTATTTACGGATTAAGCTGATTACTAGCAATAAACATTGAAATATTTATGCAAAATATTATAAACGGATTTTTGTCGGAAAAATATGAAGTTTTCAAAATAAATCGAAGCTCATTAATCATTGTTTACTTTTTTTTTTTTATCTTACTCTGCACACCACTCCTAACACTGAGCTGAACGCTCACTTAGTTTGCTTGTTTTGTTTTTTTTTTTGTTTTGCCTTGTGGATTGTATTTCTTGCTAGTATGGATGTTTATTTGTTTGTGGGTTTTATTTAAAGTTTTTATTTCTAATACTTTTTTTTTTCTTCATTGTTTTCTATGGCTACACAATAATTTAATAACAGAAAAATAAAAACATACATAAAATGGATAAAAAAATAGAAAACAAATACCGGGTGTGCCTGACCTAGGCCAGCAATAACTACAAAAAGAAGAAAAAAAAAAAAATACAACGAAATAATGATAACTAGCAGCAACAGCAGCTGCTGCTGCTGGCTTGCAGAGTAAGTTCAATGCTCAGAAATAAACACACAGCAACAAAATAGAACGTAACCGGCTGTTGTTTTGCTTGCTTATCTGAGTAGCGTTGACTTAGATTCAGATACTAAATAAAACATACAACATAATGCCTACAAAATCAACAACAACAACAACAAAAAGATCAACATATGATATGATTGCGAAATAATTTTGCAACAAAATATATCCAAGTTTAGCATTCTAGAGTTGTATTATTTTTGTATGAGTGATAAAAAAATAAATTAAATTGAGATAACGTGCCTAGTCAAATATTATGAATATGTAATGAATTCTATTGATACGTTTTTTCATGGATAAACGTATTTAAATGCTTCGAAAAACTGTACAAAAATTTCATGATGATTCAATAACTATAGATGTCACTTTCGATACATGCGAGTATAACAGAGTTAATAACCGAATTTTTCTTTTGACTGCGAAAATAGTCTTCGTTGTAATTGTTTTTTGAATGTTACAAATTTTTGTTTTTCAAACCATTACATCAAATTGTTTGTACGGTACATCAAACATCAAACAGTTTGTAAATCGTTTTTTAAACCGTTACATCGACACCACATCCGTTAGTCCCAAATCAAACAGTCGGTCTGAGTTCCTAAATGCGTTTATGCAAAGCATCAGGGACTTTTTTTTAAATTGCTGCTTATTTGATTCTCCAAAACTGCGCAACTAGATTATTATTTTTAAGCACGCTTTAGTTGCGCTGTTTTGGTGAATCTACTTAGCACCAATTTAAAGAAAAAGTCACTAATGCTTTGCATAAATGTATTTAGGAACTCAGCCTCGCATTCATTTAAATATGATTGTCTGAATTTAAATATACCAAAATATCAAAACCAATATTCTACACCACATTTTGATACTACACACGTAATTGTCACACCCGTTGCTTCCCCAAAAAACTACATTTAAAAGATTTAATTTAAATTATGTTATATCACTATAAAAGATGCTGCACACATGGTCTGTATAGCACTTTTTTCAAATGTCACATCCGTTATACCAGTATCATATGCTTTACTCCCCAATGAAAACAGTTTCACGCACGTATTCAGTTAAATCATCTGATTTCAAAAATATTTAAATTTATTTAAAAAAATGCATTAGAATCTTTTTTAATGCTACAGACATCATTGTCACATCTGTTACTCGGTTAAAGAAAGCAGTCGAAACCTTATTTCACAAAATTATTTCAAGCTTATTTAATTTCGTAGTGAAAACTGCTGCATTAATAGGGTCTATTGCACTTTTTTCATTTGTCACATCCGTTATGTCAATATTAAATCCATTACTACACAAAAAATTTAACTCCTTTAAAATCTTTAAAAGATTTAATTTAAGTTTATGTTGTATCACTATGAAAGATGCTGCACACATGGTCTGTATAGCACTTTTCTTACATGTCACATCCGTTATGCCAGTACCACACGCATTACTCCCCAACGAAAACAGTGGCACACATTCAGTTAAATCATCTGATTTCAAAAATTTATTTTTAAATTTGTTTAAATTTATTTAAAAAAATGCATTAGAAATTTTTTTTAATGCTACAAACATCATTGTCACATCTGTTACTCTGTTAAAGAAAGCAGTCGAAAACTTAATTCACAAAATTATTTCAAGCTTATTTAATTTCGTAGTGAAAGCTGCTGCATTAATAGGGTCTATTGCACTTTTTTCATTTGTCACATCCGTTATGTCAATATTAAATCCGTTACTACACAAAAAATGTAACTTCTTTAAAATCTATAAAAGATTTCATTTACGTTCACGTAATATCACTATAAAAGATGCAGCACACATGGTCTGTATATCGCTCTTTTTACATGTCACATCCGTTATGCCAGTACCACACGCATTACTCCCCAACGAAAACAGTGGCACACATTCAGTTAAATCATGTGATTTCAAAAATTTATTTTTAAATTTGCTTAAATTTTTTTAAATTTATTTAAAAAAATGCATTAGAAACTTTTTTTAATGCTACAAACATCATTGTCACATCTGTTACTCTATTTAAGAAAGCAGTCGAAAACTTATTTCACATAATTATTTCAAGCTTATTTAATTTCGTTGTGAAAGCTGCTGCATTAATGGGGTCTACTGCACTTTTTTCATTTGTCACATCCGTTATGTCAGTATTAAATCCGTTACTTCACAAAAAATGTAGCTCCTTTAAAATCTATAAAAGATTTCACGTACGTTTACGTTATATCACTATAAATGATGCTGCACACACGGTCTGTATAGCGCTTTTCTTACATGTCACATCCGTTATGCCAGTACCACACGCATTACTCTCCAACGAAAACAGTGACACACATTTAGTTAAATCATCTGATTTCAAAAATTTATTTTTAAATTTGTTTAAATTTATTTAAATTTATTTAAAAAAATGCATTAGAAACTTTTTTAATGCTGTAAACATCATTGTCACATCTGTTACTCTGTTAAAGAAAGCAGTCGAAACCTTATTTCAAAAAATTATTTCAAGCTTATTTAATTTCGTTGTGAAAGCTGCTGCATTAATGGGGTCTATTGCACTTTTTTCGTTTGTCACATCCGTTATGTCAATATTAAATCCGTTACTACACAAAAAATTTAACTTCCACTTCAGTATAATATGATATTTTGAAATAAAAGGTCAAAATACATCAAAAAATGCATTAACAAACATTTCCAATTATTAATGCCACATTGTCACATCCGTTACCTATTGAAGCTAAGTAAGAAAACTGAATTTCAAGAACTTATTTTATGCTTATTTAATGTATTTTTCAATCTGCTATAAGCCTTAAATATTTCCGGCAAAAACCATTGAACTTATTTCTCAAATGTCATATTCGTTACATCAGTTTCACATGGGTTAATTCCCAAAAAATTTACAAAAGGTCAATATTCAAAGAAACTATTTTGTTATATCACTGTTTTCCGGAATAGTACATCCATTGTTTTTATTGCTTTTTAATTCTTTATGGTTTATGAATTTTTAATTCTTTTAAGTCATAAAACACTTTTTCTGCACAAATCGCTGTTTGCACTTTTTTAAACTGCTTTTCTCAACTGTCACATCCGTTACATTCACTCTTTTGAGATTATAAATAAAATTAAATAAAAAATTCAAAAAAAATTTGGGCACAGCTTTACACTAAGGGCGTTGTATTTCTATACAGTCGTTTTATATATATCTTTAAGCGTTTCAACTCTAATCAATAGAGCATGGAAATTATTTGTTCAACATTCATAATTTTAGTGAAAAGAAATTAAGGATATTATAAATGGGAGTCATTACTCCCATACAGTTCGAATAATTTTTTTTTCAAGTTTTGAACTATATATGAACGAGTTTGTCAACTCGTTTTCATTATCATAACCTGGCTCAGAAAGAAATGTATGGACATTAAAAAAAGGGGGCGTGACATAGCACTACAATTTTTGTACGGTTAAAAATTCTGAACTATATATAATTGAGTATTCACCAATGTTAACTGAAGAAAAGAGTCGTGGCTACTAAATTTATTTATGTAATAAACTTGGTAATTATACGCAGTAGAGCACAAACATTCTATGTGGATTGAATTCTATGACTCTGACCAGGGCCATAGCCAGCAAAATATTACTCGCAGAACTATAAAATTTTTTTTTTAAATTATAAATCACTAAAATATATTAAAACTGAAACCTTTCGGGGGGAGGGGCGGGCTTAAAGTAAATTTTTTTTTTGTGGCCATCTAACGAAAATGATTTCTATTAAATTCATCGTAAAATCATAAATAAAAATTTTCGACGTTCGCAAAAACGTATTTATCAATAATTTATCTATTTTAAGCAAAACGATTCGTCGAAATTATTAAAATAAAAAAAAAATATTTTTAGAAAAAATTTAGCTTTAAACCTTTCCCGTAAAGTCTTTCTTTTTACGATAAAAAAAGTTTTTTAGTTCTACGAGGAATAATTTGCTAGCTACAGCCCTGACTCTGACTATGGGAGAGTGGGGCGCCTTAAGTGGTCTTAAATATTAAAATGGTCAACTTTTTAAATAATTTTAATGGAAAATAAATTTTATACTTTACTTGCCGTATAAAACTAAATAAAAACAATATCAAGTGTTCATTTAACGTTTTGAAAAATATTTTAAGTTACTTTTTAAATATTTTTGCAATGCCACAAAGACCGTATAGTTTTTGTAAAATTGGTTTTTCAAATGTCACATCCGTAACATCGGTGCTGTATGCAATATTACCCGAAAGGAGCTCCGGCAGTTCTAAGTAGAATATAATTTTAAAATATTGAAATTATTTTATAGGATGTGCTGACGAAACGTCTATATTGCACTGCTTTTTATATGTCACATCCGTAACATTTTCGCAATTTTTTTTTTATGAAAAGATATCTATTTTAAAACATGAATATTACAGATATTTTAATTATTTCATAAAATTTTGTGCAAGAAATGTCTATATTGCACTGCTTTTTATGTCACATCCGTAACATTTTCCCAATTTTTTGTTTTTTTTTCATCAACTACATATTATTTATTTTTAACAAACTGTATTTTATTAACAAACACATCTCAAGCCACAGCTGCGCTTGCGTAGCTCGCGACCGTAACAAGCGTTTCTATAAAATTATCTTTTGCTGTAAACAAATAATATCTCGATTGAGTTTTTAATTAAATTATGAAGTTATGTGCATCAAATGACTTAATTTGCTCTCAAATAACAACAACTATTAAGACTACATTCAAATTTTAAAAGATATTATCATCATCATAACCAACATCATCATATCATAATCATCATCATCAAAATCTTAATCAAAATCATTAATAATAATTACTTAAAAAATTTGACTTAATGGTCATAAAAGCTCAACTTCATGAAGTATCATCTTAATAATTGCTAAAACATGAAGAACAAAACTCTTAAAAAAATACGAATAATCTTTTGTGCGTGCTTTTTGAAATTTTTTTTGCAAAACTCAAAATTAATATAAGTCATTAAGAATAATTAAAATACATTTTGTGCGTGTATTTGGAAAATTGACTATGATTACTAGTTTAGCCCATGATATTTTGACTTAACTATTATAACAAAAAAAAAAAAACAAATTGGCTTCTTTTTTATAGTTATTATTGTTGCGTATGACGTGCGTTTAATGACTCAATTAAGATGATTTCAACTTGCGTATACGACGTGCCGCACGCGCTTTTTTTACATAGGAAGCAATGATAGTAAAAATATCCATATATGAATGATAGCATATATTTATTAAATGTTTTACTTCAATAAGGCAAAATATATCTTAAGAATATTTTGAGCTTAAAGTCAGTGACTTCATATTACACGAACTATTTTAATTACAATAAATTATAAACAATTGTTTGGATTGTAAGAAAAATTATTTGTGTCACTCAAATTAAGTGAGAATAAAGAAAAAACAAATTAATAAAATTTATTTGTAAATTAATTACGACCTTCTTTCATAAGTTTTAAGCTATGTGTTTATATAACTCCAATAATTTTTCAATTATTAAAGGTTATATTTTATCGAGCTCAAGGTCAATGTTGCTTTCCGAAGAAAACAACTGAAGGAAAAACAGCTAACAACAACAATACCCTATGTAGAGTATCAGTCACATAGCAGACTAATAAATTAATGTTTAGAAATATTGTTCCAAATAACTCTTATTTAAACGGCAATATATTTTGTTTGAAATCGAAAGAGAATAAAGAATATGTAAAAATATATCTGCAATATATGAAATTACCTAAAACAAAAGTGCCAAAGGGGAGGGAAAATGATTTCAAACTGAAAAATATTGAACATTTAGTATTTTTTAAATATTAAACACAAAAAAAAAACAGCATAAACGATTGCACTTCATCTTGGACTACAAAATAGTAGTTTTCGGCAAAGTCACAAGCAACCAAGAATTCGTTTTCCTTTAATTCAGCTTTCAATTTTTTTAGATATAAAGACTGTTCGTTAGCTATAAAAGTATGTCTTTTTAGCACATTCATTTTCTCAAAAAAAAAAAAAAATGTCGATAAAATCATCTGTTGACTTCGTTATCGTTTCTAAAGTAGTTCTTGAAGAAACTCTCTGAATCCGTCTGTTCCAGGACAAGACTTTCATTTGCTTATATAGAAAGTCGGACGCGAAGTTGAGCATACAATTTTTGCAATGCAATCTTTGCAAGTTTTTATTGGACTGTGATCATTTTGAGTTAACTTGTCAATTTGTAAGCCGCAAAGCATTAACTGGAAATTTTGATGAATGGTGCATACGCACACAGTGTGAGTTCCGCTTCCGGCAGGTAGAATACAATTTTTTGCCCTCAGCTCTGCAAACTTAGATAAACTTAGAATCCAGACCAGGCTCGTAGACAAGGGGGGGGGAAGGGGTTTTAGGTGTTCAAACCCCCTGCCCCCCTTTAGGGTCCAGAAAGAATTAAGAATTAACACAAATGAGACAATTAAATTCAAAATGTGATTTTTTTTTTTTTGATAAACTGTGATAATGATGTATAAAACTTCACTTAATTTTTAAAAATTTTTTTGGCCAAGTGAAAGATTAATTTTCCTTATAAGAGTCATAATCATAATATTGGAATTCATCTCCAAGGAGTTGGTATATTACAAATCAATTTCAGAGCTCAAAAAGTCTCTTATATCCAGTAAAATATATATGAAAGTTATACCTAGAATGAATATAATTTTGTAAATTGAAGAAAATTAGCTTGACATTTTTTATGCCATATCTAGCCAGCAAATCATAGATGACGACTATGTCGAAATTCCGACTAATTCGTCACTATTTCGAGCTTTATTAAAGAAATCATTACAATTTCGTTACGCAAATATTGGAACAGTTTCACTTTCTATACGAATTTATATAAAATTTCGTTATGCGACTGCTTGTACGACATATTAAAATGTTAACAGAGTAATATTTCCTTTCTTTCGAACTGTCTGAACGAAATCGTAACTTTTTCGTAACATTTGCGTAAGGACTTGTTACGAAATCATTACGATACTTTGTTTAGAAGCCGTGTCAACCCCTTTATACGATTTTCGTTACGATTTCGCAAACGAAATCGGAATGATTTCGAAATATTCTGAACGAAATCGTAACAAACTTTTTACAATCTTTCTGATTTCGTTACAAAATCGTAAAGACTATCTTATGAAGTGGTTGACACGAGTTCGTAACGAAATGTCGTAACAATTTCGTAACGAGTCTTAACGAAAATGTTACGAAAAAAGTACGATTTCGTTCAGCTCGCGCTGGGAGTTGCAAAAATTGTCCGATCTGGAAAAAAATTACTTTTTTAAATCATAACAAAATTGGTTATCGTATGACACGATCTTTTTTATTTAAATATTTTTTCAATTTTTGGTGATGTTCCAAATTTGAAAGTGTGTTTTTTTCGAAAAAAATATTGACTTTAAAAATTCATAAAAAATCGAAAAAAAATTTTAAAAAATAGCTCGTGTCATACGATAGCGAATCAAGTTAAAAAAAATACAAAAGGAAAAAAAAAATTTCGTCAAAAAATGAACCCGCTAGTGCCGCAACCAGTACGAAAAACATGGTTTCGAGATAAACGCGTTCAAAGTTTGTAAACAAAGAAAAAAAATGTTATCTTCAATCTGCCATGCCTGCTTCGTACTATATGCCTTCGTTATCTTGTGTTGTGCTGTTTCTTATAGTTTTTTGCAATCGTTTAGCAATTCGGGCTTCTTTTGAAGCTTCATATGCCTTCACTCTGGCGCATTTCAAACGATTTGCATCATTTCCTTTGGAAAAATTCAATGCTGTAGCACCTATGGTGATACCAAGTAGTTGAAACATTTGCAAATTCTTGGTGTAATGATTTTGTGTAAAAAACCTCTTTTGCCTTTTCGATCTAAAGAACGACGCTTCATTTTTCAATTTTTCAATATTTTTAAAAAAAAAAAACCAAGACTTCACGCTGCAAAAGATGCCAAATAACTGAGCATATAAAATAAAAATTGCACTATATGAGTTATAAATATAAAAAAATATAAAGAAATTCAAAAACACAAAAAAAAAAAACCCACCAAAAGACAGGTAGCAAGTAAAACAAGTATATACCAGCTGCCGTACGTAGGTAGCGCAAAAATTAAAAATGCGCTCTCACTAATCCGGCTGTAACTTTTGAACCCGTAGGAATTTTTATATGAAATTTTTTTTCTTAGAATTTTAAGAATATTTACTAAAATACAAATAAAAAAAATATTCGATGTAAAAAATCTGCCAATGTCATGCCCCCCCCCCCTTAAGAGTTCTTATTACCTTATTATATGAATTCTTTTTGGATATTTCACTTCGCTTAACCGCTTTTTCTTTATAGGCGTTTTATTAAGAACTTGAGTTGAGTGAAGAGAGCGGAACATCAACATCTATTATAGGTGCGTCGCAAGAACTTCTGATATCCTCCTTAACGTCTCTTCCTGTTTTGTACAAATCTTGATGTCGGCAATTTTTCTTCTGCATTTGTCGCAAATTTTTTGATTAAGTCCTAGGAATGTAATTTTTTGGATCATCTTTAATTGTAACACTGGACGCAAGTCTTTTTGCGCTATTATAACCCATTTGATTGAAGGGGTTGCAACACATGTTAATATACAGGGTGTCAATTCTAAGAAATTTGCACTCAAAGTTCAAATTTGGTAGTTTCAAACGATTGATTTCATCTTCACACGATCACTGCTCGATAACGGTTAAGTTGGTGGGTTTGTTGATATACCGTTGGAAAGGTGATTTCATTGTCTCTCATTGTCATGAGCTATCAAAATAAGTTTAATATAATTTAGTTTTTCTGCTAGAAACAATAACGTAAATCAAATTCGTGAAATATTAATTAACCCTGTAGATCCTAAAAATGTGAAAAAGACCCCTACCCCCTCCCATACGATTTTTGCTTAGCTCGACATAATCTTTCAGCTACGTAAATAGTTGCACTCAATTGCAGGACACCCTGTATATAGACATTTTTTATTCACTTCGCGGATTCTATTGTAGAGTCTCTATCGTTCAAGCAAACAATTTCAATTGCATACTATTGAAAATGTTTTGATATTTATAACAATTTATTTATTTATCATCAGATTAGTCTATGAACAAAATTTCTTACTGACTAGTTAAATGTGAAGTATTAAACAAAGTAAAAATAGATTCAAAAAATAGTGTTTAAAATATATCTTATTTGATCCTGAGAAACAGTAAAAGCAAGACTATAACTAGTGTTAATAGAATTAAACAAACGCAAAACACGATTAATAGGAGCATTTACAGCATAGTTAGCGTGGCAAATTTGCAAGTAAAAAAAGGGTCATCATTTCTAAGCATTTTTGCTGGAACATTAAAATCAATCATTTCCAAAAGTGCATCGCAATCAACCAGACCATTAATGACATTATATACAAAGAGCAAAGATAATATGCTTCTTCTTCTCTCCAAAGTTTTAATCGCTCTTAAGAGGTATCGCGTATTATATGAAGGAGGTTGACCATCAGTACTAAACGAGCGCAAGGCAATCCTTATGAAAGGTTTCTGAACACTTTCAATTCGCAACTCGTATGAGACTCGTAATGAGGGTTTCAAATTAAAGCAAGAAACCTTAATATAAAGATATTTACATACGACAACAGAGCAGGTTAAACGTATAACGAAGAAAACGTAATTTTATTTAGTCGAACAATAACCTTCCAAAAAAAAAATCAATTTTGGTTCTCAAAGTTTATTTCATTAACCTTCAGTAAAATATTTCTTATCCACTTAATTTGGGCTTTCGGGAATTACCAAATAATTTTTGCTCTGCCGCAACATCTAAGCATTGCTGCCAAGCACATAGATATTTGGTAAATACTAAAGCCTAAGCAACTGTTTGCTGCTGAGGATTTAAAAAATTTTATTCTTAGAACAAAAATTTCAGTAAGTAGATTTTGAAAATTTTTTTGTAGGTGATCCCATTGAGTTTCCAAGAAAGTCTTTTTATGATATAGCAAGAAGTAATGTCATATATTAATATATATTTTTTGCAACCATTTTGCAGTGTACAATGTTAGAGATATTTTTGCTCAAACTTTTCTGCATTAAAAATTTGCGAAAATAAAAAGTTGGGGCATAATCTTTCGATTACATCCAAAATCGTTGTTCTGACATGAAAACAACCAAAGTAATGAATTTTTGGAAATCACTCCAAAAAAAAAAAAAACATTGACTTTTTTGTATTTTTGACTACCCATAACTCGGTAACCAGTCATTCAAAAAATTATAAAAAAAATGTTCAAACCTTACACCGACTTGGGCTATAGGTGAAAAAAATTTTATCAAAATCGGAGATGGTGAGGTAGAGGGAGTGGTCGAAAACGGATGGAATACCTCCAATATGTATAAAATTTTTTTTTCATATGTGCTTAAAATACGTGATTAGAATTTCAGACTGATACGTTTAATAGTAGCATAGAATATATAGTTATTAGACTGTTACAAAAAAAGGAAGTTAATTAAATTTTCTACGGCTCAGGGGCTTAAATTATTTATCAAGGTATAAAAAAACGCCATGATTTTTTTTCATAAGGGTCTGAAATTTTTTAGGACATGCTCTAGTCATTTAAAATAATTTTTTGTGTCAATAACAGAAATAAGAAAAAGGTTGATTACAAATAATCATAAGTGTAGTGATTTCTGAGAGACAAAACACTAAAACAGAAAGCATCGGGAAATAATCGTTCTCGATACATTATTGCTATCGGTAACTCTTGTCTCGATAATTTGGATGTTTTAGTTATCGAAAAGTTTCAATTTCTAGTATTTTCATTGAACCACTAACTTCCTCTGAAGTCTACAAAATTATAATGTCACTAAAAACATCCAACGCTACCACTGAAGCTAATTTTTCAAACACTTTTATTAAAAAGATTGTATTCAATATTGTTGATATTCTATGTTATTTAATTAATACAAGTATTGAAAAAGGAATCTTCCCGGAAGAACTTAAAAAAGCAGAGGTGATTCCCCTCTACAAAAAAGGTAGTAAAAATATAATAACTAATTACAGGCCAATATCTATTTTACCAGTCTTCGCAAAAATTTATGAAAAGGCAATGAAGCTTAGATTAGTCGGTTTTTTAGATAAAAACAAATTCTTTAGTAATTGTCAGTATGGTTTTAGGACGGGTTTATCAACCGAGGATGCTCTATTAACTTTTTGTGATGGTATCTATAAAGGCCTTAATAGTAAAAAACAGTCTGCAGCACTTTTTGTTGATATAACAAAAGCGTTCGACACCGTTGATCACAAAATTCTTTTAGAAAAACTTTATAAGTGTGGGGTAAGAGGAGCAACTCATAATTGGTTTTGTTCTTATCTAAAAAACAGATTGCAAAGAGTAAAAATTGCAGATAAATTCAGTTCTTATGTCGAAATTACTAACGGCGTGCCGCAAGGTTCTGTGTTAGGTCCTGTACTCTTTCTAATTTATGTAAACTCAATATTTACACAAAAATTTTATAGTAAAACAGTTGCCTTTGCTGACGATATGGCATGCATCTATGAAAGTAACTCAGTGCTTGATCTTACAGCTATGATTAATCATGACCTTAGCGTACTTGGACATTGGTTTGCCATGCACAAGTTGGTTATGAGTGATAAGACAAAAATAATGTTTTTTAATATTTCAGGGAAGGTAATCAATTGTGACCAATTTATGTTTCATGGCTCAAGCTGTGAAAAATTTTTGTTCAATAATGTTATATGTAGCTCATCGAGACACTTAAATACGTTTAACCATCTTGTATCATGTACATCTAAATGTTTTAATGTTGAATGTGTAAAATCGTTTCAATATCTAGGTGTTATATTAGATTATAAATTTTCTTGGGCGGAGTACACAAGTGCGCTAAAAAAATATGCAATGACTATTTTAAGACAGTTTTATTTATTAAAAGATTTTTGTTCTATAGATTTGTTAAAATGTATTTATTATGGTATATATCATTCAAAATTACAGTATGGACTAACATGTTGGGGTGGTACACATGCTGTTAAAACCAATCCGCTCCTATTGTTCAAAAACACTTAATTCGTCTAATATGCAGAAAGAAGAGATTAGAAAATAGCTTTTTGCTCTTCAAAAATTTAAGAATTCTGCCGTTTAAGCATTTGTATTTTTATAAAGTCTTAAAAGTCTTTTTTAATAGTGGTTATTTAACTAACACAAATTACTTAAATTATAATCTAAGTATTAATACACTTCTAAAAGTATCAGTTCCACCGCATACCACTCAACACTTCCTACAATCGTTTGCAAACGTAGCACCTAGGTTGTACAACAATTTGCCAATTAAATTACGTATCCCCCAAAACAAGAACACCTTTCTGAAAGAAGTGAAGCAATGGTTTTTTGAAATTAATTATGTTGAATTAGAAAAACTAGTTTTTATTTTAAAATAACAAACATTAAAAGAATTCATTTTAAAAAAATAAAACATAAATCAATTAATAAATGTTACCCTTACATCTGAATATCATTTCAATTTTAATTAATTTAATTACTTTTTTTTCTTATATTATTGTACTTAAAAAATAAAAATAAATATCACTGTATTAAAATTAAAATTAAAATTAAGAAAACTGCATTCGCCTCTAGTTCATTGAACTATAGAATGCAGATTATTATTTTAACAATATAACAATGTAATGTAAGTTATCGATACCGATAATTTATCGATAATTTTATAATTTAAGCTATCGATAAATTAGCTAGAACGATAATGTTATGGTTTTTTTACTAATGAGAATTATATTAAGCTATTATTATTTGTCTTGTGGTGGTTTTAAACGAACGCGTACGCCAAAGAACCGAGTTAATATTTTTTCAATTGAAATGAATTTTTGGTCTCTCTACAGGCAATGACCTCAGAGACTTTAGAGAGTAAACATTCCATATAAATCACCTTGAAAAGATGGGCATTAGCCTTTCAAAGCAGGCTAAAACTGTAAAGTCCAAAATCTTGAAAAAAAACTAGTAAGAATGGAGCTTCGGCAGGGTACCGAAGCTAAAAAACCCCCCGCGGACGTACTGAAGTATATTTTAAATCTTTAGACGTCTATAAAATTTTAATGTATAATCTCCAAAAATATTTGGGTCATTCGCTTAATTTAATTTTACCCTTAGCTGCCACATAGAGTAATTTGTAAACAAAGTAAAATGCCGCACCCACTTTTTTAGTATAAAGACTCCACATTTTACCGTAGAATATATGTATGGGCTGGATAAACGATGTGGGCGAAACTTGAGTACATACAGACACGCTGCCATTCAGTTTTATATAATTACGAAAGTTTTTCAATTTTGATGACGTCACTTTGTATTGAAGGTAGGCGTGGTTTTCATCCAATTTGACCAAATATCATAGTGCTAGTCTTTATTATAAATAAAAGCCTAGGTGCAAAATTCCAAGACATTTCTTAAATTTGAGCAGATTTTTAAGGGTTTTACGGTTAGTATAAATCTGCTTTGTATGGGAGATAGGCGTGGTTTTTATTCGTTTTTTTTTCAAATTTCATTGTCAGAATTAATACTGAAAACCAAAGCTTATATGCTAAATTTCAAGGCATTTCATTAATGTTTGTGGATTTTGAAGAGATGTTACCATTAAAATAAAGTCACTTTGTATGGGGTGTAGGCGTGGTTTTCATTAGATTTTTCCAACTTTCATAATGAGAATTTATATTAAATATCAAAGCATACGTATCAAATTTCAAGGCATTTCATTAATGTTTGCGAATTTTGAAGAGATTTTACTGTTAAAATAAAAACACTTTGTATGGGAGGTAGGCGTGGTTTTGATCCAATTTTGCCAAATATCATAGAGATGGTTCATATTATATATCAAAGCTAATGTGCAAAATTTTAAGACATTACTTTAATTTTTGTGGATTTTTAAGAGGTTTTAGGTTTAAAATAAAAACACTTTGTATGGGAGGTAGGCGTGGTTTTGATCCGATTTTGCCAAATATCATAGAGATGGCTTATATTAAATATCAAAGTTTATGTGCAAAATTTTGAGACATTTCTTTAGTTTTTGTGGATTTTTAACAGATTTTTCATTTAAAATAAAGACACTTTGCTTGGGAGGTAGGCGTGGTTTTCATCCGATTTTTTCAAATTTCATGGCCAGGATTTAGATTGAAGATTAACTAACACGCCAAATTTCAAGGCATTTCTTTAGTTTTTGTGGATTTGAAAAACATTTTACGTTTAAAATAAAGTCACTTTGTATGGGAGGTAGGCGTGGTTTTCATGCGATTGCGCCCATTTTCAAACTTGTTCTTCCTTTTTTAAAAATAAACTTATATTTTGAATTTCTTCGCGATATCTTTAAAATTACGGCTGTAATCGTGTCGACAGACGGACAGACAGACGGACACACGGAAATCGACTCAGGAGGTGATGATGATCAAAAATATATATATATTTTTCTACACCTGCCACTCCTCCTTCTTGGCGTTATAAACGTAATGACAAAGTTAATATACTCCTTACGCAGTACGCGTTGGATTATAAAAATATAGGTAAGAAAGTCCGCTCTACTTTAAAAGTATGTTCCATTTTGTAGATTTTCCCAAGATTTTTTTTCTAAAATTTTTGAAAAATTTTTCTAAAAAATTAATCTCTCAAAAAAAATATTGTTTAATGAAGTTTGGTATTCTTCGCAAAGCCATCTCCACAATCTACTATTCTAACATAAGTCTTTAAAAATATATTGCATAATCTTAGGGGCTCACGCTAAAGTTTTCCAAGAAGCTGTTCACCTTATCTTGTGACACCTGAAAAGCACTTCAAACTTCTAGGAAATCTTTTTAATATTCAGTGCTAGCGCTTGGTAAAGCTTTAACTTAAAACTTAAATTCGATCGAAGAGCAAGCCCTACTACAACAACGACAACAACAACAACTTGGTGAGTAAGCAGTACAAACAGCTGCAGCATCAGCAGTAGCAGCTACAGCAAAAGATATTAATTTGCAGTACTCAAGATGCGTTCATATCTTGCTTCAATAACTTTGGCCAATGGAGCTGACAATATTTTATTTGTATAGGTGTTGTTGTTGTTGTTGTTGTTATTGTTGCTGCTGTCTTGCTAATCCTTGCTGCTGCTTCAACTATTTCAGCTGCCAACTAAATACAATCAACTGGCTGCTCACAATATTCATGCAAGATTAAAGCAATAATAATGTCAACAACAACTGCCACAAGGACACAACGATAACGCCAACAACAATAACAACACCAACAACAGCAGCCAAAACAGCGATAACAAAACAACAATTTTATATGAGCCACTAACTGACATTAAATTGAAATACCATAGAATGTCAGAGATAAACAACACCAACAACAAATATACAAAAACTGGATTATATACACATCTTGAAGAATGTCCTAGAATGTCCTGCTATCAAGTTGGCAAAGTAGTAAATTGCTGGACGAATGTTGGTAATTTTATATGAATATATATATATATATATATATGTTGTGTGTGTATGTGTCAGCTGACGATGGTGTAAAAATTGTTACTGCTGTCGTTGGTGTTGTTGTTGTTGGTTGAAATTTTCTGTTGTAATGCATTAAGTAATGGATACCCGGGTAACCAATAAAACATGTAATGGCTTGTATAATCAGTTATTGTCAGCTGTTTTTGTTGTTTGTTGCTGTTGTTTTAGTATTTATATGACTTGCAGGCACATTTTGTTTATGCAACAACAGCTTTTTGTTGTTGTTATACAATTTGTTTACAACAATAAACTTTCAAACAAACAACAAAGTTCAGCATTTTTGTACAACTTTGCTTAGAACTCTTTAACACGAGTATTTATAGCTACTTCACACTATTTGCTTATGTTTTTGTTTGCTGTTGTTTTTGTTTTTAGTTCCGATATTTTTTTTTCTTAAAAGAAGTTTTGTTGCTTTATAAATAAAAGCCATGAATAGCAATAAGTTTGCTACAGAGCTTTTTTGTAAGTTCTCCATAGTTGCCTTATATATGCTTTAAAACAAAAAAATTTTCAAAAGCTTTTCTGTAAAAAAATACGAATTTTTTCTTTTTTGATTCTAGTCAAAAAAATTTCAAAAATAATTCAAATTCTATACACCTTTCGCAGTTAAAAAAAAAAGTATTCCTAAAAGTAGGCAAAACAAACAAATACTTTTTTTTGCTGCCACTGCTTGGGTTCTTTAAAAACTAGTAAAAGTTACTCACTCCCCTCACGAGTCTTGTTCTGGCATGTTACAGTGCTGCTTAGAAATTCAAATAAACTTACGACAACATTTTTCAGCTGCTCACTCAGTGTGTTTGCTGGAAACTATTTAAACACGTAGCTCTCGATGTCGACGTGTTTCGCATCGCCAAAAAGACCAACAAACAACAACACCAATATGCAAGTGTAGGAGTGTGTATGTGTATATGTGACACATATCCAAGCGCATAAAATATACTTTTTGCAGCTTCCATCAAGCTGATGTTTGTCCGGCTGTCTGTCTGTCTGTCTGTCTGTCTCTGTGCTGGTTCTACACTCTCGTGAGTATCTTGTAAAAGTTAAATAACGTATGGCCATTTGTGTTGCATACTTACAGGCGGTGGCGTATGGATCGGTTGAATGAACATGGGGCGTATGCAATGCAATAATTTTATGAACAAGTGTTGGTCACACCGAAGGGAATTGTTAAAAATAAATAAAACGTACTCGGGAATATATTGAAAAGTATGGAGTGGATGTTTGAACAATTTTTATGGGCGCTGTAAAGTATGCAGCAATAAATATATGAAACGTAAACGTGAGCATAACTCATGAAGCAACACAGAGGGAGAAGGAAAAATACGCAGTGTTCATGTGTGAGGAGTGATATGCGTAGTTTTTGAATAAAATATTAATCAATTGGACAATATTATATTTGACTTGGCCGAAGTTAACATAAACTTACAGTCATATACTCCAAATTATGTTGAAGACGTAATTTTTAACTGGGTGTTGGCGTGGTTTTCATCCGACTTATTTAAATTCCTAAATTAGGTTATGTATTAAAAGCAAAAATTATGTGAAAAATATCAAGCTAAAACATTATTTTTTGTGAAATTATGTAGAATTATTACACTATTTGGATGACGTCACATTGTATTGGTTGTAGGCGGAATTTTATTTTGATTTGAATTTCGAGCTCAGCATGCATATTAAAAGTCGAAGCTTAAGTGCAAAGTTTCAAGTGATATAATTTTTGAGAAATTTTCAGAAACTTTAATTTTTTGATAAAGTCACTTTGATGGGAGGTAGGCGTGGTTTTCATAGGTCCTTGTCAAATTTCAAGTTCGCAGTGCGTATTTAACATCAAATATGTAAATTTTTAAGAGGTTCTCATAAAATATTTTTATATGTGAGGTAGGCGTGGTTTTTTCTCCTCCACCTCATTTGCAAAATTGGCCTGTATATTTTAGAAAATAAAACTTTTTTCGAATTTCATCACGATAGGTCCAAAATTACGGCTGCAATCGTGATCACAGAAGACCTAATGTCTTTAACATAGACACCTGCCACGTAGGCTCAATTCTTTGATGATTTCTATCCTACGCCCCTTTGAGGTTTCAAAAGTACTAAAATAGTTTCGTGTTGTGATAATATGTCGCAATCTTTGTCGTGGGGGTCAAGGCCTATATTAAATCTCTGCCAAACTCTGGTGTTTGAAATGGCAGAGAGAACAACTATAGATTTGCGATATCATCACGCTGTTAGCGATATTATCACGCTGTTAGCGTAACAGAAATTATTGCTGTACAGTATTCCTTTTTACGGTTACCTCGCATCGACCAAGCTGAAGACCGAAGTGATTACCAACCGACTAACGAACCAATTACCTATTATTAACCGATAACCGAACCAATTACCGATTACCGAAGCGATTACCAACCGATTACCGAACCAATTATCGAATTCCGAAGCCATTACCAACCGATAATCGAACCATTTACCGATTACCGAAGCGATAACCAACCGATTACTAAAGCGATTACCAATTACTGAAGCGATTACCAACCGATTACCGAAGCTATTACTAACCCATTACCGATTACTGAAGCGATTACCAACAGATTACCAATAACGGAGGCAATTACCAACTGATTACTGAAGCGATTATCAACCGACTGGCGAACCGATTACCGAAGCGATTACCAACCCATTACCAATTACCGAAGCGATTACCAACCGATTAATAATTACCGATATGATTACCAACCGATAACCGTACGACTTACCGATTACCGAAGGGATTACCAAGCGATTACCAACCCAATACCGATTACTGAAGCAATTACATATTGATTACCAATTGCCGAAGCGAATACCAACTGATTACCGACTACCGAAGCGATTATTAACTGATTACCAAAGTGATTACCAACCCATTACCAATTACGAAAGCGGTTACCAACCGATTACTGAATGATTTACCGGTTACTGAAGTGATTACCAACCCATTACCGATTACCGAAGCAGTAACCAACTGATTACCAATTACCGAAGTGATTACTAACCGTTTACCGAAGCGATTGTCAACCCATTAACCTTTGCCGAAGCGATTACCAACCGATTACCAATTACCGAAGCGATAACCAACCGATTACTAAGCGATTATTGAAGCGCTTACCAACCTATTACCGAAGCGATTACCAACCGAGTACCAAAGCGATTACCAACTGATTACAGAGCAAATTGCCTTTGTAATCGGCAAGTAAATGTGTTAAAAATATATGATATATATATATAAACATTCAAATATATCATTTTATACATTCAGTAACGCATAAATTGATGAATAGAGTTGAAAAAGTAGAACACGTTTGATTTACCGACTCTAACTAGACTCTAGCTCTAGCATACCCCCATTGCCTACTTTTGTCTTGCATCTTTTTATATTATTGAATCTGACTGGATCGTGGCTGAATCCAGGCTATAGGAATAATGTTTAATTTAATTTAGCAAATCAGTATTCAACAGTTTTATCAATATTTTTGGTTTCACTCTCATATCTACATATTTGCTTTCGAGTCGAAATTAATTTAGAATTTATCACTTACAAATTTATCAGCAACAATAAAATAGAATATAAAAAATAACACACAACATCAAGGGTGTTAAATTCGTCGATATCGTAAAATATTGAAATCAAACTCTGACAGTTGTTTTTTTTTTTTTTTTTGTTGCAAAGGTTGAATATAAAAGCCGCTGTGTGTGGCAACGGATGTCGTTACCAAGTTTCGCGCATTTTATTTAGTACAACATGCAATCATTCAAAATATGATTTCAACAACAACAACAGCAGCAGCAAATACAAAAATCGACTTTCGATTTATATTTTTCATCAAAAATTCTGCAATGCAACTAAAGCAAAAAAAAAACAAAAAAACAAATTCAATAACAACAACAATAAGTTGCGGATTCTCAATGCAGACAAATTTGTAACATTTTTTTTTTGTTGCGTTTCGAGTAATCGTAACAAAATCGAAAATGTGCGCATTTGTATCTGTCTGCTGAGTCATGGGGATGGGTATGGGTGGATGGTGAGGGGGGAGGCGGACAGCGGTATAGTGAAGAGTATCAAACTTCAACACCACTCTGCAGTTTTTTATTTGTTGTTGTTGTCGCTATTCTGAGCGCAATCATCAGCGCAACGTAGAGTGACAGGTACGAGATTAGAATAACGCCAACCGAACCGCTGCCTCCCCCTAACAGCAGGCCAAGCTGCTAGACATCAGCCAAACCAGGCGTTCTACCAAAGCTATCTATTTCCTCAGCCGCAATTCTATAAAAGAATTCCATTTGTTTTGGTTGTTTACGGTTTTATTTATTTTTTGTGTTTTTATTTTTTTTTTTTTTTTTTGTTGCATGCTTTTAGGAACTTGTAGATTTTTGGCGATATTGTTGAATTTTGCAATTTTTCCATTTCATGTCGTTTTCGATATATATTCCTTTTTGCTATTTTTCTTTTTTTTTTCTTCTAGTATTGGTTTGATTTCGCCTCCAAATTTGGTGGTTTTTCAATTTATTCCATGTGCCAAAAAAGAGGTAAAAATAAAAAAAATATATAGCACGACAAATCGAAACATTCGATAGAATCCGATTTTCTTCAGTCGCTTGCAGCATAAAAATGAAGAACGACATGTACAGGACGAACAAAAAATAAAAAAAATTGCAGTGAAAAATCAAAACCATATAAAAAATAAGAAAAATTACAAAAAATAAAGTGAAATAACAATTTTTGCACGCCATTCGAAATTTCGCGGAATAAAACAATATTTCAATTTAACTGTCTATCGCTGTAGAATTCCGGATGTTCGTTAAGAACAGGTACGAGCAAAAATTTTAGGGGGTCAATGAGTAAGTAGCATCGGGCTTAAGTTTTCCAGCCCAGTGGAAGTGTGCAAAAAATGATTCATTCGTATTTTCGCTGGTGTAACTTTTTTCTTCGTCACCTTATTAATTAAACATTCTAACATTGCATCCAAGATCTGTTCTGATGGCAGCAGTGTTTAGTTGAAGGTTAAAGGGTTAAAAAATTCCAATTTTGTACATAAGAATATTTATTTTATTGGAAATACTTTACAGCCGCTTAAAAGCATATCAATAGTAGATTGGACAGCTGTTGTGTTGATCACTGTGCCAGTTGCATTACTCAAAACGCTTCATAAAAATTTCTTGTAAACCAAATCGGAATTATATGCCTTTCACTACAAAAGCAGAATTTTTTTGTACTTGTTTACTTATGTTATTTACTTTGGAACTCTGGGGAAATAGGGGATGAATCTTAACATAACAACGAGTGTGACTGTCGCAGTCTGGTGTGTTCAGCCATATTTGTGTCTAAATCGACTCAAACCACCTCTTGTTGTTCCCTGTTGGAGGACCTCCTAGGTTTAAAAACATTAACCGATGAGCTTAAAGCTCAATACATAAAAAATGTTTTCATTGAAACTTTAGAGTTTAAAAAGAAAAATTTTGCCCAAATCTATAAAAATCAAACGTTTTTTCATCTAAAAATAGAACCATGTTCTTCTAGTCGAAGTAGAATTGCAACATGGGTGTAGTGAGGATAGGGCAGCAAGGGGAATTTCTGGCGCCCTGAACATTAGAAAAATAAAAATTTAAGTGTGTATTAAATTAAGAAATTTAAAACAATTTGTTTTTTAATAACTAAAAGGCACAGAATTGGTTAATATTTATTAAAGCTTAATTTATTTTTTATTACAAGCTGCCGGCTGACATATTTGTTATTTACTTATCAGTCACATGCAAAAATATTTCCAGGTTCCCACCTGAACAAAATACTGGATACGCCCATGTATTTAAAAGAGACACAAGTTAAAAAATATGTAAGCGGAAATAATAACGGTCTTTTTTAATGAATGGGACAATTTTTCTTAATGAATGGGACAGTTTTCAAAGTGGTTTTTTTTTATAAACGTAATATTTATTGTATAATTACTTTTTTTGTGTATATATTTTGTAGTTGCATGTTAATAAGTGTATTTTTAGTTGTTTTATATTTTTTTTATTGACAATTTATTTTTTATAACAAACTGACGACTGGCACATTTGTTATTTATTTATCAGTCACATAAAAAAGTAATTTACCGCCCTCCCCTCGCCCACCCCTGAACAAAATCCTGGGGTGGATTTAAAAAAACACACAAGTTCAAAAAATATGTAAACCGAATTATGGTCGTTTGTCATGAATGGGACAGTTTTTCTTAATGAATGGGACATTTCTCAAAGTGGTTTTTTTCTATAAACGCGATTTTTATTGTATAATTATTTGTTTTGCTTTTTTTTTTTGTGATTGCGTGTTAATAAGTGTATTTTTAGTTGATATATATTTTTTTTATTGACGATTGAATTGCTTTTTTAATGTTTTGAAACCACCTTCTTTGCTATTTTCCAATTAGTGCTCGCCCATATAATACGTCACACATTTTTCAAACTTTTTGGACTCCTTCCTCCATTTGTGTCACATGTGGTCACAAATTTCTCCTCCACACGCCTTCCCCCCTCACTCCTCGTGTTCACAACACATTCTTATTTTTTAGAATTTTTGGATGTTTTTACATTCAGGAATGCAATCAAACGCAGTCTTTTTTTTCAACCATAACGCATCTTCAAAATATTTTTTGTGACGTAACGTGTGACCAACCCCTTCTCACCCTTCCCCATGCTGGGTTTCGCCACGAATTTTCTACCGTTCTGACCCTAAAAGTATAGAAGAACCTTTTCTATTAAAAAAAGATTATAAATTTTAAAGGAGTTTTTCAGAATGTCACTAATTTTTAAACATAAAATCCAAGTTAATGAGAATGTGCCTGAAGCAATCAAAGCGGTGATAATTGATAAAAAAAAAAAAACACTACTGAGAAAGTCATTAATTTTGGGATTTCTAAATCAAGCTCATGTGTGTTGATGTGCTTATTTTAAAGTTTCTTTTTTTTTAATTGTGCCAACAATGTTGTCCATAGTTCAGACATTGACAGTGAATCAAATAGTTCACATGATTAAATCAAATTTTATTATCTTAAATCTTATTAAAACCTAAGCTAGCATTGATAAAATTACAACAAAATGTGATTTAATCTTTATTTTTAACATTTTTGGGAGATATTTTAGCTGTCCCACTCATGACGACATGTCATTTTTCAGACCCAAAATATAAAAATACGAAGGTTATTGAAAAAATCAATGTCTTTTGCAATAAAATATATGCTTTTCGGCAAAAAAAGTGTTTAATTTCTAAGCATAGTCTTTTTCTATATCGATAGATTTAGTCTAGCTTTTATCAAATTTTCTTGTTCTTTCTAAATAAAAATTTGTATCTAGGTCCTGAGAAAATGTGTTTACTTCAGTGATGACCACTTCATTCGACCCAAATATCTTACTGTAGAGCCATTTTTGCTTATTTTTTAATATGAAATAGAACAGTGTGGTAAATCTGGAGAAGATAGATAGACCTCTTTTAGATGAACTGAACGTTCAGAGTCACTTGTGCTGGTACGATCACAATGAAAGTCATCAAACCACTCCTAAGCCATCAAAGTTGATGATGCATAGTCCCCATAGCATTTACTTAGCCTATCCTGGGTTTCGGTAATGGTTTATTTATTCAAAAAGTAATGCTGAATTCGACGAAATTCACAATGTTGCCTGCTTTCAACGGCTATTAAGCACTTCAATAGCGACTTGCTCAAAATTAGATAGATATTAACAGATAGAAGTTTATTGAATGAGTCTTGCATTTAAAGTTACTACGCGAGAAATAAAAAAAAAACACTGACTTCTTAAATTGCCTTCGTATCGTTGAATAAATATATTTTATTCTGCAAAGTTGTTGCTTAAGCCGGTAATTTTCGAAATTCAAAAACCAAATCTCACTATAAACCAAAAGGCTCAGGTGTCCCATTCATGGCGACTCTCTTATATTAATCAATATAAAATTGTGAGCCTTAAAACAATTTCATTATGACTCGTCACTAAGACTCGTCACTAAGACACTAAGACTCGTCGTTAAGAGCAATAATCAAGAGCGGCGGCCGTGGCGCAGTGGGTAGAGTGTGTGACCCATACGCCAAAGAACCCTGGTTCGAATCTCAACTGAAACAGAAAGTTTTTTGAATTGAATTAATTTTTCTGTTCGGCCGTCACCTCTTTGCAGGCAATGGCAAACCTCAGAGAGTAAAAACTGCCATGAAAAGCTACTTGAGAACATAATCCGTTCGGAGTCGACATAAAGCTGGTAGGCCCATCATTTGTGTTCAAATATTTCACAACACACTCAACACAATTGATCGTAAGAAGCTCATATTTCAGCCCTTAAAAGGACTTTGATGGCCATGTCCTTTATTTATTTTATTTTATTTATTTATTTATTTATTTGCGTTTCTCTTAGGACATAAAGAATATATAATCTTATAAGACTGTCCTAACGACATTTTAGAAAATATGACAAGCATGAATAATATTAGTTTGAAGATATTTAAAAATTAATAAAAAATTAATATTAAAATTAATTAAAAAGAAGTTAAGAACTAGCATGTAAAAAAATTATTACAAAATAGTTTCAAAAGACTAATTAGACTCATATAAAAGTTTACAAAATTTCTTAAAGCAAAACAAAATAACAAAGATATACTAAATTTACTTAACAAGGTTTGAATTTAATTAAGTATAATTGAGTTTACAATACACAACCATATGAAATTTGAGGGCAAAGTAATTTTTTTGGCAATACAAGTACATAAATTACACTTTATAATAATTAGTGAGATCCTTCTTGAAGACATTAACATTAACATTACATAACAAACGAGCAGGAAGCGAGTTCCAAAGCCTGATGGCGTACACAAAGAATTGACGATCCGACATAAGAGACGAATGCCTTAACTGCACAATTTGATTAGACCGTTGAGAACAAGTAAATCTTAATCTGTTATACAAATAGGACGGTTCGTGTGAGTATATTATTTTGTGTAGCAGAATTAAGGTTTTGAATTCAAGATGTTGGTCAAAAGTCATGTTGAAAATTTTAATAGCAAAGGAAGATACATGATCTGACCTCTTCAAACTAAAAATATATCTCGCGATATTATTGAACAAAACTCTGAGTTTTTGCTTACTGGCCAAGTCACAATTCGCAAAAATTTCACTACCGTATAGTAGAGTCGGAATAAGATAAGCTTTTGCAAGAGTCATTCTTATTCTAAGAGGTGTGAAATGTTGCGTAGCCCATAAGGATCGCAGCATTCCATAAAGTTTGCCAGCTCTGGATGTTATATGCAGATTCCACGATAATGTTCCATCGAATACAATTCCCAGGTTTTTTGCGGAGTGCACATATTCAATGTCTGTTTTGTTCATTACAACTCTTGGGAGATTTCTGAAATCTAGTTGCTTCTTATATATCGCGAGACATTTTGATTTTGACGGATTAAGACACAAACCATTTTTTTGGGTCCAGTCGTAAATGTCATTTAGGCAAGACTTTAGTTTAGTTATACAGTTTTCAATTAGATTTCGACTACAACTTGTGTAAATCTGGACGTCATCGGCGTACATATGAACTTTACAGTCCCGAAGAACAGTCGGCAAGTCATTTAAATAAATTATAAATAGGACGGTCCCAATATTGAACCTTGAGGCACGCCTCTTGTCACTGGAAGAAAGTCTGAAAATTTATCGGAGCTCCCATCAAATTGAAAAACTGCTTGAAGTCTTTCCGTAAGGTACGATTCTAACAGATTCACTGCAGTGGAGGAAAAATTGTACATTCTCATTAATTTAGTGCACAATATTTTGTGGTCAACGGAGTCAAAGGTTTTAGAATGGTCAAGGAGAGTCAATAATGTGATTTGATTTGCGTCAAGTGATACACGAATGTCCTCGGAAACGTCAATTAGTGCAGTTATGCAACTACGTTTCTGCCTAAATCCAGACTGTCGATCTGTAATAATGTGGTTGTCAGATAAATATTTGTTTATTTGTTTGGCAATGAGAGACTCGAATACTTTTGAAAAATAAGGCAGAATCGCAATCGGACGATATTCTTTGTCAGATTTTGGAGTCGGGATTATTTTAGCTACCTTCCAGCATTTAGGAAAAGATGATGTCATTAGTGCTGTATTAAAAATATGGGTTATGTATGGCAGTATTTTAGGAAGCAGAACTTTACAGAAAATAGGATGAATTCCATCAATTCCGTAAGCATTAGACAGCTTTCTAACACATCTAATACATCAACACGACAAAAGCAAAACATACAATCAGACGACAGAAGAGGACTTGAATTAAGGTACGAATTAGCAATCACAGGTTCGAAAGGGGGATTAACAAATTTTTCGTTTAAATCATTAAGGTCAATATTAACAGCACCACATTTAAAATTTTTACCAATACCAATTTTATGGATTTCCTTCCAGGTCTGTTTGCTATTAACAGCGCTGCTGAACTTTATTTTTATTTTTTTTAGCAGCTCTTACTTCCTTTACAACCTGCCTTCTTAGGTCCTTATAAATCTCGAGCATGTAACATATTTTAAATCTTCTCCACCGTTTAAAGGCTGAATCACGTTGTTCTATTAGTCTTTTTATTTTATTGCTAAACCAAGGTTGCTGTGCTTGTCCTGTCTTTTTAATTTTAATTGCAACAAACTCGTCAAACAAATTGTTTATATTTGCTTGCAAAAATTCGACTTGGTGATTTACAGAAGTCATACCCAAAATTGAGTCCCAGTTGATACTATCAGTTTTTATCTCAAGTTGTTGGTAGTCAATATTTTTAAAATCTCGGTAGCTAAATGTGTTTGTTGTCTCAATAAGATTTATTTCATATGTCATAAAAATTAGATCATGTTTTGAAAAGCATGGAACAGCTAGTTGTCATAAAGATTAATTTTTTTCTTATCGTCAACGAGAAATAAGTCCAGCAGAGAGCAATTTGTCTTTGTAAAATGTGTAGGAGATGTTAAATTTGCTAAATGTAAGCCTATTCCAGTCATTTCCGTGATTAATACGCCTTCGTTGAGGACATTGCTATTAAAATCTACAGCAATAATAATGTTTTTAAAACTTAAGGTCAACCCCTTGAGTGTGTCTAGCAACGGATTCAGCTCGATTGTTCGATTGGGCCTATAAACGCATCCTATGAGTAGGCTCAGGTTACTGTTCTTGACGTTTAGGTGTAAGTATTCGATAGGACTATTACGTGATGACCTACTGTGGACATGGCAAGATAAGTTTTCCCTTACGAAAATGGCGACTCCACCAGCATGACTCTCTCTGTCAGTACGGAATATATTATATCCAAACATTTTAAATATATTATCGTGCATTTCTGGCACGAACCAAGTTTCCGATACACATCTAACATCGACTCTCGAGTTACAAAATAAGTACCTGAACTCATCAATTTTCTTAACCAAGCTCTGAGCGTTAATATGGCACACTTTAAGACCTGGCTGAACCTTGCAGAGTATACGTATCATGTTATAATTACTTGCATTGGAACTCGCAGTCGCACTAGTTTTTACATTCATAATAGTTTTTGCATTCATAATACGTTTCCAAGAAGGCTTTTTCCAGCATCAAATTTGATTTAGTGGGGTGTAATAAATGTACAGTATTGACGTAATAATTAAAAATGGCATGACTGTAAGTATCTAAACAATAAAGAGAAAAACTAAATGAATAATATAGAGGTATATGCAAGCTCATTAAACTATCCAATTGCATAGAAAAGAAAATAAGAGAAAAATAATAAATATAACTTAATATAAGTATTAAGAGATTTGTACTGCATGCTCCTCTGTCCCAAAAAAAGAGTTCAATTGATGAATTGACTCAATTTGCATTGCTTTTTCATTCTCTCCGTTTTTAACGAAGACCAGGCCACGCTGGGTAAAACGCTTTGTTTTTTTTTTAATCAAGAACAATTCAATCCTTATATAAGCGTATAAATAAAGTTTTATGCAATTTTTTATGAAATAAAGATAAAAAATTTTATTATAGGAAAAATTATAAAATGAGTCGGCACTAATTTGGGAGCCCTATAATTTTTGTGCCACTCTTCGCCTGTCTCTGCACATCTCTGCTCTAACCTAATTTTGTACTGTACATACATATATTAACTTAAGTTTTGACTTGTATAAGTTCGATTTAAAAATAACTTTGAATTTATCCGAGACTTTATTAACTGATAAAATTTTGGCATCTAACGGGCAAGCTTGTAACATTCGCCGTATTAATAATTTATACCTTTTCCCACTACTCATTAATTTGCACTGTTTACAAAATCTGATAACAAGAACTAAATTATTGCGAACGTAGTAATTCATTTGTATTCTTACGACAGCCGCGCCCTTTCAATGTAACTCATTATAACGCTATCTTCAGGGAATCGTATAAATATATCATCTATACTCAAAGCATTAGTTAAATTCAGCTATCTATGACTTGTTTATTTGTTCATATAAACAACTCCTATTATATATGTATATAAAAAAATATGTCTATGAATATAAATGTGTACTGCTTGCTGTTTTATTGCGTTTGCATTTATATGCAACAGTGTATAAATAATCAATTGAGCATTTTGTCGGTCAACACTGTCGTACAAGCACAACGAACTGCCATTTATCTGGCAGTGTTTGTGACTGCTGTGAACTGTCCTTACATGCTTTATAATATTCAAGTTTTGGTTTTTTTTTTTTTTTTTTGTTTTCTTCTATTGCTCGTCATTATCCTATTTTTTCATATTAAAATATTCATGACTTTACAAATACAAATATAGAGCTTTTTTATTATGCTCTTTAGACATGATTACCATACATTGTGTGTCATGCCAGGCTGTGTGTTGGTGTCTTTTATTTTTCCAGATAATTGCGTCCATTGATGACGCTGCTTCTTCTTTTGCCTTGGTTGGCTGACCAGCAAAGCTCAACGGCTGGCTTTTTGTAACAAATTTCCGTAATTTAAAGCGCTGATAGCGAGTGTGTATGTGTATGTGTTTGTGTAATTGCCAACACACCGATGTAGATACTAAAACATGCAAATTGCATTCATCGTCGTCAGTTTTAGTTTATCTTTTCGTGTTTTGTTGTTCTTTATTTTTATTTTGTTGTTTCTTTTAGCAAATACAGCAAAACTTGTTGAGCTTAATTATATTTAATAGTTGTTGCATACTTTGCGGCATTTGCCATACATTGTTGCAGCAAATGCATGCAAGCATGTTGTTTGCTACTGCAATTGTTGTTTTTCTAGTTTTTGTTGTGATTGTTGTTGTTGTTGTCGTCGATTATGTAACTTATTACATGCACATATTAAATATGCCTCAAGTATTACGGTTTTTGTCATTAACAGCTAATGTTAGCTTTGAGAAATAAAGGCAAATAAATGTATTGCATACTGTTAGGATTGCTTTTAAATTATAATAGATCATTAGCGACATTAGTACAGCAGGTGAAGCAGTGTCATTACAATAATTTGATTGAATATTATTAAATTTATTTGATGTTGATTTATAAGTAGTTAAAAATAGTGGATGTGTCTGAAAGTGTGATATATTAAAAAAAAAGGAAATATCGATATCGACGATTTCTCGATAATTTTACAATTTTGTTTTTCGATGACGATACAAAAGATAGTTTTATGTTTCAATTAAATTCATTTCAATTCGTTCTTGAGATTGTTTTCTATAATTGATCGAAAGTTAAAACTATTTAATTATAGTTAAAAAGTTAAAACGATTAAATTATCGATAAATTATTGAGAACGATATAAAACAGGAATGTTTAATTATTAATTACGTTTCATTACGAAGTAATTATTTTTTAAATAAAAATTCCCGTGACTCACCTTTCCGTACCTTGATTTTACCAGAGCGAAAAATAAGGTAAGGTAAGGTGATGTCACTAAGAGTCACTATAGAGTAAAAAATTTAAAAACATTTCTGCATATATCATGACTTCCTGTACAAGCAGTAAATGGATTTATTTCAATGTAAGCTCATATCTCGTATACGAAAAAAAAATTAACCCTAGAAAATACCATTTAAACTAGTTTTAATATTTCAATAATTTTACGTAATTCTGGGTTTTTAATTTCATTGTCTGTGTAAGCAATGTCTTTTTTGCAGGACGCCAACTTGCGAAGCTCAAGTCCTTTATGCGTCGACGAGCTGTCATTGGATATTTTCTAGGTAATAATTTCACCTTAATAAGCCTTGAGTAAAACTTTGTATAAGAAATTTATATTGGGAGGAGAATTTGAACTTCTCTGAGTAACCACAGAAACAGATTTTATACAAAATCTAAAGAAAAAACTCGTGTGTAATTAATTTCTTTATTCAGAAACTTATACAAAGTTTTATATACGTTTTACGTAAGGTTTTTATTCCAGGCTTTTTCAAGACCTCCAAAACTGTGAAAAACCCAGATCTTAATTTAATTGTTATAACGTATATTTCCGCTAGTATGTTCCATTTAATCTTAGAACACAAATTTTGTACACTTTAAAAATTTTTGTATATTTATCATGGTCACCCAGCGCGGATTGAACTCGGAACCTTTGTATAGGCAGGAACCTTTTTATTCAGAAATTGGCTTGAATAACGTTCAAATTTAATTACTGCTTTCTTCTTGAGTAGATCTTCTTCTTGAGTAAAACTTTATAAAATCCTGAACTAAAATCATTTCATATAAGTAAGCACTTAGTTTGCGAAACTAAAATTGCTTCGGTAGCCCAGCAGTCTAAGCAAACAGATTATCAGTCAAGACTTCCTTCGGTCGACGCCGGACATAGACAAGCTTTATTTTATACTTTGGTTTTCTATTATTGAAATAAAAAACGTGTTATGATTTTTATAATACAGATTTACTTGAGTAAAAATCTTCTTGAATTTTTATTAAAAATGTATCCTTTTACGAGTATAAGTAAAAAATCTTCTTAAGTACTTAAAGAAAAAAGAAATGTATCCTTGAATAATGTTTTATATAAGGAATAAAGCTTGAGTAAAAAATATTCTTGAATACTTCAAAAAAATGTGTTCTTGAATATAGCTTTATACAATAAATTATGCTTGAGTAAAATATACTCCTGAATACTTCCCAAAAATGTCTCCTTGAATAAAGTTTTATATAAAAAATTGTACTTGAGTAAAAATCTTCTCGAACACTTCCTAAAATATATCATTAACTAAAACTTTATAGAAGAAATTAAACAATAAAATGGAATAATCAATAACAGCCCCTAACAGCTCAAAATTTGCACTTCTGTTAGGGAGCTGCCGTGTGGCGGCCGTGGCGTAGTGGGTAGAGTGTGTGACTCTTACGCCAGAGAACCCAGGTTCGTATCCTCCATCCGACACAGAAAGTTTTTTCAATTGAATTAATTTTTCTGTTCGGCCGTCCCCTCTCTGCAGACAATGGCAAACCTCAGAGAGTAAAAACTGCCATGAAAAGCTTCTTGAGAACATAAGCCGTTCGGAGTCAGCGTAAAACATGTAGGTCCAGTTTTCGATCATTTGTGTGCAAACATTTCACATCACACACAACACAATGGATCATAAGAAGCTCGGTCAAAGTACTTTCAAGGGCTGAAATTGCCATTTCGTTTTTTTTTTTTTTTCGTTAGGGAGCTAAGGTAGCTCTTTCGTCCACCATACAAATATAGGTCTTAACCCTTTTTAAGCCCTGATCATGAATTTTAAAATAAATAACATTTATAAACTTGTTTTTAAATTTAATAAAACACGTATTTAATCTAAATTTTTGACATTTTTGGGAGATATTTTAGATGTCCCACTCATGCCAACATATTATTATTGAGACAAAAATACAAAAATACGAAGGTTATTGGAAAAAGCAATGTCTTTTGGAATAAAATATATGTTTTTCGGCAAAAAAAAGTGTTTTATTACTAAGCATAGTCTTTTTCTATATCGATAGATTTAGTCTGGCTTTTATCCAATTTTTTTGTTCTTTCTAAATAAAAATTTGTTTCTAGATCCAAAGAAAATGTGTTTGCTTTAGTGACGACTACTTCATTCGACCAAAATATCTTACTGTAGAGCCATATTAGCCATATTAGAGCCATAATTAGTATTTTCTTTGAATTTCCTTGAGTAAAACTTTATAAAAGCCTTAATTGAAATAATTTTATATAAGCACTTAATTTGCGAGACTAAAATTGCTTCGGTATGAATTTCTTGAGTTGACGCCGGACATAGACACGCTTTATTTTATACTTTTGTTTTCTATTATTGGAATAAAAAACGTGTTATGATTTTTATAATACAGATTTAAAAATCTTCTTGAATTTTTCTAAAAAACGTATACTTAAATAAAGCTTTTTACAAGTAAAAAATCTTCTTGAGTACTTCCAAAAAAAAAAAAAAATGTATCCTTGAATAATGTTGTATGTAAGGAATTATGCTGGAGTAAAAAATATTCATGAATACTTCCCAAAAATGTCTCCTTGAATAAAGCTTTATATAAGAAAGTGTACTTGAGTAAAAATCTTAACGAATACTTTCTAAAATATACCATTGATTAAAGCTTCAAAGAAGAAACTATGCAATAAAATGAAATTTTCAAGAATTTTACAGGGTCCTTCCAAGCAAAGCTGGATTAATTACTTTCGTACAGACCTTTTCAAGTTGAGCTGAAAAACTTCAAGTATTTAGTTGAAATCGTTATCAGTGTAATTGCGTTTTTGGTCGGCGAACACTTAGGGAAATTTTCTATGGTAAGAAGATTTAGCATTACTTCTAAACCCGTCTTTGGGTTTGGGAGCCACCGACCTTGTGGCTCCTGTTACTCCTATGCATATTCCCTTTTTATGCGTATATTTTAGCCCACTTAAATAAAATAAATTTTTATAAAGCGTGCTTATACATATTTTTACCATCACGTACTCCCCAACTGTATAAACCCTTGCAGTTTTTCGGTTTCTATCTACCATTTTTTGTTATTATTCTGTAGTCCAAACTTGCGGTAGATTTCCGACTTGCTAATTTAGCTATCATTGATGTCAATGACCTTTTGAGTCTTTCTACCTGTCCATTAGCTTGTGGGGAGCCTGAATCTAATTTTATATGTGGGACATAAATTTCGTTGAGGTACATCTCAAAAATGTTCGAAGTAAGGCTACTATCCCTATCTGATATTAACGTATTCGGAAGACTGTGCGTCGAAAATTAAGACTTTAACTGGTTAATAGTTTCTTTCGTACGTATTTGTTGTTTGAGCTGGACACAATTTTACGTATTTGCTATACGCATCTACAACAAATAAAACAAATTTTTGAAACGAAGCTTTTTACGCCTCGTTCTGTCATTTGCTTGAGTGCAATCTCAAAAACGACACTTTTTAATTTCGAAAGCGTTTTTCTTAGAAATTTATGATTGTTTGTTCTTTACATCTATTATAACAAGAAATTGTAATTTCAATATATTACAAATATTTCTCCGATCTTTCGCGTGGAATTGAACCCGCAACATTGTGATTAAGAGTTCAACACACTTTGCACCAAGCCACAAAACCTTGTAAGAAAGTATTATTAATTCAATGTTAAGTATAACAGATACTATTCTGCAGAGATATTCACCATATATCTATAGATAGAGAATTGTGTATTTGCTATACTACAACAAACAGTATGCTTCTACTTGCCACAAGATGTCAGTTGCATCGGTGTGCTTGCGTTGTGAATGCGTTTGTGGTGTTGTTGGTACAAGGAAATGGTAGCAATGGTAGGTGCGTTGACAAGTGCATTTTTTAAGTGTAAAAAATAGATAATATCAATTAATATGGAATTAACTAACGCATTCATGACATCGGCAATGTATCAAAAATGTTTGTTAATAATTTAATGTTAGTAATAATTTAATTTATTTTATGTTATTTTAATTTTTTGAATTTATGTTATTAATTTTATGAAACTACGAAAAACAATTTTAAGTTCGAAGCTATGATACTTTGATTTATACTCAGTTGCTATTCTTGAAAAATAAAAAATTTAATGAAATATTCTGCAACAAAAAAACTCTGAACCCCAAAGAACTAGCATAACAAACTTAGCTTCGTCAACAGTTTTAGTCGCCTTCACTATATCGTCTAAATATATACCTACTCTTCCCCCTACTAATTAAGTCATTGAAAACTTTTTTTTTATTTATTTTTAAAATGTTGACGGTGCATTTTGTGGGTCAAATGGTATCCTCGAAAACTCATATTGACCTGTTGGTGTCACAAAAGATGTTTATAAAGATGTATAAAAAAAAGATTATATTTCTTTCAATATTTCACCATTCATTCTCTGACGCTCAGTACATTTCAAGCTTTCAGATGTGTGTATGCTATCGCATTGAAAAAGAACATAAGCTTGCAACTAAATTTTTTTAGCTTAAGAATTATATAAATTGATTAATTCAATTTAAGTTTAAACGCTAATTTATATTCGAATTTAATTCATTGCTATCATCTTGCATTGCGTTCAAACATTAATCTGCTTTTAAGAAAAAATCTCTTCCTAGAAGTAAGGGGCAGACCATAGTTTCATCCGATACCATAAAAACATGCATTGACACATTTTTGTTTTCATATAAAATAAGCATTTTAGTTTTCTTAAGAACAAAAAGTTTTGTTTTGTTTATTCTAAAATAATTAAATTTATTTTATTTTTAACTCCATTTTTTTTTATACCATTTTATCATTTTTAAACTCAAATGTAGATCCGGAACAAAATTTTGTCGGATAAAACTTATGAGACTTCAATTATGTCAATTAGGCATTCTAGTAAACATAAATTATTATCTTTTAGTACATTACAATTAAGATATAATATTTTACTTACAAAAACGTTGTCATCCCTGTCCTCGAAATGGTGAACAAGCTCTGCTTTTTTGTTTTTCGGGCACTTCGCAGCATGGTGTCCGAGCTTCGTATAGAATTTTTCCGCTCAACAACAGTTCTGTCTAACCTTGGAACTACACCTTAAAACAATAAAAAACACGCTTTTTAGGTTGTAAGTAAATTCTATGAAAAATATTACTCATACGCCACGGGGTGCGGTGCATTTATTTTGCGCGTAAGTTAGTTTAAATAATTTGATTTTATATGAAGTCGTATTGCAAAGTATGAGTAATTTATTAAGATCTAATGTCATATTCTAAAATGACACTCATATATCATAGCACACAGCTACATTTAATCAAATTGTTTGAGCAAAATTACCCGAAAGATTAATTCATCGTAGCCATATGCTCCCGAAGAGTTTTTAACTTTGAATTCAACTTAGGCTACAATTATCAATAATTTCAGGAATTAAAATTTCGATCTGTTCTTATGCTCATAGTTCTTAACGCAACTTTTATAATTACGATTCTAAAAAAAGTTACTTTTTCTCGTTTCGACTTAATGGGTTGTCAAAATAACTCATTTGAGTTTTAACTGAAATTTTAAGGCACCTAAAAGCTGCTCTAAATTTTCAAAGCTAACAACATGAAAAATATTTTTTATATTTTATGATTATTTTCCATTTAAAAATGCGCTATATCATCCAATTAATGATAGTGTTAAAGCGCCTTAAAATATAGTATTGCGCAAGCTTGCACAATTTTGTATTATAAATAAATTTTGTATTTTAAAACTTTAGCTTGAGCCTGAACACGGAGAGTCTATGATTTTTATAGTAAATATATTTTGTACAAAAAAGTACAAATCCAAAATTTACGCGCCTAATACACGCGATTTTTATGGTACTAACATGCTAACGACACTTTATGGCTAAAATGCCTGCAAGTATGTGATAAAAATCGTGAGCACTGAACACAAAAAAAAAAAAAAATATACCATATAATAAAAAAAAAAAAAAACAAACACTTATATCGTAGATTTTCTGGTTAAAAGTCACTAAAGTGTTGCTGCAGTGCTTGTACTATTTATGATTGTTGTAGCTTTAGCTGTTGTTGTTTTCGCTACACAAAGTTGTTGTAGTTGTTTTTGCCACTATTATGGTTGTTGTACCGCTTGTCATGGCGTTTAACGCACGATTTACGATATTTTATGATTTTTACAAGCGCAACAACAATAAACTGTGTGGTAAAGCAATAAATACAGCACTAACGACAACAACAACACAAAATATATACCAATAGCAACAACAACAAAAACAGCAACAACAAGAAGTGGCATTAATGAAAAAAAAAAAAAAATAAATAAATAAATAAGCACATTATTTCTACAAGAACAGCCACCATAAAAATAAGGTTAGCGGCGACGCCATATTGGCTGCTAGAGATAAGTATTTCGCGCACTTCTAATATAAATAATTTAATGTGAACGTGTAGGTTCTATATTCGTATGTATGTATGTGTATATGTGTGTGTGTGTATGTGTGCATGTAAAATGTGCTTGCGTTAACTGTTTGTGTGCCATAAAAATAGTTTTGTATATTTAATATGAAAATTTGTCATAAACATTAATATTAAATTTATTTGCATAGCGCCAAAAGTAAACATAACGCTTATAACGCCCTAAGGTATGCAAGGATATTTCTGTAAAAATAATTTTATTTAGCCTAGAGCTAGAATAACAGAAAACTTTCGTAAGTGATTGTATTTTAAGTGTTGAGAAATGGTGTAAAGTGGTGTAAACTTTATTTGTTTAGCACTTGAAAGCGTGTTTGCAACGTTTAAAGCAAGTCTTATATAACAAACTTTTTTATTTAAGCATTTTTATTATTATAAACTAGAAGCTTATAAGTATTAAATATCATATTATGTGCTAAATGTATTCATAATTTTATGATGACACATTTATTTCCAAGCGAAAAAACACAGCGTCCCTGTACTTTAAAATCAACAATAATATATCTATATATTTTGCAACTTTTTTCTAATTTTTTTTTTTCCAATAATTTACTGAAATCGTTCTTTTTATCAAAATGCGCAGTTTATTAAATATTAACTACTCTCACAGCTTTTTGCCAGCTGAAGCTATTGATACGTATATCGTATCACCTACTTTGTGGCGCAATTACTTTTCTGTTTCTTTTTTTTTTTTTTTGCTGTCTAATAACTTAAGTATGCAGTTGCTGAATATTTAATGTTTCGTCCTGTTTTCTTTTTTTTTTTTTTTTGCACACTGCTTTTATTAACAACTCAAAAACACCTGGCCGTATTTTTATGCGTGACTTGGTTTTACGCCTTGTGATATACAGCAACATTTTCTGCTTATTTATTAATTCATTCACTGAACTCTCATTATATTGTCTATTTTCTGATAAATAGACTTTCAATTTTGTTACAAGAAAATCATCGAGAATTTTTTATGACTGTGGAAATACATGCAAATGTGTAAGATGGATATTTATGGATGTTAAATATTTTATACATGTTTTTAAAGCTACTATTTCCTTTAAGTTCGTGGAGTAAATTTTGAAATTGTGTAAAATTGTTCTTAATTTTTTGTTAACTAATAAATTTGCATAGTCATATTTTTCATCTTCAGTGCCATATTTTGTTTATTACCAGTTATATTCCAGTTATATACATGTCGTATACTAGGGCTGAATACTCGATTTCCGTATAGGTTATTATTGGCCCTTCTTGTTATGCTGTTCGGACCCAATATGGCCGAAACGAAAACTTTAAAATCTCATATTTTGTATGACATACGACAAAACAAATTATTGAGACAATTCTCTGTACATACAATTTTTTTTTATGTCTACATACCTGCATGAATTATTATGTTATAATTATAATTATTATATTTATAACATATAAAATTATATTTAAAGGGAATTATTATATGTAATAATATGTAATTTAATATAATAATATAAATAATATATAATATATAATATATATAATTATAATTATAAGTTTAATTATAATTATAATTAAAAATAATTATTTATATTATATATAATTATATAATTATATATATAATTATATATAATTATAATTATAAGTTTAATTATAATTATAATTATAAAAACAATAATATATATATAATAATAAATATAATATAAATATAATAATTATATAATTATAATCAGTTTCGGTTTCAGTTTCAGCCAAATATTACAAAAGAGCCGATCTCCGGTTTTGATTTCAACATCGGTTCAACATCGGTTGGACACTAATAAAAGCTTAGATGGAAAACCTAAAAATTAGGGGGAAAAAATAGCCAGTGTCTTGATAACTTTTGTAAAATATAGAAAATGCAAACTTTGTAATGCAACAACTAATAAAACAGATTTGGTTTTAGGTTTTATAAATTTTATAGTAACTGATAAGTAAGTGAACTTCAAAAACTGCCCACAATTAAAAAAACCCCCAACTGAGAAATTGAGTTGAATCAAAATTGTAAGAAAATTTCAGGAATTTTAAAAAAAAATAAAATTCATAAAAAATTAAAAACTGTATAATGCGGTGCTATTTTTTGAAACCAATATAAGCTCTACTTACACTGAAAATTTGTTACTAGACTTTGATCCAGATTCTTATAATCTTACTAGTTACAATGGGTTAGAAGCATTAAAGCTTAAACTGTAATTTTTTTTTGCCATTATTACAGTGCTTTAACAACATACTGTTCTAAAAAATGTTCAGCCTGAAAGTATGCACATACATAAAAGGCAAGCATTTAATTTTAGGCATCGTTCATTAATTATTACGTTGTTGTTAAAAAATATTAAAATTGTTGAAATTATATAAAAGTGTTAGGGATGTGACACTTACACGTTGACATTTAATTGCATGCAGCTTGCTTGTCATATAAGAATGTAATATATCAGTGAATGCTTCACTAAACTTAAAAAAATCTTAAATTGCTGACAAAACGTTGACATCATGTAACGGGTGTGACTTTTAATTATTACTTTCATTACATTTTCATTGATATTTATGAAAAATTTTTAAATTACACATACCGTAAGTATCTTTTTAATTTTTCAATAACAATAACAATAACAATAACGGATGTGACTGCCTACAAATATTAGTATATTGTTGTACGTATTGATCTTTAAAGTAGGTCTTTTGAAGAACAGTAGAGTTTACTAAAAGTAAAGAGTTTTGTTTTGCTTACCCCAAAAATATGAAATGTTTTTTTAGAAAAATGTAACGTATGTGACATTGCTTTGAATGCAGGTTTGTAGCTATTTAAAGGTTATTTTTTTTTTTTTAAAACTCAATGCAATAATAATAATACCTGAAAATATAAAAATTTTTTATTGGTGCAGAATCAGAGATGCATAAGAGATTTTACAATAACGAAATTTTATTAAAAGAAATGACGTGATAAGCAAAAAAAGACATACTTCTTTCAAAATGAAATATTTCTTTAAAAAAATACCACCTCTCTTTATAAAACCTTATCCTAACCGTTATTTCGTTATCTTCTCATAAAAGACACTTAATTTTTTTCAGAAAATATGAATATAAATTTCTCTAATTAATTTCAAAACACTTTTCTGATTTTTACGAAAGTGTAGCGTATGTGACACTTAAACTTTCTTCTTGAATAATTAAAAGAACACAAAAAAGTTAACGTTGATGTTTTATGGATATTATCATTGCATTTTGGCTTCCAACAGTTCTTTAGTCTTAAAAGAGCATTCAATTCATTCAAGTTTCATAAAGAAATTCACTTTTATAAAAGTTTTCATAATATATTCTTGCACGGTTTCCAAATTTGTAACGGACGTGACTTATTTAATACATTAATGCCAGCAATATTCTAATTTTTTTAAATTATATTACTCTTAATATATTATTGTACTCGAAAATTTCAGTACCGAATTTTATCAATACTTTGTACTTGGTTTTTTAAGAATTTGTCATAGTACTGATTTGCTTCAAACTATCAATGTTCTAGGAAAACAATTTAAGAAACTAATTCCTTACAAAAACTGAATCAAATTTTTTTGAAGTTTTATCCTTAAGTTCATAACCCTAAAATTTCTGTTAATACAGGTAATGCTTGTGACGCACATAATTATGTAATAATTTCTATCTTAAAATTTTGAGATAAGTTGCACAATTTTATTATCACGAATGTGAGAATATAAAGTATACTCGAGACACGACTGCATCAGGCAAAGGAATGGAGTCTTGGGTTCATAAACAGATAGATAAATCATAGATAGATCGTAAATATAGAATCGATTTTTAGTTTTGAGTCCATAGAAAATAAAGAAACCATAGATAGGTCGTGATCATAGAAACGATTTTTAATCAGGTTTAAGAAAAGTACTATAGATTGGGCTGGATTGAATGAAAAACAAAAAAAAAAAAACTGTAACGGTTGTGAAACTGTTCTATTGCACACAGATATCTGGCAAAAATAAACTCTTATTTGGACTTAACAGAATTTCTAGTGGAAATTAAAATGTAAAAGAATGAAAACCATCAGAATTTAATGTAAAGGATGTGAGCACTTGTCATTGAAACATTGTCTTTTATTGTTATTCTTGTACATTTATTTTTGATTAAATATACTCTTGATAATACTCCTGATTGATAATATGTAATGAGTGTAATGAATGGAACATCTCTTATATTATTTCTACAGTGAATGCAAATGCAATTAATAAGCTACATTTCGAGTAAATGTGAGCTTATCTTCCTCGTATTTCTATTCCTATTCCTGTTCGTATTCCTTTTCCTTTTTGTATATCTATTTATATCTCTATTTCTTTTCCCATTCATATTCTTATTCTTATTTCTATTTCTATTTCTATTTTTGTTTCTATTTCTATTGTCATTTCTACTTCTGTTTCTATTTTTATTTCTACTTCTATTCCTATTCCTATTCCTATTCCTATTCCTATTCCTATTCCTATTCCTATTCCTATTCCTATTCCTATTCCTATTCCTATTCCTATTCCTATTCCTATTCCTATTCCTATTCCTATTCCTATTCCTATTCCTATTCCTATTCCTATTCCTATTCCTATTCCTATTCCTATTCCTATTCCTATTCCTATTCCTATTCCTATTCCTATTCCTATTCCTATTCCTATTCCTATTCCTATTCCTATTCCTATTCCTATTCCTATTCCTATTCCTATTCCTATTCCTATTCCTATTCCTATTCCTATTCCTATTCCTATTCCTATTCCTATTCCTATTCCTATTCCTATTCCTATTCCTATTCCTATTCCTATTCCTATTCCTATTCCTATTCCTATTCCTATTCCTATTCCTATTCCTATTCCTATTCCTATTCCTATTCCTATTCCTATTCCTATTCCTATTCCTATTCCTATTCCTATTCCTATTCCTATTCCTATTCCTATTCCTATTCCTATTTTTATTCCTATTCCTATTCCCATTCCTATTCCTATTCCTATTTCTATTCCTATTCCTATTCCTGTTCCTACTCCTATTCCTATTCCTATTTCTATTCCTATTCCTATTCCTATTCCTATTCCTATTCCTATTCCTATTCCTATTCCTATTCCTATTCCTATTCCTATTCCTATTCCTATTCCTATTCCTATTCCTATTCCTATTCCTATTCCTATTCCTGTTCCTATTCCTATTCCTATTCCTATTCTTATTCCTATTCTTATTCCTATTCATATTCCTATTCCTATTCCTATTCCTATTCCTATTTCTATTCCTATTCCTATTCCTATTCCTATTCCTATTCCTATTCCTGTTCCTACTCCTATTCCTTTTCCTATTCCTATTCCTTTTCCTATTCCGATTCCTTTTCCGATTCCTATTCCTATTCCTTTTCCTATTCCTTTTCCGATTCCTATTCCAATTTCTATTTCTATTGTCAAATATTTCCATTTTTTCTCTATTACAAAAATTGCTTTTCTATCAGGAATCTTATCTCTACAATGGCTTATCTATATTTATTTTTTTTTTTTTGTTATATACCATATCAAATAAACTGCCAATGTTACTGTTTAAAGCGAAAAATTTTAATTTTGTTCATGCTTGGACTCTAGCCACAGACACTGACACAGTCAGTACACATAGCAACGCATATTTTTTCGGCGGCGTATTGTTTTGCCGGTTCGTGTCTGTCAATTATTTTTTCCATTTACTCATTCCTTAGAGAAAACTCCCGCTCTTCGTTTCCTCCACTCTCTCTCTTTCCATACCTTTCCCTAACTAGGTTGTTTCTTTCCTCAATTTGCTGCTGAAATTAATTAAAAGAAAATGTTGCCCATCGACATTTCTTCCACGTTCGATTGTTTTTAAATCGGTTTGCGTTTGATTTTTGCTGAAGTGTATTTTATTTTTGGTTGCTTTTTCAGTTTTTCAATTCGATTTTCACTTCTTATTTGATTTTATTTGGTATCTGTTGATTAGTTTTTTTTTTTTAAATGTGTAGCTTGCGTAGTTTTCTCCATTCAAATGCTTTTCTTTTGATTTTATTTTTAATTACTGGGTGCTAAATGTTGCGTGAATATGTATGGTTGTGTGTATGTGTAAGTTTGGTTTCAGGACGCTTACTTTAATGCCAACTTCTTACCTAAACCCGCCTAACTGTCTATCGAACTTTCAGACACTCTTGTGCTGACAGTCATCAATACAGTTTTGAAGCATTTCTTCTTATTTCTTTGAAGTTAACTTGTTTAATTTTTTTTTTGAAGCAAAGCTTTTTACTCCTCGTTCTGTGATTTTTTCTTTTTGTCGTAGTTGTTTTTTGTTAATAGAGACAATAGTTTATTGTTGAAGTTTAAAATTGTTCTGAACTAATTAAATAATTTTTTTCTGCGTTTTATTTTTAGATATTGCATACTCAAGAACTGAATAAAAAGCAGATTCTGTTGTAAAGAGCGTTTAAGGATCCGAAATAAGCTCTGTTCAGGCGTTTAAATGTAAGTTGTTTTTGATTGTTTTTGTTTGCGATTTCAAATTATTTAAACTATTTATTGAACTCCGTTAAGATCTGGTTTCTTTACAAGAGATTGCAAGTGAATAGTGAAATCTTGAAGTTTTAAATTTGTGCATATAAAAATAACTTAATACACAATTGAATTCAATGAGGGAAATTATGTTTTTAGTGAAAAAAGTTAAAAACATTATTTTGTATTTCTACTTAAACAAAAAACTGCTTTTAAAATACCTAAAATATGCGTAATAGAAAAAATTTCTATAGAAAATTTTTTACTTTTTTTACTTATTTATAGAAATTTCATTTCTTTAGTTAAAATATTTTCAAAAAAGTTTGCTTGTGGGAAATTATTCATAACCAGATTTTTAAATTCTATAACACAATTTTGATGCACTTTTTTTTTAAAAAAAAAACAACAATTGCCATTAATTCCCCTTATGAGAAAATTAGGGAAATTTTTTATTTTGCGAGCAAACTTAAAAATAAAAACTTTTCACTCAATTTTAACTAAAAGTCGCTTAAAATATGCTTACTGAAAATTCCCTTAAAAGGAAATTTTCAACTTGCTCAATTTTGCACTCTTAATTTACAAATTTAGCTCTTATATTAGGTATTTAATTAAACAAAACTATATTTACAAATATTTCCTATGTGGGAAAGTTTTCATTACCTGATTTTTTTCAAGTATTTGGCACAACTTACATGCACTTATTTCAAAAAAATGAATTTTCAAGTTTGCTAAATTTACTTTAATTTAATATTTTTTATTTCAAAAAATGTAATGTTAAAAGTTTTCCTTGCTGACAATTAAGCATACTTTTAAAAAAAATTAATATTTTAAATAAGTTTCCTGTAGCAAAATCGTTTTATTGCATAAAAAGCTCAAAATTTACGTATTACGTTAAATTTCCACTTGGGAAATGTTTTAACAATATGCTGTTTTGTGGACCTACTGCATATTTTTCTCAACTTTAGTTTTTTTTTAGTTGATATAATTCTTTTAAAAATTTTCCTTGTGGGAACAATTTTTCGTTTTGTGAACACAAGTGAGAGGCACTTTTTCCAAAATTTTTAATATTTTCAAAAATTTCTCTTTTTTGGGAAAAATTTCCCTAGAGGGAATTTTATAAAAAACCTCTCATATGCAACTCAAAAAGTATTTAGAAGATTTAATAATTAGATATAATTGCATTTCCATTTATTTTAGCAAAATATAAAATTTCCCTAATTTGGTAAAGTATTTGGTAATTAGAAATAACTGCGTTTTGATTAATTTTGGCAAAATATAAAATTTCCCAAAACAGGAAAATTCCCCAAAAATAGGGAAATTTTTCAAAAAAGGGAATTTCACAAAAAAGTTAAATTTTATATTCAGCCAAAATAAATGGAAACCCAATTATTTCTAATTTTTAACACATGAAAGTACTTTTTATGTTGCATATGTGAGGTTTTTCCTTCATGGGAATTTTTTTAAACATTTTTGGTTAATGCAGTTTTCAAAGGTTAATGCTTGCACAAATTGCAAGCTTTATTAAAAACATTGAAAATATATTATTAAAAATTTCTAATAGGAAATTTTATTTTATTGCTTAGAAAACACAATAAACGAGTCTTTCATTAAAAACTTTTCTGTCATAACAATTTCGCACACATTGTTCACAGATTAGTTGGCAATGTGTTGTTTGTTTTTTAACCTTTTATAATAAAACAAAAAAATGATAATCAAAAATTTCTCTTAAAGGATATGCTTCTTATAGAGCTCCCATTAAGGAAAATTTCAAATTATGCTATATAATGAAGTTTTTGTAATTAATTTTTTTTTTATTTTTTACGCTTAGTTTTACTATTTATTTTATAAAGTGAATGATTTAAGTAATTCAGAAACGGGAAAAATTTCCAAAATCCTTCAACAGGAACGATCCTTCAACCTACAGAGCAGAACGTTTTAACATAGTTGTTAAAATAGTTTCCATAAATTTTCTGTAAGCTTAATTTTGCAAAACGCTTGAAAACTTATAAAATGTGGTTAAATCGTAATCACGTTCACCCATTCGATTACCACCCAAGCTCATTGTGGCGTTAATTTCATTAAAAAATTTTCTGTCACAACAATTTCGCACAAATTGTTCACACATTAGTTCGCAATGCTTTGTTGTTTTTTTTTTTCTTTTTCTATATATCTGACAATGTGTATTCGATGCTGCTGCTGTAATGTTGCTCTGTTGTTGTCATCATGTTGTCATCATGTTATTGTTGTGATATACCGCAGTGCACTTTATGCTGTCAGTATTTATTGCGCTCATGCATTAATAAATGACATTTCCGCGCACTCGGCATCTTCACAATTTTGTCAGCCCGTCCCGTCACTTCTTCTGTTACATCATCTTATTCATTTCACTCACGCACTCAATCCGCTCATGCTGTCATCTCATTTTCTTTTTATTCCTCACGCTTCTAGCTCACTGCTCATTGCGTTTTGTCTGATGCATAAATCGCAGAAAAGTATGCAAAGATTTATTTCTGCAATTGCAGTCGTGCATAAAATTTCATGATTAATTTGGAGCGACATTGTTTGCTTCTCCTGCTCTTGTTGTAGTTGTTATTATTTTTGATGATGCTCTTGATGCTGTTAATCTTGTTGTTGCTGTTTGGTGTTGTTGTGCTTTTTTTGTTTTTTTGAGTCTCGTTGTTGATAGCAAGATTTTTAGCTTGAATTTATCCTGCATGTTATGAAAATGCCACCAAAGTGGTAATGCTTTTGCTTTCAACTCTGTTTTATGAGTGTGACTGCTTAGCGGTTTCTTTGTAGGCGTGGCATGGGTGCAGTATCTGTGTTGCTGATGCGTCATCACATAAATCAGAAGAAAAAATAAGTAATGCATGCATTCGAGCCATCAACATTAGTGGATGAGCACGTCTTGCTGACGCGCTTAACTCAGGGTTTACTTCACTTTCACTCCTCCCTTGGTTTAAGGACTATCGCTATGCTAGCGACAGGCTGCATTGGTAAAAAAAATTGACAATAGCAGAGGGTGCATAACAAAATACAAATTTGGGTCGCAGGTTTTATGCTAGGGATAAAAACTTGAGATTTAAAAAAAAAAAATTAAAAGAAAATATTTAAGAAATATAACATCGTAAGAACGTTTTTGTAAGATTAAAAAAATTAAAGTAACATCGAATTAAGACACATTTTATATGAGCTAATGGCATTCATGTAATGTTAACATACATAATATTTTATAATATAGAGCAAAACTGAGTAAATATGTTTAATATTAAATTTAAATTTTGTTTAATATAAATAATATTAGATTAATAATATATGTTTTTATCAAATCGATCAAGTCTTAAAATTATGATATAAATTTATTTTATTACTGAAAGGAAATATTAAAAAAATTTCCCTTATGGGAAAGTGTGAACAAAGAGAACAAATTCTGAGGTATATTAATTTAAAAACTGTGTGTCAAAAAATGTCTCTTTAGGGAAAAAATTCCCCTTATGGACATTTTTGTAATACAGTACATTTTTTAAACAGAGAACACAATAAAGTTGCTTTCAAAAATAATTATTAAAAAATTCCCAAATATCCCTAAAGGGAAATTTTTGTAACACAGTAAATTTTCAATCAGAGGACACAATATAAGTTGCTTTTATTTCAAAATAATTTTGAAAAAATTTCCCTTTTGGGAAATTTTAAATAAATTTATTTCTTTACAAAGAAAACCACTTCTGAAGAAATTTATCTATATAAGTTTTATTTTCGCAATTTTGTCTTCAAGAATATTAAATACACACTAATTTTTATATAGGGATCCAATTATGAAAAGCTTTTATAAAAAAAAAAAAAAATGGTGAAACTAAAAAAATTTGCTTTGACTGATATAAACTTTTACAAAATTGAAACGACACTTATTTTTATAATTTTTTTACATTAAAATTTCTTCTTGAACGCTTTTTCTTTTGTATCACTAAATTTTTACTAGGAAATTTATTTCATTCAAACTTTTAACAAAAGCTAAATTTATTTGTTGAAAGAAATTTTGAATTTTATTTGATGAAACAGTCAACATATACAGTAAATTTATAACTTTTTAAAACTGTTTTTGCAAATTTCTTCAACGGAAAATTAAATTTTTCCTCACGGAAAATGTAATGTCATACGATTAAAAGCTTTCATAAAGCCAAACCGCGTATTTTCGGCAATTTTTTTCAACTGTTATAAATGTGCCCGAAGCCAAAATTTTCCATTTAAAAGAGAAATTCTAAAATGTTACCTGAACTGACCCATTTGATGCATCTTGATATTTTATGTGCTCGTTTGCATCGGTTAAAAAGTTTATTGTAGTATTTTGAAATTAGAGTCAAGGCAAAAACATATTTTTTTAAAAGTTTAATTTCAATAAAATTGTGTGTTTAGGTTGGTTTTAACATTTTGTTACTTAGTATTGGCTATATAAGACATAACTAGAGAAACTTTTGAGAAACTAGATATAAATAAATTAGTTTGAGAATTCTCTCCATACAAAATAATATATAAAAATTATATACCTTTTACAGTTCAAGTTGTTAAATTAATGTGGCTCAAAAATTCATGTTGTACTAAACATCGTGAACCGAAATAAAAGTTTCCCTTAGGAGAAATTTTTTTAGTTTTAAGAGGAAAATTTTTAAAGTTTGTAAATATTCACCAAAGATAGTTAAACGTTAATTGAAGCAAATTTTCCTTGAGGGAAATTTTAATTTTACTAGGGCAATTTACAAAACTCGAAAATTTTTTATTATCTTACTTTTTGCCACTAATTTTTAAAAATTTCCCTCGAGGGAAATTTTTGGTTGAGATAGCAAATTGTTTTAAATATTGATTAAAATTAATTTTACATCGCTTTAATTAAATAACCCCACAGAAAAACTTTTAATATTACTAGGGAAATATCCGTAAATCGCAAAATTTAACTTTTTTCACTTTTTGAATAAGTTTTTAAGATTTCGCTAGTAGGAAATTTTTTTTTAATGTATGGCAAAATTTGTTTTTGATCAACTTCTTTAATTTTCTGACCTTTTAAAAATTATTTCTAAATATTTCCCTTCAGGAAATATTTTGGCTTATTAAAATTTCCTGATTATTCATAATTTTAATTGCCCTCACTTTCAAAATTATGTTGAGCTTTTAATATATGCTATTCTTTAAAGGTAATTTCTTTTAATTTAGTGCTTCCATCATTTCAGTGTGTGTCATAAATTTCAGCTTACATTGTTTTTATTGGACGTTTTTGTATGCAGCTCGTTTCCTTCGGTTAGTTTTACTTCGCCTTTTACTAATATTCCTTAGACTTAGACTAGCATTTCTAAAAATTTCCCTTGAAGGAAATTTTAAACTTAGTAGAGAAATCTGAAAAAATCAGCAATTTTCAGCTCAGTTGCCTTTTTCTTCTAATCTTTAAAAACTTCCCTCGAGGGAAATTTCGGTTTAAAGAGCAAAGTTCTTAAGATTAGCAAATATTCATAAAAGTTCGATTTTCATCACTGTATGTAGATTGCCATACGGAAAATTTTTAATTTTACTAGAACTCTTTTCACTTTTGAAATAAATTTTTAAAATTTTCCTAGTAGAACATTTTTCTTATATACGAGAAATTTTATTTTTGATAATCTCCTTTAGTTTTCTTGTCTTCTAAAAATCAATTCTAAATATTTCCCTCCATAAAAATTTTTATTTTATTGAAATTTCCTGAGTTTTCATAATTTGAATGGTCCTTACATTCAAATCAATGTTGAGTTCCAAATAAATTACACCACTTAAAAATAATTCCTTATTGAAAAATTTAATTTTTGTGTTATTATTTCAATAAATATCATAAATTGCAATTATTTTTTTTTTAATTAAAGGTTTTTGTATACAATTTCCTTTTTTAAATTTTACTTAACCTTTTGCATCAAAGATACTTATCAAGCATTTTCAAAAATATTTATTTCTGCTCCTTATGGCTATTTCTATCAACTTGGCTTATGTAAGCTTTTATTACTAGAGCCTGTTTGCTGTCACGAGTAATTTTTAAAGCTAGCAGCACAAATTGGGATGTTTTTAAACCACTGTAAAAATAGTTATAACCTGCAATTACGAAATGCTAGATTATCGAGCATTCCGTTTAAGTTATGACGCAAATATAATTACGAAAATGACCTCTAAGTGGCACAGGAAGCGCGACATAAAACATAACTTAATAATTTTGAAAAATGAACAAACAAAAAACCGAACGCAATTTCAAATACAGACTTGGAACGCTTGAGTATATAAGAAAGAGATGGAAAATTAGAAATGGGAAAAGTTCAATAAGGTGGGGCACTAGAAAATATATGGCAACTAATAAATATTATTTATGTTTTCCTCCCATTACAGTTCACAACATTTTGTTACCACGACAATAAAAACAACAACACCGACAATAGCAATAACAATGAAAAGCTGCATAACTCGCTGGCGGCAAAGAGATTCTCCAATAGCTATACTTTGCAGAGAGACCTACAAATATATAACAAAACTATGCAATTTTTACGTTGGTAAATTTTTTTTTTTTTTGTGTTCACTACGTTGTTATTTTTGTAGTTGCAGCTGCACCAAATTTATGTGCTCCATCGCATAATTAAAATCACATCATAAATAAAAATAGCTGCTGTTGCAGTGTTACACTCAAGCTCTAAAATTTTTATCCACTTTGTTGGATTGTTATTGCTTTTTCGGTATTTTATTTTTATTAGTTTTGTTTGGTTTGTTTTCCCGAAAAACAGCCGCTGTTGTTGTTGTTAAGTTAAGCATTAAAAATTTTTGTACATAAACAATAATTGTAGAGAAATATTAATATATAACCATCATCATAAATTTGAACAAAACCATCATCAATCTAAGAAATCTTGTAATCAATTTTTTTATGTGGTCAATATTCTAGAAAATAATTTTTGTTCAGCCCTAAAATTTCGGCTCTAGAAATGACTTGAACGGAATACGCAGTCTCTATGCTTGACTAATAAATAATAAATAATCAAAAATTGTGATTTTTTTTTCTGCATTTTGTGACAAAAAGAGGACCAGAGAGGGAAATGCTACATAAGAAAATGTATGAACAAACAAAAAAAAAAAAGATAGTTGTTGCCAACCTAAAAAAACCAGCAGTAGCAGCCAGTCAACATATGAAGAAGACTTTCATTGTTATGCAACTCAGTTGCAGCACACAATTTATAGCAGTTAGCAATTCAGTGTTGCTTCCTTCTGTCTGCTACAATAACATGGAATTCCCTCTTGTATACACAGCATTTTTTTTTTCTAACATTTTTGAGTCTACTTTTTATTTGTTGTTTGTATTTTGACTGATTTTTTTTTTTTTTGTGTGAACAAAAACCAAGATAGTTTTTGCCATGCTTGCAATATTTATTCCCCATTCTGTAGTGCAACACTGGCAAACGAGCGAGTATCTAAATTGGACAAGGGACCGACCAACCGTCTTGCCAGTCGTTTGTTTGCTTCATTTCACTCACAGAACTCATAAACGTAAAGTGTCAAATAATTCATGTTGTTGTTGTTGTTGTTACTGGCAAAACGCTTAAAAAGAAGGCACAATCATAATCAAAATAAATGGCAAGACTGGCATATGGTGCGGTAGTTGTGAGTACTATGTGTGCAGCCACCAGAGATAAGCATTGGCTTGCAGGACAAACGTGTTGGTCACTTGACTGATTTTTTACGAACTTCAAGTGAGCTGCTCAAAGTATTATTGGCTTTTTTTAACAGAAAAAAAAACAGTTTTTTGAAGTCTTGTAACGGCGTTACTTCTTAGTTTTGGCATTTAAACAGAAGAAGATTTTGTTGAAAATAAATTTTTTTAAGCTACGTACTTCACTCGTCACTTTTGAATATTTAAACCTTTTCTTAAAAGAAATTTCATTTTCTAAAAATGTTTATCATTCATAAAGTCTAGAAAAAATTTCCCTTGAAAAAAAATTTATGGGGCATAGATATAGTGCATAAATTTATCGCTTCAGAAATTGTAAACGCTATTTTTTTAAATTTTTAACAAATTCCTCTGAAGGGAAATTTTTTAAAATGGCATATTTATTACAAAAACTACTAACTTCTAAATATATATTACATTAAAAGAAATTTTTTGAAAGTTTTCAAAAAGTTCCCACAAGGTAAATTTTATTAAAAGTACACAAGTACCGCTTAAATTTTTATTTCACATAAATGTGGTTTTTTCATAATATAGAAATTGAAATTTTTTTAATTTTTAACAAATTTACCAGAAGGGAAATTTTGGAAAAGGCATATTTCTTGCACAAGCTACTAACTTCTAAATATATTTTATTAAAGAAACATTGTTTCAAAAGTTTTAAAAAATTTCCCACATGTGAAATTTTGTTAAAGGTCCAACAGAACGCTTCAATTTTTATTTATCCTTAATGTTTCATGCAGCAGAATTATTCCGAGCGTTAAGAAAATTGAAAACACCTTTTTTAGTACTTAAATATTTTGCAAAGCAAATTTTTAACGATTGCTAGTAATTTTTTAAGAGTTTAAACAAATTTCCCTGGAGGGAAATTTTAAAAATGGCATATTGTGTTGCACAAACTTCTTATTAACTGATATTATTAATTTTAGCCAATTGTTGCTAGAGTATTTTAAAAATTCCTTTTAGGGAAATTTTATTAAATTACCACTTTTTAGAAAAATATTATTAAAATCAAAATTGCATTGCCAAACAAATAATTGAATGTTAAAAATTTAAAAATTTCCCATCAAGGAAATTTGTGAATATAACTTAAATCTGTACATCTTGCAATTATTTATAGAGGCGAGACCATCTTCACGTTTAAGCTGTCATTATGTGATGATATATAAAGACATAGTGCCAAAGTTGAAAGTCTAATAATCTCAGCTCAGCTATGAGTTTTGTTGATTTGTGCCTATTATTGATAATTTTCTTATAAATAATATAAAAAATTTTTCAATAGACAAAATTATAATACGGGAAATGTTTCACTTTTTTTTACATTAAGTTTGCTTTAACTATAAATTTACAAAAATTTATTGGTACCATTATTAAAGGTTATTTGTGTGTTGAGCATATTTCAGAAGGATTAATGAACAAAATTTTCGTAAAAATAAAAAAAAACACCCTAAAAATACTCCTTCCTAAGCAATGTAAAAGCTTAGAAATGTTCAAGGTCATATTTTTTATAAAAATATTCTGAATATGCACTTACCATATGTTGATTAAAAGTTATATATAAATGTATATAATGAAAGGTAATGTTCTGTGCTGTGATTTTTTTTTAATATATTATTATTATAAATTACATGAACTATTTCAGTATGAATTCATTTAAAGTGTCAAAAGACTAACAATAATATTTTTAAAATTTCACACACGGAAAATTTTTTATTTTATGTATAAATCAAGAAAGCAGTGAATATGCTTTATTTTTAATTCAAAAAAATTATTCTAGTCGCACAAATGGAAAAATTTCACACAGTTATAATATTAAATAAAAGAATTTTTTTTTTTCATTTACCAAATGGGAAATTCAGAGCGAAGAAGAAATTAATTAGAAAAAAACAAAAAGAAGCTAATTTTTTGTAAATATTACTTAAAAATGCACTTTAAACTATATTGAGAATTGAAGTCCCATAGAGCGAAATTGTTTTTGACTAACACAAATACCTTGTTGAATGATTTTTCATCAAATTATTAATTTTTTTATTTTGGGTAGAAGTTTTAAAAGCAATAAATATATTTTATCTATTTATGCATTTTTAATACAAGTCCAACAATGTTAAATTTTAAAACTATTTTTATTTATTCAGATACCTTTTTAACCAAGTGATAACATTAAATATTTTTAAAAATTTCCCTAAAGGGATATTTTAAGCACACTTGAAAAATTCAAAGAGATGGAAATTTTTATTAAATACTACCTGAAAATGCATTTTAAATGCCATTAAGAATAAAAGTCCCATAGTGGGAAATTTTTTTTTTGACTAGCACTAATATTTGGTTGAATGATTTTTATAAAATTATTCCGTTTTCTGGCAATTTATTTCAATATTTCGAAATTTCCCTAATGGGATATTCTTATTTTACTTTGTCATTTAGATTATAAAGGCATTTTTTTGCTTGTGTCAGTTGCATTTTTAAAGAAATTTTAACAGTATTTACCTAAATAACGAACGCGAAGCCTTAAATGTACACCATCAATATGAATCCATGAATCAACATTAACTTGCATGGGGAATGTTTTTTTTAAGCAATATTTAGCATATTTTTGAAGTTTAGTTTTGTTATTAATTCATAGACCCAAATCCACTTAAATGACGAGCTGTCATATTTTGAACTCACTAGACCCACATGTAAAATGTTTAACGTTTCCTACGGTTTTTTGCATTTTTTTTTTTGTCCGTTTGTCAAAATTTTTGAGAATTTTTCTTGTTATTCCTAAATTTATTTACCAGCAACTACTTCGTTCTAGCGTAGTTTAACAATCGCATAGTTCACACAACAGCAACAATTCGCAATTTGTTATGAGCACATTTTGCTGGTTCGCTCTAATCCTTGGAGTATCGTGTGAAATCCTTTCGTAGTTGATTTTTTACAACAATGTTTGTTATTTTTGTTGTTGCTACTGCTACTACTGCCACTTCCATTGCTTACTGCTGCCATCATAGCTGGGATTGCGTTGTTTTGCTGCAGCAACAAAACTTATGATTTTTTAATAAAGTGTTGCCAAGCGGAAGCAATTTAATGGAGTTTTTCGCTTCATTCCTTGTTTTTTTTTTATTTACTCCCTACCCCCCACTCACCATTTCTCGCTTTGAGCTTAAGTTTTTGCTGCTGAAGCTGGAGCTGCTGCATGTAATATTACTTCATAATCAAGCAACAACAACAACAGCAAAAATGCCAACAACAAAAAAAAGAGTGAGCATAGCGCAAAAATAGCAGAAGATAAGCCAAATAACAGACAAAGTAGCGGGTGGCAACAGAAGAAAAAAATTAAAACTAACCCGTGTAGTTAAGCAAAAAAGTTACATCGTGCAGATAAGTGTTAAAATTTCATGAAAATTTGTGCAAATTTTTTTCATGATCTTCCCTCAGTGTTGTTTTTTTTTTATGTTGTTGTGTTTATAAAGCCCATAAATAATATAAAGTTTTAACTGACAGTTGATGTTGCTGTTGTTGTTGCAGTTGATTTTGTTGTTGTTATTACTTTTGTTGTTATTGCCATGTTATGCCTGAGCTTGACGTTGAATAGAAATTGAGTTTAACACAACGCTTCAGCGTCATAGTGCTCAGTGTGTGTCAAGCGCTTGGAAGGAGATGGGGTGCGGAGGAGAAGTATAGGTATCAGCGCGCTTTCTTGTTTATAGTATGTGGCGGGAACAGTTAATAAGCTTAGGCACTTAAGTTGAAGCATTGAAAAGCAATTTGAACTCATAATGCGTATAAAGCATGTTTATAGCACTTTAAAGCCCCTGGAAGTAGGTGGTAATAAGGTTTTTCCGCCCTCAATTGTTTGATTGCTGAATTTCCTGAATTACATTTTTTTTCTTAGCTCATATGTGAGCTCATCTTTGGAGTGTGTTTTCTCTGTGGTGCTGAATTTGTTTTGTTCTTTTTTTTCTTGTTTTTTGTTCTTTCTTACAACAAACTTACGTTTATCTGGTACGCGCCTAAAGCTATGCTTTTGAAGTGTCTGCTTTTAAGTAGAAGGCTATTTGATATTTATTGTTTGCTGTCTTAACAAGGTATTTACCTTTGTACATCAAGCGTTAAAGTGCCTTAAGGTAGGCAGCATATTATATCTTGTATAAAATGTAGTTTCTTTGATTAGGAAATTTGGGATGTGGGGTGATATGCTAGTAGGTACCTTGAAAGTACCAACTGAAACATAGATCATATGTGCTGTTAAACAAATTGTGTATTTATGTTGACAAACCATTTATATTCAATTAGTAGTTGAATTCAAGTAATTTTCCTTTAAGCTGCTATTTCTGTGTTGTTATATAAAAACTATTTTTCTTTGTAAGTGTATCTTTTTGTTTATTTACAAAATACACATTATGGGTACCTACTCATAAAAATTTTAAAACAATTATTGAAGATATTTCAAAGACAAAAAAAAAAAATAAAAATTTATCATGCAAGTACAAGTTTAACAATAAACACAGTATTTCTTACCTTAGAAGCCGTCGTGTTACACAAAATGCAGCTTTCAGTGGCTTTATGTAATCATGTCTTTTCTAAAATTTCCCTAATTGGAAATTATTTGTGAATTACTTAATTTTTAAGAAAATATGGTTTTTTAGGTATAGTGATTATAAGAAAATATTTTTTTGGAAATTTCCCTTTTTGGGATATTTGTCATTATGACAAAAAAAAAATTAAAAGCCTATTTTTCGACAAGAATAATTTAATAAAGCTTTCTTTTAAATAAAACCAAAATTTCCCCCAAAGGGAAATTTTCAAAAAGTAAAAGTTTGTGTCCATTTTCTGATTTTTTTTTTTTTAATTTTACCTCTGTTATATTTTTATTAGACTGGAAAAAGATTCAGAGACTTATTTATATTTTGGAATACCTCTAAAATGCTCACACATTTTTAATCAATCAACACTTATAATAAAAACTCTTGAATTTATATTGTATAACGTTGAAAATTGTTACCATGGGGTGTAACCTGCATAGTAGTTATGTATATATTGAGAAACTATAATTTTCGTCAGAAATGCTGCTCAAAATGTAATTTTCCTTAGGATATTAAAAAGTTTCTTAGTTTTCATTTATTTGCTTCTAAAAACAGTGTTGAAGCAGTTATTTGTATAAAATTATGATGTTACTTATAATGTCGCTTAAATGCAATGTTTGAGACAAACCAATTCTAGTGCTTGCAACTGCAGTTCCAAATAAAAATCAAAATGAGATAGAACTGAAAAAAAGAATATAGACGAAAGCTTTAAGAAAATATTATATGAACAAAATGTAAAAATAAAAAAATTAATTTCATACCTAGCTAAGCTTTTATAATTTAAATATGCTTCCATTTTCTATTATATGTGATTCAAATAGATTTTTATAAACCATAAATGAAGTTAAAATATCCTGAAAGCAAATTTTTAAATGAAACCTTAACAAGATTGCTTATACCTTTAAATACTTTTTAATGAAATAAATTTTCCATGCAGGAACATTTTTAAATACGTGTGTTTCTATTGTAGGCATGATAGTAAATTAGCAAAAGCTCGAACTTAGCATTTCTCCGAAAGTTCCCTCAATGGAAATTATGATATTTTTGAAAAATTTTTATAGATACCTCAATTTTATGTGTAAAAGTGATGATTTATGAAACGAAATATGTTTCAAATAAAAGTCCCATTTGGGGAAATTTTTTAAACATGTTATTTTTGTGGTTTTTTTTAACTATTGCACAACTTTTTTATGAATTCTTTACCACCTGATGGTAAATTCTGTTTTAACTTACTTTTTCACTATTCACTCGCCTTAAAGTGAAGTGATGTGAGAATAACTGGAATATTTCTGAAAAATAACGCGTTTCTTCTTACAGTTAAATGCAACTTTTTGGTTTACTTTAGAGGTGCCTTAATATATATTTCCATACCTACAAACGCTTTTTGCACAACAAAATTTATTTCGAATTTTTTTTTTATCTGGAATAGTTTTTAAAATGTAAATATTTATATTAAAATCATGATACTTATGCTGCTAAAACCACAAAACTACATTTGCAAAAATTTCCCTTATGAGCAATTATAATTTGTTGTGAAATTTTGAAACAAACCTGAATAAGCACAATTTCACCTCAAAAATTCTTCTAATGTTGAAATAATTAGTTCAAAATAAAAGTTCCAAGATTATTAAAACCTCAAAATGATTTTCTATCAAAAAAAATTTGTTTGATGTTTAAGACTAATGGTAGAAAATTATGATAATAGAAAATATGATAATTTTTGTATAAAAAAAAATTATTATTAAGCTCACGAAAGCATATTTACACAAATTCCCTTAAAAGGAAATTATAAGTTTGTTGCAAAATGATGAGAGGAAACTATAAAAGCTCTATAAAAGTTTTCTTATGATGAAAATATGTTTTCAAAATAAAAGTTCCAAGATCTTTAAGACTTCAGAACAGGCTTTTGTGTCAGTAAAAATTGTCTGATTGAATAGACTAATGCAGGGAAATTTTGAAACTTGATACTTTAGCCATTCCAGCTCATAAAATTGAATTTCCAAAAAATTTCCCAAAAGGGAAATTTCTAGCTTTTTGTGAAATTTTAAGAGAAACAAAGTTTAACTTCATTATATGTGTCCCTAAAAGCATTTTCAAGTTGAAAAAGTGAATTCGAAATAAAAGTCCCAAAAGGGAAATTTTCAAAATTAAAAAAATTATAGCACTTTTTTGCATTAATTTTAAAATGTGTTGCATACAAAATATCCTAATTAGCTAAAATTGCTCGAAATTATTGTTTAAGTTGTACTTCAATGCACTTTAGCAGTCCTTTTTTAGAATTACTGAAATATCTTTAAAAAATAAAATGCCTGTCATGTTGTTGGATTTCATACTTTTTAAAGTTTGTCAAATAATATCTTTGTTAATCAGCTCAAATGCTGCTGCATAAAATTCCACATTCAACACTCTAGTAAGTTTCATCGCAAAAATTCTTTTGAAACTTTCTTGCATTGCCACTTCACTTAATGCTCCAAAAAGTATGCAAAGATAATTTTCTACCGTGCAATATTTTTAATTTTTCAGTTGAGTGCATTTATTCAGTGTCTTTTTTTTTAATACTTGCTGCGTTCTCCGCAGCTCAGTTGTATGCATTAAATTCTTGTTGAGTTGTTTGTTCTCAGTATGCATTTTCTGCTGCATATATTTTTTAGTTATTACATATTTTGCTTCTTTTATTATTTTTTTTCTTTTTACCATGTCTTTTGCTGCTCTTCTCAATTTTAATATTTTTTTTTTCCAATCTTTTCTTCTTGCTCCGAAAGTGTAAAAAAGTTTTATTACAAGATTTTCAACAACAGAAACATGCATCATTTGCACACACACACACACATACATATATATATATATATAAATAAGCTTCCATAGCTTAAGCAAAACTTTCAAGTTCACACATATACCGTAAGCAAGGAAATACCTAACTGTGGTTGCGTTTTTCTTTTGTTGTCCTTGAAAGCACAACATTTTTAAAAAAGCTTTTGATAGAAAAAATTTCATAGCAGCACATAAAATACTTCAACGTTATTTGAAGTAGCTTTTGCGACTTTTTGGTTTTTCTTGCACCTTGGACGGCAGAACAATAATAATGAAAGATAAAACGATGCACACACACACACACTCACACACACAAATACGGGCATAGACAGCTAAAAATACACACAAAAATGTGTAAGTGTGAAAAACTGTTTTTATGTCGACGCATTTCATTTATTTTGTGCAGCTCTTAAGCAATTATATTGATGCTGTGTCAGGTGCTTGCTGTATGGGAGTGTCTGTTGTTGTTGTTGATTTTTAGACTGCAATTCATACATGAAAAAAATGCTGGCAATAAAAATCGATCGCATTTGATTGCAATCAAATGTGAGCTAAATAAACATTGCATACATTCAGGTTGCTGGATGCTGCTTAAGCACATTTCAAAGCATCTCTCTCATTCACAACTCTCTCTTTTTCTCTCTATCTTTCTCTCTCTCTCTGTCTCTGTCTCTGTCTGGAGTGAAGCATGTTTGTGTGCGCGTTTTTGATGCTCGTATTTGTGTGAAATTGACATTTTGGCTTTAAGCGCACAAATAAAAGCTAAGCTGCTTATCTTGACTGCTGCAAATAATGTTGCAAGATGTAAAAAACCTGAAGCAATTGCAGCTTAGAGTTTAATCTGTTTGTTTAAGTTTTGTTGCATACTTTTAGGTGTCCAAAATGTTAATAATGAAAATATTTGTTGTCTGCTTTTTGTTTGTTTGTTTGATTGTGTGTGTAAGCTCTGTGTTTTTGCTTGCTCTCAGTTTTAATTGCTTGTAGAGCACTGTGACTTTGGGCTTTTTTAGTAAATATTTAATAATCCAAACTAAACTTTAAGCTTGGATATATATGTAAAAATATCAGTCGAAAATAAACACTTCCGAATAAAATTTTCCAATCGGGGAAACTTTTTGAAATGTGAATATTTATATTGTAAACATGATATTTAAATTGCAAGAGCTTACAAAAATATATTTTTAAAAATTTTATTAAGAAATTTATTCCTTTATACCAAATAAAGGGAGTATAGAAAGTATGTTGATTTTGTGCTTTTTTGCTAACTGATTTAAGAAATTTTTAAAAAATATTGTTAAAAATGTTATTTTTATCGGCAATTTCTTTGCAATTATTTTTATAGCATTAAGGCGGTCTTCTCATTCAAAACCCGTTTCTTGGACCCCTTTTTAAAAAAATTCTTATTTGAAAACGCAAAGAATAATTGAAAATTTTTTTATTTATTATATTACAAAAGGTTCAAAGTAAATAAAAAAATTTTTTTTGCCTCGATACGTGGGCTGTTCAAAAAGTAATGAGACTTCAAAGTTGGTGGTGAAAAAAAAGGTGTCGTCACGGCGGCAACGATCCCGGGTCTCCGGAGCGTCTGAAATGAAAAAAGAAAACGGGGTTATAATCAGTATAGATGTAATTCTCGGGTGAACCTCAAGCTTAATTTTGTGATTTTTTTTGACAAAATGGCGGCCATTCAAAAAAAAAATTTCAATTTCGGGTTTTATTTTTGTAGTTTAGTGTAAAAAAAAAATAGTAAAAAGTTTTTTAAAATTATGGTCGAGGTTCACCCGAGAATGGTGACAATTCTGCGTCGATTCCATTTTGTTTCATGAAAATCGGTTCAGTTGAACTGGAGATATCATGGCCGCCAGTTCGAAAAACGTGGGTTCGAGATAAACGCGTTTAAAGTTTGAAGTAATTTTTTTGGGGAAAAAAAAAAAAAAATAAAAAATGTTTAAATGCAGTTTTAAAGAGCTGACAATTTTTACTTACAAATATTAGTCGGCGATCCCAGCTCCATACAGGCCACCTTCCTCTTTTTCGTAGAAACTGCTTTCTGCTGCCCTCTCTGCTCTGCGAGCCATTTTCCCAGAGCTTCCTTCATGGTTTATGGTGCATTCTTCGTCATGAGTATCAAGCCAAATTTGGTAAGCCTCTGGCTCTTCTTCCTTCTTGGCTTCCCAATATTTGCAGCTGTTACACAGACGAGATTTTACGACAGTGTCAACAATTTTTTTGGTATGCTTGGCAATCAAAGTTGTGATACCATAAAGGGAAGCAAAGCCACGCTTCTTCCAAGTCCCGTCCCCCGACACAGTAAATAAAGTGGGATCGCACTCTGGATTCGCTTCGATCATAGCCTCTTTGTCTTCTCCAATAGCTTTTGAAATGACATGTTCGTACATGGCTTTTCCAGCAACGTACAAATTTTGTAGGATAGTATAGTACAGATTGTTGGACAAACTTTGTCCGAGGTCCATGAGGCCACAAAACATGGTTATACCTTTTGGCCCAATCCCTAAAAGCCGCATGGCAACAACCAAGCGTCGATTAATTTCATATGATTTTCCGATCATAGGTGACGAAGGAATATATGTTGTGCGTGGGCAGGCGCAGTTCAAAGCGATTTTAAATCCAACTCCATTTGGTGAGGGTTCTGAGAACTAAATTTTTTGCTTGCATGAGGCACAAATTACCAACGCTGACAACGTGGTAAACACAGAACAGAACTCGAGAATGCAATACTTCAAATTGTTTTTGATTGATACTTCGTCGTCTTCGTTATTCTTGAATTTCTTGGCCGATGTACTGGTATATTCAGAATCCTCTGGTCTAAGATGCTGATTTCCACTAAACCCGCGTTTTTTAGCACGATTCTGACGCTCACTTGGGCGTTTTTTTTTTTTTTTATTACTTTTCCGATCCATTTTACAAAAATCACAATAAATTTATGAAAAATTTACTTTTCCGTTCACTGAAGCGCACGCGTCTGTTGCTCAACTCGATACAAACTGAACTAAATGATGCTTTCAGTTGAACACCTGGACTCAAAAAATGCTTCAACCCCTAAAATAAGCAGAAATGTGTATTCGTATGTTTGTATGAATATGTGTGCAAACACGTTTTTACCTAACAATAAACATTTTCAACGGAATTCGGTGGTTACTTTATGCCGCTTCGTTCGAAAATGAGTCGAAAAAAATAGCTCATTTTGACGAAGACATTGCTTCACAAAAAAGGCTGTATCTTCTAAAGTATTTCGAATTTCTAAAAATCCTTTTAGGGGCATATTCACAACTACCCAAGCTATAAATAAATGCTTGTCGAAATATAAAAGTCGAAAAAAAAGTTGCTCAATGAGAAGACCCCCTTAACTATTTTTATAGCAGTAACGTATTTTTATAGCATTCATGTTAACATGAAGAAATCCACTAAGGGAAATTTTGATATTGTGCTTATGCATGTTGTGAATTAAATCATTGAATCATTAGTTTCAGCAAATGATTATTTTAAAAAAATTTCCCCCTAAGCAAGTTATTGAAAATTGAAAAATATTGAAAAGAATTTTCTTAAATCATTCATTTCTTAAATGTTTATATAAAAATATCTGCTATGCTGAATTGAACATATTTGAAAAATATATTCCACTGAGTAAATTCACAAATTTACCATAAAATTGTTAGTTCCACACAATTTTAAAGTCCACAATTTTAAAAGGAAGTTATTTGTGAATATCTACTTTGAGGGAAAATAATAATTTATTTCAAAACATTGTGTTTATAATTTTTCTCTTTATAAAGATATTCCAATGCATATAACTGACTCAAAAATTTTTTTCATTCGAGTAAAATTATAAAAAAAGTAAAATATTGTAAGAGCCACAAGGCTAAAAATAAGAATATTTTTCAAATTAACTCTAAGGGAATGTTTCTTTTTGGTAAAAAAAAAAATAAATTAATAAAAAAAAACTATTTTGATTAACTTCTCACTAAGAGGAGCTTTTATTGTGTGAATAATATATTGTTAAAAAAAATCCCTAAAAAGGAAATTTATATTTCAATACTATCAACTATGTTAGAACAATTGATGAGTCACTCATTAAAAAAAAATACATACTACAAATAATTTCCCTCGAGGGAAATTTATTATTTTACTTCTAAAATTTACGTTTTATAAGAAAAATTTTTGTGATAAAGTACATATATAACTTATAAAGTTTTTTTTTTTAATAATAATGAAAATTTCAAAATAGTTAAACTACAAAAACATCAAAAAGAATACAATTTTAGTATTAGTATTATTTTATAATTTATGATAATATAAAAAATTATATTGCAAACGGAAATAATTAATTGATGGAAAAAAGTGGAGGTGCCACTAATCTTAAACTTTCCCTTAAAGGAAGTTGTTACATATATCACGCTAGGAGTTCTTCTTTATAATATACTCATGTGGAAGCAAAATAACTCAGTGAAGGTAATCTTTATTTCAAGATTTTTCCCCAAAAGAAAACAATATAAGAATTATAAAATCCCAGACAAGAATAATAAAAAATATTTCTGAAAATTTTATTATAATTCTAGAAATATGCTTCACGACTATTTTTGTAAAATTTATGATAAAAAAAGCACTTTTGTTATAAATTTGAATAATTATTAATTTTTAATAAAGTTTCCTTTAGAGACGTCATTCTTATAAGAGCATTTTTTCAGAAATATCACCATATGGCAAATTATTAATGCATTGTCAAAATTTCATACGATTTCATTTTTATAACAATATTAAGCAATGGCGCTAACGATGCATTAAACTAAATTGAATTTTGAACAATATGTCTTAGTTAATTTTTGCATATCTGAAAATTAATTTGATTATTTAACACTTAATTTAAAAAATAAAAGTATTAAGAGTACAATTTTAGTAAAGATGTTATTTAACGGTGTATTTTATTGTTAATAATTAAGACAACAAGTTTCGAAAATCATATTTTTAGCTTATTTAAACAATTTGCAATTAAACAAACAGCTGTTTTTATGCAAATAATGTTATTTCACAAAATATCCCAGCTAGGGAAATTTTTATTTCGAAAGCATATTGTATATAAAAGTACTTTTAGTGTCACTAACTTAAATATAAGAGCATTAGCAAAAATTTCCCTTGAGGGAAATTATTAAGTTAAAAATAAAATCTTAAAAAACAACTGTTTTTACTATATGTTTTCATAAAAATACCCATTTCTTTATAAAAAAGTTATTATTTTATGATTATTATATTTATAAATAAAAATAACATTCAGGGAAATTTTAATATTATATTATCTAATGCAGTAACACATTTTGCAAGTCTCATATAGTTTTATAGAAGAATATTTGCAAAATTTCCCAATAGGGAAATTTTTAAAAAAGTACTTAAATTAAATTGCTTCATATTTTTAATGCTCTACTCAACTCATATTAGGATGTGCCGCTCCAAATACTTTTTATACACTGCTAAAAACCAATTTAAAGAAATTATTTTTAGTCCTCATTTTCCCTTTGTTTTTTTTTTTTCTCACAACAATATATTTGAACGCAACTAAAATGCTGAGCTCATAAATCAAAACAACGGCACAGACATTGCGGCATCTTTGGTCATTTTTATCTAACGTCTTCATTCGCTTTGCTTGCTGCCGCACCACATATACTTTATGACCATTTTGTGAGATTTTGTTCGTGTGGCACGTGCTAACGTGCCGAGCTAGCGCGCAAAAGGCGAAAGTGTACAAGGCATGTACTAAAAATTAATGCTTTTAGCAAAATGTTGTTAGCAAATAGAATTTGTGGAAATTAATGTTAATCATTCGTGACGATGTCACGTGAGGAAATTTTTCTTCACTGTTGTGATCAGTTTTTATGAGTGTTGTTAAGTCTAAGCTTGTGAGTTAATGACAAATCTTAAGAGCTTCAATGGTAATCATGGCTACTGTGAACAATTTTTGTTTCCTCAATATGTAAAAGCTGACTATAGAGCAGACTGAGTTATGACAAAAAAAAAAAAGTTATAATAAGCATTGAAAAATTATTTTGTATTAAAACCATTTTCTGTCTCAGCTGTAATTCGAACGTGAATTTACACGCGTTAACGCATTTATCTACAGCCACCCACAAATTACTTATATGTATACCAGTTAAATATACCTTGAAAAGCAATGATTATTTGCTCAATATCAATGTAACACTACCTGCCAAATTGGAAAACATCCCACAACTTTTTATTTGGTTTTGAAGAAAAAAAAAAATACCATGCTGTCAACAAAACTTTTAATGAATTGCCACCAAACAGCATTGAAACTTATCTCTTTTTGGGTGAATACAACAATACCAACTCGAACAATAACAAATCAACCATAATCGTAACAAGAACTATACATATATAACCAGAAAAGAGCAACAACAAAATTAATCTATCGGTCGGGTTCTTGGGCTCTCGTTTCGCAAAATATAAAATCTGCAACAAAAGCAGTTCGTAAACAATTTTCCAGCAATGATTGAATCATTAATCATTCAGTGTCAAGGATTGCGACATAACCAAAAGAAAAGAAAAAAAAAAAAACAAAAACCAAAAAGAGAAAATAAATATATATCAGCACACAGACACAGAAAAGCGAGTCATTAGAGCTTGAATAGTAGGTTGGGCCATAGAGAAAATGTGTTGAAGAAAAATAAAGAAAAAAAAAAGGCTATTCCAAATAACTTTATATTTAACTGTCATCATGGGCAAATTTGCAGCGATTATAGTGCAACTTAAGGAAATAATGCACAAAAGTGTAAAAAGGTGCAATCAAAACTGAAAGAGCTAGAGGTAGGCAGGTAGTGCAGTAAAACTTTGAAATAGTCATCAAAAAGTTATAATCAAAAGTAGGAAGTAATAATTGGTCGCAGATCTTTAAAAAGAAGAGTACCTCGAAGCTCAATTGTGCCTTCAATTTCGGTACAATTCGGAAAAATGCGAATTTCGTTTTAGTTTTTTCTGCGTTCTATTTCTGGAAAGGATAACTTTTTTATTTTTCATAAGCATAAAAGCTTTAAGTGTATTTTTATGCAAACATAAAATAAAGCTCTTGTTTTTTCATACAAAATTTTTAATTTCTTTTAAATGCCTTTACTACACCTCTGACCAATTCAGCACTTAAACTAACTTTAGTGAATTTGTAAATTTATTCGACCTCTTTTCATAAGTTTTTGTGTTATTATTATAACTCTAATAATTTTTCAATTATTAATTAAGAGTTATATTTTCGAGCTCAAGGTCTATGTTGTTTTCTGAAGAAAACAACCAACAACAACAACAATACCCTTTATATAGAGTGGCAATCATACAGCAGACTAGACAGCTGTTTCGTTGGCCGCTACACCAACTCATCAGTAGCCTTTATATGATAGCGATGATAAACTTAGCCGTTCATGTCTATTTGTTTTCGTCAATGTTAGAGAAAATTACTCTGAATTACATTGTACACACAAATGATACGAAAAGCAGCTAAAGTTCTTCGAATTTTCAGATTCACACTTATTCGGTGTAAGCTCTTTCTTCGAAGATATATCAAAGCTTTTTACCACTCACAGGCATGTTGTAGTTTTTTAGTTGTTGTTCTTCTATTATTCACTGTCCGTCTTAGTTGCAGCAACCTGCTGCTATTAAACTATGACGTCATGAAATATTTTGTTTGAAAACTAAGATTTTTATGTTATTGTGTGTAAACACACAAATTAATCATAACTTTGTTTTTCAACGGCCGTGCTCTGCCAGAGAATTAATTTGTAAATTTATTCGACCTCTTTTCATAAGTTTTTGTGTTATTATTATAACTCTAATAATTTTTCAATTATTAATTAAGAGTTATATTTTCGAGCTCAAGGTCTATGTTGTTTTCTGATGTCTAGTCTGCTGTATGATTGCCACTCTATATAAAGGGTATTGTTGTTGTTGTTGGTTGTTTTCTTCAGAAAACAACATAGACCTTGAGCTCGAAAATATAACTCTTAATTAATAATTGAAAAATTATTAGAGTTATAATAATAACACAATAACTTTAGTGTCGTTTATATAATTTACAGCATTTATCTCGAGCTATAATCACTTTTTATGTAGTTTTAATATACATTATTTAAGCGAAACTTTTAATTACAAAATTACCTCAAATATGCGAGCCACTAAGCGACCAACAAAAATAACGATACTACCCCTCTCTCTCTCTGCACACTCTACTGTTTAAAAAAAAAAAATAAATATAAAAAGAAACAGCAGGTAGCAGGTTTATTACAACATTTGCTATATTATAACACTTACATTTGCTAATGTTAATTTACTTATTACCGTTACATGGTATTATTTCAAGGACTTTCGTGAAGTATCTGCAGTAAGCAGAACAAGAACAACAAAACCAACAACACTAGTAGCAGCGGGAACAAACTCATGTGCAGAACATGTTTTATTTTATGATAAACATCTTAATTACAAAAATTCCAAAAACTTACACAGACATTATTATATAGTCGCACACGTACATAAACCGCAGATATAGCAACAAATACCAGAGTGTACCAACGCTTGATGCAATCAGACCGACAGACAGACCAAAAACTCTTAGCCACGTATGGTGGGGGACAAAATGTACGCTGTCGCTTTAGTTTCGACACAGAGCCAAAGTTTAATTATATTTGTCAACCGCAGCTAAAACTTTATTAACTCACAAAGCAGCTATTTTCCGCCCACCGCAACACAGCCCACTCACCCACAACCCACCCAACCCACTCAAAACACACCAACGACTTAAAACGACCCAAACGACACTTAAAGCTACTCGTTGCCGTTGCTATGTTTTAGTTATATCCATACTATGTGGCATGGTACCACTTTTACCGTTGTTACCACAAACTGATGATACTACAACTGACGACGTTGCCACGACTGACGCGACTTTTACGCGACTTTCTTGCGTTTGCCACGATTTCTGCTGCTGCTGCTGCTGCAGCTGTTGTTATGCAGCATGCAAGCCACTTGCAGCAACCGAATGCAACCACGTCATCAACGAATGCTCCGGGTAAATGTTTAAAATTCAGCTTAACTAACGGCGACCCTTACGGCCACCAAAATTTCCGCCACCTATTCTACAAACAACAACAACACGGTAAGTTTTCATTCCCATTCATGCACCCACCTACACCCACTTAAACCGGCAATTAATTTGAAAATGTGGCGCGTTCGTTGTTGCACTAAAATGCTTGTGATCATTTATAAAGGCAGCAACAGACCGCAAGCTTTACCAAGTGCCACGACGACAAGGAGTGAAAGAGTGTGGGAGAGAGTGAGAGAGCGGAAGCGAGTGCCTGTTTGTGGTTTATGCTTTGGATATAATAAAAGCGTTGACACAAACCCACAAGCTATAAGTGGAAATTTGACTTCATGCAAATGCAATTAAATATTGAATTATTTAAATTATTTGTTTTCTGTTGGATAGCTTTTGGTGCTCAAACTCATTCGTTTTCTAAGGTTTTAAAGTAACTCAGAACTTGTATGAATTTGCTAGTTGTAAATTGACCAGTGCCATAAGACTTGCTGGAAATACAATATTAGCAACTGACTATTTTGAAATTTTGAAAATTTTACCGAAATACCATAGTTTCAAGGTGAAAATTAAGGAACAAGCAAAAACAGGGAGAAAACAAATAAAAAATGAGCAGGAGCATTGTCGTAATGGTACACCGAGAAAAAAAAGCAAAAGGTAAATCACCAAAGTCGGCTTAGGTAAAGAGAGTTGTATGGAAATTATAAACTTATGCTTATTCACCCAAACAATTTATTGTTTAAAACATTGCTTTCAAAGCACTTACTTCAATACCCTGCCAATGAAAAAATATTTGATTCACACATTAATTGTCGAAGCCATAATGTATAAATTACCCAATATTTAGTTAATTTATCACCCAAATAAAATTGGCAACTTAACATGTAAATCTTAGGCGTTTTGATGAAGGACTTGGAAGGTTAAAAATTGCCAAAGCCACTTTATAAGTTTAGCTTTTTCTCTGTGTAGTGGATTTCTTTTATTCTTCAAATGCAGCCGTTTTTCTACGATTTCAATTTTCAATAATGATGAATTATATGCGCCAGTTATGTTTAGTTAAGGGGTCTATGAATATTATTTCATCCGCATCCCAAAATATGGAGGACATAACTCTTCCGGTACATTTCGCGCAGAGTTTCCTTATACCAGAAACATCACGTATGACATGGAACATTCGACCTTTCGACCTTGCGGTCTCAGATAGCTCCCTCAATTTCAATTTGAGGTAGAGTTCAAAATAATATCATGGTGCTTGTACGGCCACAACGAAAGTTAGAAAACCACCATTGAATCATCTCCATCGACGGTGCATAGTCCGGATAATACTTATTTAGATAGGCTTTGGTCTCGGTTATCGGTTTTTTTTTTTTGTTAATACTAGTGTTTAATCAGAACACGAAGATAATGTCATCAATTTTTTAAAAAACACGGAGGTTTTTCGCTTCTCACTGTTTATTGAGAGTAATATTTTAAATTTTTTAAAAAAGCACGAAATTTTTTGCTGCTCACTGCTGTGAGCAAGAGTAAACATGAATGGATGAAATTTTGACAGTCGTCTGGTCATGGGCTTAGCGAGGGTAAAGCAGTTGCCCCCCTGAAAATAAGAAACTTAGAATTAAATTAAAAAATTCAAAACTTTTTTGTTATAATTGAAAAGCATTGAATTTATTAATATTTATTAAAGCTTCATTTATTTTTTATTACAAGCTTACGACTGACATATTTCGTATTTATTTATCAGTCACATGAATAATATAATTTTTCTCTCCCCTAAACAAAATTCTGGCTGCGCCCATGCGTCTGGTGAAGTAGGAAAATCTTGTTATGAATGGTTCACAATTGGGCATACTAACGCCATCTCTTTGGATTATTCCAAACTTTTTGATCTACCTAGTATGCACGCTTATAAGAACCCAATCCCTTGAGACAATATTTTGGATAATTTATTTTTATTTTGAAAAGTTCTAAATACTGATAGAAAATACGCAATAAATAAGAAATATTAGAACACTAGTATAAAAGCCCGTCCTATAACGGATTGGAATCATTAACGCTCAGACTGTTATTATTTTTTGCCATTATTACAGTGCTTTTACAACATATTGCTATGAAAAATGTTCAGCCTGAAAGTATGCACACACATAAAAGGCAAGCATGTCACTGATAACTATCAAAAAATTTTCTGTGCATACTTTCAGGCTGTTCGCAAAAATAATTACAGTTTGAGCGATACTGGGTGCAGAGCAATGTGCTTGCCTTTTATATAGGTGTGTTCTCTTCCCTTCTTGCAGAAATTCGCAAGTTGCAAAATTTGCAGAGAGTAAGCTAAAAATGAGCTCATTTTGTAAAAAATTGCAAAAAGGACAGGACCAGGTTTTCACAACAAGTAGCAATTTTTGAAGAAACGTCAACTACTGTAACTGATATTTGCAAAAGAAAATAAGTTTTTTTTCATTATAAAACACTGCTGACAACTTTGCATCCTTTTAAATGTGCTTGGCGAACACTTTTTTATATTTTATTATTTCTTTTATTTAATTTTATCATCAGCTGGCATTAGCTGACGCAATATTTTTAGAATTAGCTGTCAAAATATGGCAGTTTGCTAGTTGTTGCGAATTTTACTTCGCCAAATTTGTGTAGCAGGAAATAGCAACATTTGAAAAGGACTGGATTTTTTTATTTTCGCTCTCTTTTGCGAATGTTTTGGGTATGGAATCAGGAAAAAGTAGGAAGTGCCAGAATATCGTACGAATTCAAGTACGGGAACAGACCTTATACTATAAGGATATAGATTGCTCAAAAAAAAATATGATGGATATGATTTTCTCAGTAGAAAAAAAAAATTTTTTAAAACTCTTTATACAGTATTTCATTCATGCTATTGAAAAAGCTGCACAGGCCATTTACAGGAATAATCTTACCCCCACAAGGGTAGCAATTTTTGTGGATAGCCAAGCGGCCATCAAAGCTCGGCTCGAACGGTGCAAAACTGCAAACTTGCACTGAACAGTATCTGCAATACCTACAATGTCAGTCTCTGCTAGGTTCCCGGACATAGCAATATCGAAGGGAACGACACAGCGGATGAACTGGTGAGGCGCGGAGTAATCGCAAATACAAACAGAGCTGATACAGATGTGCACATTCCAATAGGTGTCGTCAAAAGGGGTATAGACCTAAAAACTAGAGATATTGCTAACACAAACTGGGCCCAGAGCTAAATGAGAAAAGAACTAAAAGCCTTCTGGTCAAACGGGAAATCCGGGTTTTCGTTGGAGCTCTAACAGGTCATTGACCCATTGGGGCATTGCAAAAGAGTAGGTATATTCATAACATTTATTAGACTGTTATTTTGTCAATGTACCTTCCAGTTTCCCAGTAGCAAAGCATCACCAAATAGTAACTCCATTCTTAGTTCCAATATTCTGTGACTTTTACTTCCAAAGCTATTTGATATTAAAAAGCTTATTTGTATAGGCGGAGCCACACCCTTATGCCCAATGCCTGTCCCTGTTTTCTCCAATTTCTCTCCAAGAAGGACATCACCAAGTATTAACTTCAATTTGTATTCCAATGTTCTATGACTTTTACTGTCATTGCTATTCTGTATTGAAAATTTGACTTGTATAGGTGTAGCTACGCCCCTTTTTGCAATGCCGCTGTCAGTTTTCCAGTAGAAACAGCAGGCCAATTATTAACTCCGTACTGAGTTTCATTGTTATCTGACGTTTAGTTTCAAAGCTATTCGATATAGAAAACTTTAAATGTATGGGCGGTGCCACACGTTCTTTTCCAATGCTCCCTCAAATATATAAGTCGAAGAAGACGACTAAATAGTAGGTTTTTACCGAGTTTCATTGATGTGTTACTTATATGTTAGTTCCAAAGTTATAACGAAAACTTGTGAGGCTGAAAAAGTGCCACTCCCAACGTTCGACATCCATTAAATAATAACAGCGGAACGACGCATATACATAAATTGAAGTCGAATACCGAATTCCGAGGCTGTGCAACGTATAATTCTAAAGCTAATCGATATTGGAAATTTGTGTTGTATGGTAGGTGGCACGCCCTTTTTGAATACATATAGATGGGCGGTTAAATTTGAATACATATAGATGGGCGTTGCATTTTGACATATACATAGTGACAAAGTCCAACATGGCCGCTGCAATATGGCTGTCATAAATTCAATATATATGGTGGACAAATTAGTTGATTTTAAAACAAAGTTCACCATATTGAATTTGTGATCTCCATATTGGAACGGTCATGTTGAATTTGGTCATTCAATCACAGCAGCTATTGAAAGGTATCCTTGAGGTTCGATTTGAGCCAAAAAACGATGCAATACGTTGTGTATTTTTTTTTTCAGGAAGCCTTTATTGCCTTACATTTGATTTTCTTCCACCATCCGCCCGCCATATTGCAGGCGCCATTTTGAATTTTGAATTCAGCCGGCAATTTTTTGAAAGCTGCTTTTCAGATGAACATTTTGATATCTCGAACTCCAAGATCCATCAACCACAATTTTGGGTATACAGGTGATCCGGTTAACGGTAAACGTTCCATATATATTGGTTAACTTTCGCAATTATGTATTCTTTTAGACAATTAAAAAAAATTTTCAATTCTTAATTTTAATAATTTTAGGAGTAAATAATTTTGCTTGAAAAATTTCCATATGGTGTGATTTTTTATTGGTACTTACAAATTTTTTTCATCAAAACTCCCCCATGGAAAATTGTGGTTACGCTCTTGTCCTAGGCTTTTGTTCTGTTAGAGGGAAGATAGGTCCCTCCAAAGGCTGCTGGTTACTATTTTCAGGGAAAACTCACTTTTGTTTTCTTTATGGTGTTAAGAAAAATTTCATTACAGATAGAGGCTTGCAGGTTGCCACCCCATTATTTTTTTTTTTTTGTTCATAGCTTGTCTTAAAATCAACATATGAATTCTCAGAAAATAGAAATTGTACAGAAAATTTTCAAAAGTATCTTAAATCGACCCTCTAACATTTTGGCTGGCAGGTTGCTACCCCTTGAAAAATTGCTGCAAATGTAGAAAAACTCAAGTGAAATCACTTTGCTTAGAAAATTTATAAAAATTTTTGAATTTGACATGACAATTACCATTTTGGCTTGCAGGTTGCCATCACTGAAAAAATTGCTGAAAATGTAGAAAAACTCAAGTAAAATCACTTAATTTAAAAAATTTAAAAAAATTTATTGAATTTGACATGCATTTTGCAGTGCTCTTCCTGGATTTATTGTTAACTTTGATTGCTTTAATTGCATAGAGCAATGCATTTTAATCCTTAATACAGCGGTCGGGTTTTTATTGCCTGCGCGCTGCTATACTTAAAATTTAAAGAAAAATAAAAACAAATCACCGAAAATTTCACTAAAAACTTTACTCTTGACTCTATGACACTTGTAAACATGTAAAGGTTAACACACGTTATACAAAAAAACGAAAGCGAAAAAAAGAGGTAGCAACCTGCAAGCCAACAAAACTGTCAACCAGCATTTTGATGTCATTTGATTATTAACTTAATATAAAATTGCCAATTCATGATATCTTTGAAATTCTGTTCAGATCAAGAAATATTTACCTTGAATTTTAGAAAAAAATGTTCCAGTTATGAGCACAGGACAAGCACACAGTTTTAATTTTTCTATTTTTAAGAACAAATATTTTACAATTTCTTAAGCAGACTCTGTTTTATTGCGTTTTTCTGATTCAAAAGTAGATTACTTCCCAACATGGGACAATTTGGTCCCACCAATGATTTGTGATGCCCTTAGTTAACACCGTTTTATTTTATTTATATATTTAAATAAAAACATTGCCACGCCCACTTTTCGAAAGACCCATTTCTATATCTTCTTTTATGAACAAGTGTATTTATTAAAAATCATTTAATTTTATTTCAATATTAGTTCATATTTAACTCCAAATTGAAGAGCATTATTTATGTGGTTCTATATTAAGTTTGAAATAACAAAACTGCACTATTTTCGCATAAATCCTTTTTGCACTGCGCAAAGTGAGAGTGAGTAAAAGCAGCTGCAGCGGCTTTAATGCAGCTAAACTGGCGGTTTTTGTGGCTATCTCCGTTGGCTGCGGCTGCTTTTGATGGCAAATTGAAAATTATTATTATTACATTGTATGTTGGTGTGAATGTGTGTGTGTTATTCGCTCGCGCCATCTGTCATTTGTTTGTGACACTTTTGGCACTGCCAAACACCGCCAAATAAGATTTATTGAGGGTCTTCTGTAGTGTTGCCAAAATTAAAATTGCCCATAAAATTCAATTAATTTTATTGCGCGTCGCATTTTCGAATTTGTTTGCATATCTCACTTGCTTTCTCATTCTCTCTTTATCTAACTCTTTCTCACACTTTCTTTGTATTTGTTTGTGTGCCACTAGTGTTGGGTTGGCAACACTTGCTACTATTGAGTGATGGCAGCGTGACAAAATGTTGCGGAAAATTTATGCGAAATAGTTTTCTGCGGTAAGCCACAAATGATGTGATGCTCACGATGTTATGCATGATAGCAAAACGTACGAAAATTAAAAATATAATAATCTTAGGCTACTTTTTGCTTAATTTAAATATATTTTTCACAGTTATGTACTTATAATAACAATAACGTTGTAGGAATTTTAAAAAAGGTGTTATATTTAAGTGAAGACAATGAACGCGAAAGATGTACTGAAGTTTGTGTAGCGGATGTGATGTTATTGTTATTTGTGCTTATGTAAAAAGTTAAAAATGTATAAGAAATAGTTGTAAGATTTTGTATTAATTTTTATTGTTGTCAGAAAATTGTTGTGTGTGGTTTCATTGTCTTGAATGTGTTACTGTCACAAATATACACTGGAGCATTTTGAGAATTTTTTTTCTTGCGTATTCTCAGGCTATTGTCGGGCTATAGCGGCTTTTTTAAATGTCTTTTATGATGAGTTATCATTTGACTAAGACGGAAAGCTCGAACATTTTTACGTTTTAGCATTTAGTAACAAATGTGGCACTTTAGTATTGTCTTAAATTGTTCTTTGAATAGCTTTCGTTTAATATTTTCTTATGACTAATTTTTAAGTACTTTATGTGTTTTAATTCTAAATATATTTAAATAAACTTATATACAAAAAAAAAAAAAACAGTTTTTGGAATGTTATTTAACACGTTTCATATTAAATGCATTACAATGATTTTTAGTGCAGAAAATTGTAATATAATATTGAAGTTTTTCCTAATGGATGTGACTTTACATACAAGCTTCTAACATGCAATGCGTTACTTACTTCTTCTTGGATATTAAAGGGGTTTTCTATGTGTTTCATTTAATAAAAATTAAAAAAAAATTCAATGTTAAGACAAAATTAAAATAGCAAATAAATCTAGCCATGAGTGGGACATTGCCATGAATGGGACAGTGCAATAACTTCATCGAAAAATCTTCTTGTTAGCTCATTTGTTTTATTAAATAAAAATTAAAATAAATATCGAAGTTATGACAAAATTAAAATAGTAGAAAAATGTAGCTATGAGTGGGACATTGTTATGCATGGGACAGTGAAAACATTTTCTCGAAAAATTTTCTTGCTAGACCACTTTTGTGTAGCATTCGGAAAGATAAGACGTACCTGCGGAAAATAACGCTCAGAACTCCATTACTCAGACTGGGGCTGTATTTTTCTCTATTTTTCAGAACAGATTTCTAGACTTTAATTTGAATACACGAGTATGTTAGGATTTCGTTATACAGACATGTATTCTAACCTGAAAGTAAAAAAAAAAATAAGTCCTCTTTTCGAATTTTATATGCAGATCAGATCTCATTTCGGAATTTGAAATAATGTTTGATATTCAGACCATAAATCATATATGAACATCTAAACGTATACTTGTATTGAAAATATCAGGGCTCTTTTTAAGAAAGACTGTATAGGGGGGGCTGAGTCGATAGCACATGTTGTCACGCATGGTAGACTGACTGACAACATGTTAACTTAAAATCAAAACATTTTGGTATCAAGGCCATCACGCAATGTTCTAAAACATGTGCTATCGTCTGAACCCCTCTTATATTGCCTTTCAAGCAAAGATTTTCGCAATAAAAGAAACATCAATTCACTTCAGATATCGATCGTTGTGGACAGAGAAGCTGCAATAAAAGCAATCTAAAGCGTGACTATCAAATCCAAATTTGTTTGGAACTGTCGTCAAGATCTTCTAAGGATCACCCTTCACCTTCATAAAGTGAATATCTACTAGGTCCCAGATCATCAATACTTAAAAGGAAACGAACCTCATGATCTCCATTATGGTAGTAGTGGTACAGGGTGGCTCATAAGTAACATTATAATTTATTTAATGAATAACTTTTTTCTTCCTGATTTTATTTAACGTTGGCATTTATTAAAATTGTGAGTATAGTTTGGAAATGTGTTCACATTATGTTTTGTAGATAATATCTTTCAAATTAGTTTACTTCGATCTAACGTGCTCTTTCCAGTAGATTTCCCATAATTTTGCTTAGAATTTCAGGTCCCATCTCCATTACCTCTTCCCGGATATTTGCCTTAAGCTGTTGGATGATTCTTGGCTTATTAGCGTACACCTTACTCTTTAGGTAGCCCCAAGGAAAAATATACAAAAGCCGTTAAATTGGACAAGCGCGGTGGCCAGTTAAAATCAGAATAACGTGATAGTATTCGAACGCCAAAAAATTTCGCACAGGAGAGCCATAGTTGGAGCAGCTGTGGATCCATTTTGCTGGGACCACAATTCAGGATTATTCTGGATGTTCAATCATTGCCTGGTATTGAATGACGTTCACATTAAATGCAACTTGTTCGTCGTTTTCAAAAAATATGGTCCATTGATCCTTTCTGAAGTTATTCCACACCATACTGAGCATCTAAGTGGGTGCATTTGATGTTCAATAATTATTCTTGGACTTTGGGTTCTCCAAACTCTGCAATTCTGTCTATTCACGTGACCGTTGTGGTGAATATGAGCCTCATCCCGCATTATAAGTTTGTGAATAAACTCTTTACTAGGCACAATTTTTGAAAACGGCGTTTATATTGATTGCTTTCTTGTGTATCATTCAGTTTTAACTCGTGAACATATTGAATCTTATATGGAAAAAGGTGTATCATATATAAAATTCTTTGAAAAAAGCGCCCAGACATCACCAATGGCTGAGAACATCGCTTGGTGTAAGTTTCGGTGCTTCCCTCAATTCTTGCATGCACACCCGAGCAATGTTCACATCATTTAGAACTCCGCGCTAAGTCTCTCAGTAGTCGGAAGATCACAAACAGTCCCTTGTTGGCCAAAACGCTGCACCAATATGTAAATTGTTGAAGCCCTACGTGCATATCGAATATAAAAGAAATTTTGATATGATCTTTGTGTCTGAATAATATAATGCTGACTTTAAAAATAGAATTGAACAACTTTGTTCTGTGCTGAGTCTTTACTATTACTTTGCCACACACATTAAAAATAATTGCAATTTTTTGTCTTGTTTTTTTGTATAATTGGATATTTTTGAGACTCCAAAAACTCTAACAAAATTTGATTGTATTTTAAGCGAATAGAATGATTTCCAAAATGAACACGAGCATAAACATATGTAAGCTGAAATAGTGGCGTTGTTTTGTCATGAATGGGACAATTTTGTCGTCATGATTGGGACATCTTCAAAGTTGTGTTTTCTTCATGTGGGAGTTATTTTTGTTGTAAAATAACATTTTTTGTGTTTATTTTTCAAAAGGACATTTTCGTTAATATTTTTACCCAACGCCTACTGCGTAAGGGGTATATTAACTTTGTCATTCTGTTTGTAAGGCCAATAAGGATGCGTGGCAGGTATAGAAAAGTATATATATTTTTGATCAGCATCAGCTCCTGAGTCGATTTCCGTGTGTCCGTGTGTCTGTCAACACGATTGCAGCCGTAATTTAAAATTATTGCAATGAAATTTAAAATATCAGCTTTTGAAAGAAACCACGCCTACCTCCCTTACACGGTGACTTCATTTTTACAGTAAAATCTCTTAAAAATCCACAAAAATTAAGGAAATGGCTTGAAGTTTTGCACATGAGCTTTGATAATTAATATAAACCATTTCTATAGTATTTGCCAAAATTGGATGAAAACCACGCCTACTTCTCATACAAAGTGGCTTTATTTTAAAGTAAATTCTTTTAGAAATCCACAAAAGTTAAAGAAATGTCTTGAAATGAGCTTTGAGCAAATGAGCTTTGGTATATAATATGAACCATATCTATGATATTCGGCAAAATCGAATGAAAACCACACCTCCCACACAAAGTGACTTTATTTTACCCTTAAAATATCTTTAAAATCCACAAAAATTAAAGTAATGCCTTAAAATTTGGCACGTAAGCTTTGATCTTCAATTTAAATTCAGGCTATGATATTTGGAAAAATCGAATGAAAACCACGCCTACCTTCCATACAAAGTAGCTTCAAAATCTTCAAAAATTAAAGAAATGTTTTAAACTTTTGTACATAAATAAGCTTTGATATTTATAATAAAGCACCTCCATGATATATGGAAAATTCGGATGAAAACCACGCCCACTTTCCATACTAAGGTGTTTTATTGAAAAAGTAAAATCTCTTAAAAATCCATAAAATTGAAGAACTGCCTTGAATTTTTGCACATTAGCTTTGATATATAATATGAACCATCTCTATGATATTTGGCAAAATTGAATCATAACCACGCCTACCTCCCATATAAAGTGACTTCATCAAAATAGGAAAACTTTCGTTAATATATAAAACTGAATGTCATCGTGTCTGTCGTGACTAAAGACTTCGAATATACTTGACTTCGGCCGCGGGAGGGTATTTTAGCTTCGATACCCTGCCGAAGCTCCATTCCTTACTAGTTTTTTTTTTTTATTAGTGGTACACGCTTTAATATTATTTTTATACAATATTCAATGAATATTTTCTACTTTACTATTTTCACTTACATTAGGAATAGAATTTAAAATATCCGTAAGTTTTTGAGATAAAATATCTCAAAACAAACAAAATGTGTCCAAGCACAACATTCAGAATTGTGAAACTGCCTTTGAAGCAATAAAAACGGTAATCAACATTGTTATTCTCCGTCCGTGCTTCGGACATTGAAGGTAAATGAAAGGAGGCCGACTTTTGTTGCTTAGAGTCACTCAAGTATTTAATTAGTACTGATCAAATTTTTATAATATGACATTTGAGGTGCGTTTTAACGTTTTTTTTTTTTAGATTTTTTAGGTGTCCCACTCATGGCGACATTTTATTTAGGGTAAAAAAATCTAACATCTAACATCTGGACCCAATCAATATACTCTTTGTGCAGTTTTACATTTAGCCTGTTACTTTCAAACTATGCATAAATTGTTTTGAAATTTGAAGCTTGAAGAAAATTATAAACAAAACGGATGACGATTGACGCTGTCAATTTTCCCCTTAAAAAAATATAAATTTATAAAAAAAAAAGAAAAAAACTAAGAGTCCCAAAAATCTTACATCTAAAAAACCTAGACTGAATTATAAGCCCAATGGCAAAGTGTCCCATCCATGGCGATTCTACCCTAATAAGAATAAAAAAAAAAAAAATAATAAAGTCTGACATAAAAATAGAAGTGCCAATAGAAATATTAATACAGAAATATTTGTATGTATTAAAAATACAAATAAAAATGTATTTGAAAGTTAAAGGAAAAATATAGTAATTATAGAAAATAATTTTAATAAATAAATACATTTTAATATGTTAAGAATTAAAGAAATAATTATTGAATTTAACGAGGTGTCTCCAGTTAAATAATTAAATAAAGCTTTATTAATTTGACATTGACAATTTGACAATTTCATTCGTTAAATTTGAAAGTTGTTAAGTTGTACAAGGAAAACTTTGAAACTCACCATATACCTAGTTTTGTTACCACTCGGGTCTTAAATGAAGCATAACTTTACAAATTGGTTAGAATTAAAACAGCAGAAATATTCTTAAAGATTTTAGAGTCGTCGTCAACTTCTTTTTAATTTAAGTTTTTAATTAAACTTGCTCTAAGTTATGAAATCCTTTTTCGAAAGGATAAATAGCACCAATATATTATTTATTATCTGTTCCTACCTCGCAATCTCGATTATTAACTTATCGATTTATTAAGTAAATTTACAGCTTATTGTGTACATTTGATTTATCAAAATAAACAATTCTCTTGAGCAATTAAAATGTATCGGTTGATTGCATAGTTTTCACTGCTTATTCTTTTCATTCAACCTTTTCAGTAAATCCGCAAATCAAGTAAGTACGAGTTGAATGCGGTATTCAACTCAAAGCATTGAGCTTTGCAAAATACACTCGCACACACTCACACACACACACACACACACACACCTCTACAAGCTACCCTATAGGAACAAACTAATTTGTTTTTAAAAACAACTAATTAAAAAACTAATTTAAAATAAACCAGTATATGAACTACTTTAAATTATATTAAGGCGGCAACTACTCTGATGTTGACATGTTTTAATTGCAAATTTTTATTAGATTACAAGTTTATATATATTTAACCATGTTATTTCATCAAATATTATTAACTTTAGGCCATCAGTAATAGTTTTCAATTGGTTGTTTTAAAGTCATTAAAAAATAATTTAAATATAACTAATTTAACAAGTAGTTGAAAATATATGCAGACGAAAGTCAATTGACTTATTTAGCGGACATCACCATACAAAATAAGTTAGTTCGTTCTATGGAAAAAAGTCAGAATTTCAACTAGTTGTGGTTGACAAAAAACTACTTTATCAACTACTTTTAAATTAGTTGATTTTCCTACAGGGTAGTATACATTTTCAACAACTACTACATAATATCAGTTATTTTGCATGATTTGCCGACAAACTGTTTATGAAGCAAATCCTGGATTTTAAAAAATAAAAATATCACTACACTCTAGCTATGAAATACTAGAAAATCGACAGTGTGCAATAACGTTTGCAATATGAATTTTGGTAAACTTTTTTTTTCCTTGCTCCGCCATTAGTTGCATATGGATATTGAATGCCTGTAGCACACTCACACACGCCTAACTGCACAAAGCATAAACATTCAATAGTTTTGCAAAGCGAGCTTTTGCTATTTCTGAAACTAATACTTCGACATATTTCCTTTTAATATTTTCATTTTCGAAAAAATATTTTTCCACCCATTCGAATAGGGAGAAATAGTTTTTATTTGCTACCGGATATTGCATGCATACATGTATACAACGATCATACAAAATCATGCACTGGTATAAATTAGAGAGAAGCTTTATACGTTACTCTGCCATCAATGTGTATAGTATATATATTATGTGGATTTTGGTTTTGTTTTTTTTTTATTTTTTTTTTTTTTGTACTTTCGTCTTTTGTGTTGCATACTTTTATGTGCACTCTAATAGCTTTGCCTGTAGAGCTCCATTTCATTGCAATAATTTTTCCATTGAACACCCTTTACGAATTTCGACTTCTGTTTCCTATATGTTGCCCATCGCAACGCAGCTGCCCAACGCCCTCTACAACTATGCTCTGTTTGTTGTTTTTTGGTGTGATATTGTAGCTTTGCTTTGCTGAGGAAGCATAAATAAAATTTTACTAGTTTTCGTTATTTTTTGGATTTTCTTTTTTATTTATTTGTTTTTTTTTTGCTTTCGTTGTGCTTTCAGAAAATGAAGCATACTTTCCGGCGCATAAAATTTATATTTATATGCAGTTTGTTTGAAATTTTAGGGCTTTTCACTTATTTTTGTTTGAGTTTTATTATTTCTTTCTTTTGTATTTTGCTACTTTCTTTCTTGCATGCTCGTGTGTGTAAATTTCTACCAGTGCTAACTTGCTTTCCTTGCAATTGCATTGCATATTTTTTGGCGTTTTATTGAACATTTATGCAATGTGGCTGTCCTTTAGCTGTCTTTGGATAAATAACTAGTTGGTAGCTTTACTGACGACGCTGCTTAAGTTTTGTTGGTAAACGGGTAGCGTTTGAAGTTATGCTGCTTTAAAGTAAAATAGTTAAAGTTTAAAATAAAATAGTAAATAAGAAAAAAAAAAATAATTGAAACAATGCAGAAAATTTTTAAAGCAACTATTAACTTATGTAATTTTTAGTAAACTTTTTTTTGTAAAATTCTTTATACATTAATTTTCAAAATTCTTATGCCTGTTGTTTAAGTCTGAAGCTATGATCAGTTGTGTTGTGCGTGTTGTGAAATGTTTGAACAGAAATGATCGAAAACTGGACCTACAAGTTTTATGCCGACTCTGAACGGCTTATGTTTTCAAGAAGCTTTTCATGGCAGTCCTAAGTAAAAAGTTGTATCTAAGCTTGCTAGTGGCCACCATATTGAAGCCGCCATATTAAAGCCGTCATTTTGAATTTCAAAATTTTGACTTCAGATTCATGATTTGCGACCCTAAAAACCCCTACGACACCCTTTTTGTTTCGATACTTAGCTCCATTTTCATGGTCAATCACCCCACTGTGGAACGTTAGAAGTGAAACTTCTACCCAAAACAGGAATTTCTGGGATTGCTTATAACTTTTATTAATATTTTTTTTTCGGCTCAGTCAAATGCATGAAGTGGGAATGTTCGCGATGCTATAATTATGTAATGATAGAGCGAATCTACCAATAGGATTGAAATCCATTTTATGTTTAAGTATATCGAGTAAAGTGGCGGCCGTGGCGCAGTGGGTAGAGTGTGTGGCCCATACGCCAGAGAATCCTGGTTCGAATCCACCTGACTCAGAAAGTTTTTTTCTATGGAATTCATTTTTCTGTTTGGAAACTGACATGAAAAGCTTCTTGACGACATAATCCATTCGGAGTCGGCATAAGAAAACTTGTAGGTCAAGTTATCGATCATTTGTGTTCAAACATTTCACAACACAAACAACAGTTCAATTGATCGTAACAGGTCATTCAATAAGTCCGTAGGATAAGTAAGAAAATAACAAAATTTTGATAGCACTCGATTATATTTTTCAACATAGTTGCTTTCGAGAACGATACAACGAGTATTGCGATTTCCCAACTTTTCGATACCACTTTTATAGTAAGATTTCTCTTTATCGTCAAAATAGGCCTCAGTTACAGCGATTACTTCATCATTGGACTTGAATTTCTTTCCAGCAAGCATTCTCTTGGGATCTGAATACAGGAAAAAGTCGCTGGGGGCTAAATCTGGATTATACGGTTGGTGGGTAAGCAATTCGAAGTCCAATTCATTAAATTTTGCCATCGTTTTCATCGATTTGTGACACGGTGCATTGTCTTGGTGAAACAACACTTTTTTCTTTTGCAAATGTGGCTGTTTCTTGGCGATTTCAGCCTTCAATCGATCCAAAAGTGCACAGTAATAGTCGCTGTTGATGTTGTTTCCTGTTTGGAGATGAATATTATTCCTTTCGCATCCCAAAATACAGACGCCATCATCTTACAAGCCGACTGTTGGGTCTTTGCTCGCTTTGGATTCGGTTCGTCGACTGCTGTCCACTCAGCTGACTGTCTTTTGGATTCTGGTGTGTAATAGTGAAGCCATGCTTCATCCATTGCCACATATCGATGATAGAATTCGATTTTATTGCGGTTTAACAGCGCCACACACTTCTCTGAAGCATCAAGTCGTTGTTGTTTTTGGTCGACTGTGAGCTCACGTGGCACCCACTTTGCACAGAGCTTTCTCATACCCAAATGTTCGTGTAAAATCGTAATAACACTACCATCTGATATCTTTACAATGTCAGCTAGCTCGTGCACCTTCAATTTGCGATCGTTCATCACCAATTTGTGGATTTTTTTGATGTTTTGTGGAATAACAGTCTGATTTAGACGTCCACTGCGCTTTGCATCATTTGTGCTGGTACGACCACGTTTAAATTCAGCAATCCACTTTTCTACCATTTATCTCGATGGAGCAGAGTCCGAACAATGTTTATCAAGCCATTGTTTGGTGTCCACTGTATTTTTTATTCATCAAAAAGCAATGCCTTATCAAAACTCGGAATTCACTTTTTTCCATTTTTTTTTTTTTTTTTTGTTCAATAACTACAGTTGCACACAAAATGCTATAACTCATGAATCAATTGTCAGATTGGTGTCAAATTTTAATACGTATCGTTTGAAGGTTGGTACTAAATAAAAATCATATGGAAAAAATCTAGTAGCGCCATCTATATGTCATCCTATGGACTTTTTGAACGTACTGTTAATAAGCTCGGTCAAAGTCCTTTCAAGGGCTGAAATGGCCGTTTATATTATATATTATTAATCTTTTACCAGAGCCGGTTGCTCTGTTCGATTATTAAAAATTAAAAATTGTATTAAAAAAATATGATACAGTGATTGTAATTGGGAATTGGATGATTTTTTCAGTTATGATATCAAATTTTTGTTAGAAAATGGAACAGTTTAATTTTTTTGAACTTCGTAATTTTTAAAAGTCTTTTTTATTATGTCGAAAAATTAAAAAAAAATCGAAAAATTAAAAATTAAAAATAAAAAGTTTTAATTTAATTTTAATTTAAATTAAAATTTTATTTTAATTTTAATTTTAAGAGTTAATTGTAAAATAATTAAAAATATTTTATTTTTAATATTATTTAAATCGTTGAAATCGTTTTCGAGAAAAGTAATCTTTTGGCTTTTTACGATAACTCGAACTAGACTTCACACACAGGTCCATAATAGAGGCGTAAGATAGACCATAAGATAAACCAAATACTGTTAAGGTGAAATACCGAATAACAGATGTAAATCAAGCTTCAACTGGTGAACTTATTGAAAAAAATTTTAATTTTGCTTACTTCATTTAAATTTTGATTTTAATAAACTACAAAAAATCTTTTTATGCTACATTTAAAACTACTATAATTGTATTAGTGAAATGTTTACTTTTTACTTTAGTTTTCGAAATTATTATTTTTAAAAGGCAATTAAAAATTCGCTCTCCTAAGTTAATTTGATTCAATAAACTCTTGGCAACTTATGGTCAATCTGATGGTTATTATATAAAAAGGCACACTCAAGAATAATCTTAAAATAAAACAGTTTTGCTTGGAAAAATTTCCAGAGCTTATAATATTTTATTGATATCTTCTTATAAATTTTTTTTTTTATCAAAACTCCCCCCTTAGGAAAATTCTGGCTACGGGCCTGCCTCACTAATACATTGATAATTGTATCATTACCCTGCAGGAAATGTCAGTAGTGAATCAATACTCTTTCACACTTGACCGCGTCGTCAGTACTACTGACCAGCTGTACCCGTTGCAATGCTTTGCGCTTCAGACAATTAGCATTGGATTGTCATTGGAAATCATTAGTAGACCAATAAACTATTGACTAGGTACTAACTTTGGTAACATATGGATACATTTGTACTACTAAGTCTATAGTACGTTCGGGTAGGTCAAAGCACCATTGCTGGTGCTTTTTTTGTTGGTTTTTATGCTACTATTTTATATATATTTTATACTACTATATTATATATTTTATATGCTTTTATTTTTAGCTGGTTTATTATTCCCTACAAATATTCCCACAGGAAAAGACTGCATTTTTTCTTTCGCGTTTATAATCTTCAAAAGAATGAAAATGAAATGAAAGAAAGAATGGGGAAACAAAACTAAATGGTAGACGTTCGGTTGACATGCTATACCCGATGTCAATAGATCTGTTGTCTATCGAGACGACGATACTGACTTGACTATATAAGACATCAGGGTTCCTGCAGGGTAGCTAACGCTTCAATGAAGACACAAACAACTTTCATTGCTTACGAATTTCTAGTCCACCAACAAAAAACACATCCAAAAACAATTTCTAGCCATCGCACACAGTAGTGATTGTTAGCATCAGTATCGTCGAGTGTGGGTTGTTTTTTATTGAGTTTGCATGCATTTGTTGTTGTTTAAGCGGCTTTAAGGGGAAGACAAACCTTTAAACAGGGCGAAATTAGTCATGTTTAATGATTTTTTTTTGCAAGTTGATAACATAATTGGATCAGTTTTTTATTTTCCTTTCTTTTAAGTACACCTTTGAACTGTACAAAAACATTTTAATTTTTTCTTTTTACTAAATAGCGGCTCTGCAAAGTATCTCCTCGGGTGCCTGCTACGAGGCATCTAAAAGTGCTGCAGCGGAAAGGTTTGCAGGTAAATCTTTATCGTTCCTTGATATTGCATTCAATATTGCATAATTATTTACGAGTACTACGTGTATGAACATGCTTACAACTAAAGTTTCTCAAATTCTAAGCTTCAATAAATTAAACTTAATTTGATGGAAGACAAAAAACTATCCCCCATATTAAGAAATATATTTATGGTTTTAATCAAAAATATGTTCATGCATATTATCAATGCTTCTTAATCAATCTGAAAGTTTCGAACTGTGTCTAGCTTTTGAGCACACCTTGATTATGGCTGAACTTCCGCTTTACTGCTGCTGCTGCTGCTGTTCGCACACATTGAATCTTCCGGCTTTTTCTACTTCACAGCCTTAATACATAGTGACGTGCATATTTTTTCATTATTAACACTCTTTATAAATTTGCACTTTGCTGCATTCATTTAGCAACGTCCTTCAGAAAAAATATAAAAAAAAATGAACACTTTGCCTAAAGTTTTGTACAGCCACACGCAAGCGGGCTTGAAAAACTTTTTTAAGCCCAGAGATAACGTAGTTATTTATACATGTAGACGAGCGGCAATGTGTATGCTTATGTATGTTTGTGTAGCCTATCTGCTAGGCGCAAAAGTAATCTCAGTTTAGTGGCTGTGGCTGCTCGCATCCGGTTCTATTTTCTTTGACGCTATTTTTGTAGCATTTATTCTGCTAGTGTCGTCATGTCGGTGTGTGTTATTTTCTTTGTGGCAGCGCAAAAGCTTTATCGTCATTCATAATCTCGGTGCAAAAATTGCAAGCAGGGCCGCGAATAACTTCGTGTGTGCGCTACGACATTTTGTTACAAGGATGCACAAGCTCCAACACACACACATTCACACACAACTATTGCTTGTGCTTACATTGAACTTTGCACTTACATCTCCATATCCATAAAAGCTTAAAAGAAAAATCAACTAAAAAAGCTTGCACAAATCCTATGCAAGCATCTACACCAGAGCAAAGCAAGAATTATTGCAATGCCGTCACTTCCGCCGCGTTTTGTTGTAGTCGTTGAAGCGAAGGCGCGACGCGCTGGTGATGGTAGCAGCGATTTTTGTTTTATTTCACGTAGCAGAAAGGATACGAAAATGAAAAATTGTTTAGTGCATTTTTCGCAAACTATAACAGCACACATGCAGGCACACTAATCCACACACATGCACACAAATCCAAACACACATTATATAGACTCCCAAAGGAAGTGCATCGCCATTGCACACACACACACACACACACACACGCAAAATTATAACAAAATATTGCATAAAAAGTAACCGGAAGTTCCATAACAAAATGTTGGGCAAGACAGTATAAATATGTGTATGTGTGTGTGCGTGTGTGTGTGTGTGTGTGTGTGTTAAAGCTGCTACTAACAGTCAATAGATGGCGTTGACTGCTTATATAAGTTTTTATAGTTTTGTTAGCAACATTTTTTGTTTTTAATTTGTTTCTTGTAATTTGAGCTTCTTTTTCGCTCTTAAAATTTTTTTTTTTTTTTTGTAATAATATTTTCTTTCCTTTTTTCCTATCTTTTTCTTTGCTGCACTCTATAATATCGTTCCCTTGAGGCTCGTTTGTCTCGCTTTCTAGCTGTGCATGCATACATATGTGCTTATATGCTTGTATATGTGAGTGTATTTATGTGTGTGATCTGTATGTGAGTGCCGGAAATTGATTTTATACTTTTTGAGTTTCGTTTTCTTTTGCGCTTTTTTTAGTTTGCTTGTTGGGTGTGTGTGTATGTGCGCGCGTTAGTGTCAACTGTAAAAATGTTTTTTTTTTTTGCTACGTTCTTCGGGGACAAAAGCGCAAAATTATTATCACGTTTAAATTTCAGTTCAGGGAATTAGCGCAAAAGATTGAGTGTCACTACGCTGCCATATTTTCTTGTGGTTCGGTTTTTCTTGCCTCATTTTTTTCCCTCATTTTGCTTGTAGTTTGATAGCTTCTCTTACTTATTGCTTCATCGATCGTTGCTTTACTGATTACTTTGTTTCCATTCCAAGCTTTTTTTTTGGTGTTTTTTCTTTGTGGTGCCATATTCACAGAATAACGCATAACCTTTAAGTAAATATTTTCAAGATCTGTTTTTAAATGAAAAATATTGTTATAAATTTTTGAAGTGAAAACTTCTTTAGACGCGCTGAGCACTTTTTGGTAGAGAGCAAAACTATAGATTCGCGATATCATCACGCTGCTAGCGATATCATGACGCTGTTAGCGTAACAGAAATTATTACTGTACAGCATTACTTTTTAGGGATTGCCTAGCATCGAACAAGCCGAAGCCGAGGCGATTACCGAACCAATTACTGATTATCATAGCGATAACCAACCAATTACCGAAAAAATTACCGATTACCGAAGCGATTATCAACCAATAACTGAACCAATTACCAAGTACAGAAGGGATTACCAACCGATTGCCAAAAACCTAAGCGATTACCCACACTGACTACCAAAGCGATTACCAACCGATTACCAAAGCGATTATCAATTACAGAAGTAATTATTATAGATTATAGATTACCAAAGCGATAACCAACTGATTATCGAAGCGATTACCAACCGATTACCGAAGCGATTACCAATTACTGAAGCATTTACCAATCGATTATTGATTACCAAAGCGATTACCAACCGATTACCGATTATCGAAGCGATTACCGAACCGATTACCGATTACCAAGTCGATTACTGAAGCAATTACCAACCGGTCACCGAACCAATTACAGATTGCCGAGGCGATTACCGAACCAATTCCTGATTATCGAGGCGATAACCAACCAATTACCGAAAAAATTACCGAAGCGATTATCAACCAATAACCGAACCAATTACCTATTACCGAAGCGATTACCAACTGATTACCAACCGAATGCCAATAACGGAAGCGACTACCCACTGATTACCAAAACGATTACCGATTATCGAAGCGATTACCAACCGATTACCGAAGCGATTACCAATTACAGAAGTAATTACCAACTGATTATAGATTACCAAAGCAATAACCAACTGATTATCGAAGCGATTACCAACCGATTACCAAAGCGATTACCAACCGATAACCAATTACCGAAGAAATTACGCATCGATTATTGATTACCAAAGCGATAACCAACCGATTATCAAAACGATTACCAACCGATTATCGAAGCAATTACCAACCGATTACCAATTACCGAAGCAATTACCAACCGATTGTTGATGACCAAAACAATTACCAACCGATTACCGCCTATAGAAGCGAGTACCAACCGATTACCAAACCAATTACCGATTACCGAAGCGATAGTCAACACAATACTGAACAATTTACCAATTACCGAAGCATTTAACAATTGATTGCCTAAGCGATTACCAAACCATTACCGATTACCGCTGCGATTACCAACCGGTTACGAATTACCGAAATAATTACCAATTACCGAAGCAAATATCAACTTATTACCGTTTACCGAAGCGATTTCCAACCGATTACCAAGTATCAAAGCGATTACCAACCAATTACCTTTTATCGAAACGATAACAAACCGATTACCAACTACCGAAGTGATTTCCAACCGATTACCAACCGATTACCGAAGCGATTACCAACTGATTATTAATTATTAACCGATTACCGAGCCAATTACCGATTGCTCAGCCAAAGTAATTGTGCTACAAATATAAGATATATAAACATAAAAAAGTAACATTTTACATTCAATAACGCATCAATTGACAAAAAGAGCTAAAAAAAGTTGAACGCATCTGATTTGCCGACTCTAGATACTTCGGAAATTCATAACAGCTATGTTATTTCATAGCTTTAAGTTTTCACTTCGGTTGGCAGTCCCCCATTGCCTCCTTTTTTTTATATAATTTGAATTTATAATCTCTTTAATTTTGATTTTTAATCTCTTTTTGATTTTAAAATTTCTAATGTTTACATTGTAATAACTTATAAATAATATTAAAAATATTTTTCTATAAGTTAAAACTTAAAAAATGAAGGAAAAACCTTCATATTTTTCTAACGATTTTCCAAGTCCTCATCATGTTGTTATAAAAAATATGAAAAATGTGCTTAAATTTAAATTTTTTTTCGTTCATAGATTTTTAATGTACAAATAAAAATTACCAAAAACTTTTGCTTTTTATATCTTCCCTTGAACTTTAATGTTCTGCATTTGACATTAATTTCAATTATTCTTGACATTCAGTCTCCTTTAAATTTGTTTTTCATTTCAAACCTACTCTCAACACTTTTCTGAGAAAATCAAGTCATTGAAAAACAATGTAATTTGATGAGCTAAACTAAACGCACGCCTAAAGGCAGGCACTGACAAAAAACAAAAGGAAATAACGAATATTAAAATTATCTGCGCACGTGCATAAATTGTATTTAAATATTTATAACACATTTTTTTCTTTTTTTTTTTTTGCGTACTTAAATTTGCGTAAGGAAAATTTGATTTAATTTTAGCTAAACTTGCGCTTATAAGTTATTAAAAATCAAATTTTTAAATTGTGTTTTGTAGCTAGCTGAAGTGCTTCGCTTGTAAGCGAGGTGGCCCCGGTTTAACTTCGCGGCTGACGCTTGTTTTTCGTTTTTTTGTTTTGTTTTAAAAATTTTAAAAATTTACGCATGTATTTTTTTTTTTTTTGTATGCAAATGCGTCAATGGTTCAAAGACGACCTTGTTTTTGGATAATTTAAAAACTTTTTGGATAAATTTAATATTTGTTCCCCTTGTATAACTACTATACTATGCCGCTATGAAAATATTTAAAAAAGTAATATTTTCTATCCAAAAATTGCAATACAAACTTTAATTTCAACAATAGAAATCGAAAAATTCTCAATTCAATCAATACAACCTCAAAATATAAACATGAAACTACTTAGGATATCATTGTCTTTCGAAAACTTCACATAAAATACATTAACTTTGATTCTGTGTATATGGCACATATATACATTTTTTTTTTCAGTGTAACCCATCAGCTCTAATGCAAACAAAGTAAAGTGCAATTTTCAAATAAGCCAACAGAAATGAACGGTATAAAAAACAAAACGCTTTAGCAAACTTTTCGTTACGCTTCCGTTTCCATGTTCACATGTTCACATTGACTTGCTTACGTATCTACTTGGGTAGTTAACGTTGCTTACGACTTTGCACATATACGAGGATAAAATTAGAGAGAGAAAAAAAATCCTATTTTTACCAGCACGTAACAACGCGCTAGTACTAAAGAAAAACTACACTAGTTTTGAACGTTTCTCCCATTATTTGATTTTTTTTTTCCTACTCCATTTTTGCATTGCTTGGTTTTATTTCTGCTTTTACTTTAACCTTATTTTTGTTTGCCATCAACAAATACCGTTAAAAACGGAAATTGATGTGATCCTTTTAGTTTGATAAGCTGTTTAGCGTTACCGTTACAAACATGAGGAGCACGAAAATTAAGAGCACCAAGTTTTTTCGTATAAACTTGCAAAGAACAGAAGTAAGGAATGGTGGGTAAGTAGTCTGTACAAAGTATAGGAAGTAGCAGTAGAAAAGGTTATTAGAGTTGAAGAAATCAAACGTTTATTTAAAGAGGTAACAATTTTAATTGCCACCATCTGAGAAATGGCAATAATTAATAAAATGGTAATACCAGTGACAATGAGTAAAAAAAAAAAGGAATTAATCAGGAATATAACAAATAATACTAAGTATGGAGCTCAAGGCTTATAAAAGAATGTAAAAAGCTTTTAGTGGAAGTAAAGGAGAACCAAAGAAATAGAGGAAGAGCTCTAATTTAAAAAACTTGTATTATATATATTTAAATACCAATTCTTTTTTAATCTTTATTCTAATCTATATATTAATACGCAAACAAAAAACTTTGTGATCCCTTTTAACCTGTGCTAAATTCAATATATTAACATAAACTTATGTCGATGGAAAAGTATTTTCGAGTAGATGTGCACAATATAGTTTTTATTCAAATATATTTTCATTAAAATAGGTAAACTAAGCAAATGTAAAAACCCTTTTTCCCAATGGGGCAATGACAAAACAACAAAATACATAGTGACACAGCTCTATTACACATCGTTGCTGTATCATACACGAGCAAGAGTAGAATGCGAGAGAGTCGCAGACTTTTCAATAGAGCTGTGTATCATTATTATTGTTGGTACTTTCTCTTAATTTCTCCCTCAACAAAATAAAATTGCCATCGCGTCAGCGTCAAAAAAACTGTTAACTGCTGCTTGCTTCATATAACACATGCAAAGGCATTGATAATTGTTTATTTTGTTCAATATACGTACTTCTGTTCAGGCTATGGGTTGGTGCGTTCAGCAAAAAAACAAAAGAAAACCCGAATTTGATATGGCCGATTTCGGCCACAGGCGATACTAGTAATATTTAATCTATAATAATTTTTTAATATTTAAATCATTAATTCTTATATGTATAAAAATATGAAATTTTGTATATTGTGCTATAATGTGCTCCAGTTGTGCTGCAAAACAGCTTAGAGAATTCAAAAATATTTTCATGTATGCGATATTTAAAAGCCTAAATGTATTTTTGTTTGTATTTTCAGAGATGTTAATACGTTAGAATCGGCTTTGAGTGCTATAAAAAATTGGTTTTATTTTAACGGAAGTAATATTAAATATGCACACCACCATAAAACCACCATACTTTATTCTTAACTTTAGAATAAATTATTATGTCAGTACGGCACATGAAAGCACATATTGGGCACATTGCAGCACAGTTTCTAAATTACAAAAAAAAAAAAAATAAATAAATGATGTCATAAAATGTAAACTTTAGTTACAAATGTCTTCTTTAATGCGGTATATGATGGCACACATTGAGCACATCGCAGCACACTTACAAAATTTTTGAAAAAAATAAATAATGCCCTCAATATGATACCTTTATTTAAAAAAATAAATTAAATTTTTATTGTGGTAATTGATAGCACATTTTGAGCACATCGCAGCATATTTATTTAATTTTTAAATAAATCAAAAATAGTGGAACTAAAGCTAACAATATAAAAATATAGATTTGAAGAGACTCATACATCTTTTTTTTTTAAGGTTTGATACCTTATTGAGATTAATTAACAAATAATTTTGTTAACTTAACAAATTTTTAAACAATTCAATCACTTTTATTAGAGAACCGTTTCAACAACAAGAGTATGCAAGTGCTTAAGCAAGCTTTTTGTTAAGCATAATCAAAAAAAAAAACATTCATTGTTTTTATAGTCATTCGAAATACTGCTCGAAATAATTCTGCTTAAATAATACAATAACTTTGATTGCAGCTCCCAAACAAATGCAACATTGCTCTTAACATTCTATGCTACATACGTACATACTTACAATTGATATGCCAAACATTATGTCGCAATAGAATTTCAAAACAATTTCATTAAATTTGCCAAGTACAAGTACATTTCCGGCGTCATTATCGAACTCTTAAATTATGCATTATATCCTTAACAACCAATTGCTGCTTCCTCTTCTACTTTCCGTTTGCTATCAGCTGAGCTGAACTTTATTTCTATAATAAAAGCTTTTGTCTTGCATTGTTGTATTGTTATATTTTTATAGTATTTTTTAATTTTTTTTTTTTTTTTTTTATTATTTTATTTTCCTCTTTTTATATTTTTTATATCCTTGCATTGCAATGGCTACATTGTGCTCCCCATTTAGCAGCTGCAACACTAGCTAGCTGCTTCAATAAAATAGCAGATATAAACTTGAAATTTTTTAATAGTTTCTAATTGAACGCTTCTGCATTTTATTACAAAAGGAAGTCATTTCCGTATTTCACAAGTTAAAGACATAATCTGGCTGCGCTTTGGCCGCGCATTTATTTGCCGCCAGACCCTCTTGAGCACTGCCTTTCCTCTTACACCGCTCAGCTGCTTTGCGCCATTTGCGCCATTCAATTCAGACAATGACAACATTTTAAGCTATTGCGCCATTTTCTTTGCAGCGAATAGCAGCAAAAGCTGTCGAATTTCAATGAAAATTCCTAAGAAAAAATGCTGCAACAAGGATGTGAAAGGATGAAAAAAAAACAGGAAAAAATCAAAACAAAATGGGAGATGAAATTCCTTTTAATACATTGTGTGGCTTCTTTTACAAGAATTATTTTTTTTTTTTTGCTCAATTCAAAGAGCTTTGGTATGATTTACAAAAAGCAAGTAAAAAAAAGGAGCAGAAAAAAATCGAATACAAAACGGAAGCATTGAAAATCAAAATAATAATAATAATAATAAATAAGCAGAGTATGTACAAATAATAATAATCAAAATAACAATAAAAATAATATTCATCATAAAGTAAGGGAAACAGCAAAGCAAGGAAATAAGTACAAGAAAAGGGTAAACAAAAAAAAAAAAAAAAAAAAAAATAGAACGAAAAATATCAATGTTGAGTGTACAAATTTTAGATTAAGTTGTGTGGCTGCAATCGTAAAGGCTGAGCTTTCTTGCGCTCTGATTGTTATGTATGGGAAAATAATAAAAATAATAATAAAATAAATAACCAAAACAATGTCAGTTATTTGTAGAATGAAAGCGGAAAGTGGTAAGAAAGCAAAAAATTATACAATATTCTAGAAGCTGACCACGAAAATTACACACAATAAGTGTGTTTCTTTAGGAATTGAAAACTTTTAAGCCATTTGCAGAGAGTTTCTTAAAAAAATTACTAATGAAATGCGTCATGGTTACGTCCGGTATTATAAAAGTAGAAAAATGCAATTTTTTCCACTTTAAGTCTGCACCATCAAAAGATTTGCCATAAAAGCAATGCTTAAAAGTCATTCCATGTAGGAAATCTAGCAACAGAATTAGATTTTAGGGATTTCAGCGTAAGTGTACACGTTGAATTTTTTTGTTTGATATTTGGTGATAAATTTGTTGTTCTTGTCAATTCTTTTGTTGGTTAACAATAAATATAATTTAATGTTATGTTTTATAAATGGAAAAAATATTTTAAAAAATATGAATATAGTAGCTTATAGTAGCGTTGCTACACCCGGCAACTATATTAGAAAAAAATATATATATTCAAAACGTATTCGACTTTTTGTTTGACACCACGCTCATTGTCCAATACCCGTCCCAGTTTCCCTGTAGCAGGACATCGCCAAATAGAAACTCTATTATGAGTTACCCACTTATCCAATGCCTGTCCAAGTTTTCTATTAGAAAGACATCACCAAGTGGTAACTATATTCTGAGTTTCAATGTTCTATGACTTTTACTGCCTAGCTATCCAGTATACGTCTCTATCATTTATTGCATCATTCTTGCTGAAGATTAACAAAAACAATAGCAAACGATAAAAATGAAAGCAACTGATATCTATAATCTATTTCTATAATCCATAATGCATACTATTATATAAAATTACAGTGCACATTTTTGCTTCCAGGTAAACTCAAAAAGTACTGCGACAATTTTTATGAAATAAGTATTAATATATGGGTGATTCTAAGTTAAGAGGTTGTTTGATATTAGGAGAGGTGGCGTGATTTAATATTTTAAAATATGTCTTTTTCCTTAGTTGTACTATGTAATCAAGTATTTTGTATACTATTTTAAGATGGCCAGTCAATTAATTCATTTTAACGTGTTTTTTAAGGGACCAGTAGAGATACTTTATACTCTTTACTCTATATTGTATAGTCTATATCCTATACTCCATACTCTATACTCTATACTGTATACTCTATACTCTATACTCTTTACCCTATACTCTATACTCTATACTCTATACTCTATACTCTATACTCTATACTCTATACTCTATACTCTATACTCTATACTCTATACTCTATACTCTATACTCTATACTCTATACTCTATACTCTATACTCTATACTCTATACTCTATACTCTATACTCTATACTCTATACTCTATACTCTATACTCTATACTCTATACTCTATACTCTATACTCTATACTCTATACTCTATACTCTATACTCTATACTCTATACTCTATACTCTATACTCTATACTCTATACTCTATACTCTATACTCTATACTCTATACTCTATACTCTATACTCTATACTCTATACTCTATACTCTATACTCTATACTCTATACTCTATACTCTATACTCTATACTCTATACTCTATACTCTATACTCTATACTCTATACTCTATACTCTATACTCTATGCTCTATACTCTATACTCTATACTCTATACTATACAGGGTAGAGACATGAATGCCAGAGACTCAAAGAGCATACAAACAAAACAATGAGTTAAAATGAGTTAAAATGAGCGCTAAAACAAAAACATAGGTTGACAAGCACACGTCATGTAGATGCGCAGTATATTTCATTTCTGTTGACTTGAATTGGACTGATGGTCTCTATCAATACAATCAGAATAGTATGTAGTGTTAAGAAAAAAACGAAGCAACACGATAAACAAATTTATACTTTGAATAACAAAGAAATAAAACTTACCAGGAGTGCTACTACATTCACCGATACATCCGCACATACCGAGTGGCGTGATCGAACCGTCCGCCAATGAGAGCACGCAAGTGGCTTGCGCTTCGTTTGCTGTTAACTTAACATTAAAGTCAATGATCTGAGATTTAAAATTGTAACAAGTTATTTATCGACATTTTTTAACGGGCGTAAAACGTCCGGGTAGGAGAATTAAATTACGGCGGACAAAAATTGCGGATTTTTTTTTAATAGAAAATAAAAGTAATTTGATTATTTTATGTTTTAAACATTAACCTTTAATACTAATGCTTCTTTATGAAATAAATAAGGCTTAATGTCTAATCAATTAGAAGTGTATTAAATTACACTGACTTCTTTGCGAGATAGTTAAGGGACAGGCCAGGGTAGATAGGTGTTCAAGGCCAACATGCAATTATAACTAAACTATGTTAATTTAGGTCTTGCAACTTACTGGCAGCAAAGTAATCGTTGTTTATTATTATATATGTTTGTCGTTTTCCGCAAAATTTCAACTAATGCATGGTTTTTGATGTAGCCACAGCTAGAATTTCTTAATGCCCATATCTTTTATGTGCTACTTACAGCATGGTATGCGGGTATTTTTCTATCGATATTTTAATAAAAAGTATATTTAAGTGGAGTTTAAACTTTTTTGAGAAATCAATCCCGATGCCACAAATTGTTTGATCGTTTTATTTTCACGCGTTTGTGTTGCTAGAGTGTAAAAAAGTTCAATTTTGCTGTCCACTATTCTCTTTTTGAGCTCAGCTAGCGCAGTAGCAAACAAAACAAAACAAAACATAAAATGTGTTTTATATCCTTTGACATGATATACAAGAGTAACAAAAACATGTTAGAGCTCTTTATTGATAAAGAAAAACTGTCCGTGGTGAAGCCGCGGACACCTGCGACCTACTAGTCTATATTATTATATAAAGTTGAATTGAAAATTATTGTTTTCAGGTAAACTCCAAAGGTATTGAGTCGATTTTTATGAAATAAGTTTTAAAAAGACGTATTTGTACTATAGCTTAGCGTAGAGATATTTTTATTTCGATATTTTAATAATAAGTATGTTTAACTTAAGTGTTAAGTTTTTTGAGAAATTATCACTGATGCCAAAAATTGCTAGATCGTTGTTTTTTCACTTGTTTTTCTTGCGAGAATTTCAATATGTTGTGCTCAGCTCGTACAGCACAACATAAAAAACAGATGAGCCTGGCGCAAGGCGAAAAAAGAGATACACATAAATACAGTGCTGAGCTGCAAAACAAAACAAAACAAAACAAATCAAAAGAAAGAATGTTTTTTATTTCATTTGACATGCATTGTCTTAAGGGCTGATCTCACACGGTGATTACTTGAACGACGCCAAAAAACAATGAAAGTGAGAGCGATCAAAATTTGTTAATTTCTGAACGTAAGGCGATTGACTGAACCCCTTTAACGTGCTTAGGATTTTTTTTATATGAAGTTTTTGCGCTCTATCCCTCTGCACTTCTGCGCTCTACCTCTTAATTGACAAAAAAACGTCCGTGGCGAAGCCGTGGACCACTCAGGCCTGCTAGTGTATACATAGATATATGTTAATTTTACATACATATTTTAAAAAACAACAACACAAGCAGTTACTGAGAAATTTTCATAAAAAAATTCATTTCAACAAACGACCCGATGTTTCGTTCGTGATTTTGACCCGAACCAAACCAACAACTATAAGAACATCACAAGCAGCTACAGAAGCATTTTATATATGGCTTTCCTCAAACTAGAATGTGAATTTTTCTTCTTAAATTTTGCTATTTTTTGACTTTATTAAAGATGTAGGAAAAATCCAAAGTAAGATATTCGTTTCATTTGACATTTAACTGATATTTTGGCATACATTTTATGTTTGTACGATTAATATTAGATGCTATATGAATGCCCCAAAAAGTGAACAAAAAACATTGCCTGGACTTGAAAAAGTTTGAATATTTTATTCCACGAAACTCGTTAAGCTGTTGTCTAACTTAGGAAGATGTTTATGCAAAATATTCCAAATTTTGTGTTTATTATGCAACATTACTTTGGCTTGTTGTTATTTTCTAATGAAACCTTATTATTGATTATTTAAACACTCCTTAAAAGTTTTGTGCAACACTTGAATGAATAAAAAATTTGACCTGCACACCAATTTCGCAAAACAATTTCACAACCAAATATTTAAAAATAATTATATGACCATTCAAAAAGTCAAATCAATTTTTGAAATATTATAATTTTAGTTTTTATGTAAAAAAAAAAATTATATTCTGCCAATTAACTGACGCAGTCAGTGTGATTGACAGACAAAGTCATTATTTTACCACATCTTCTAATCAGTTCATGCAATTGTTTTTCCTCAAAATGCCAGAAAAAATTCAACACTTCAAATTATATCATAGTTTTTTTTTTTTTTCTTATTATTTTGAACATCATGCTTATTCAAAAAGAAAAACAAAAAAGTAAAAACCATTTAAAAACTAGAATTTATATTTGCTACTTATTTTTGCTGATTGAGTTGAGGGTGGAGCGGGCTAAAGTAGCAAATTAAATTTTTTCACCAACCACGGCGCAAATTTGAAATTTCAATTGAGAACGCCGCAATCTGTTTTTTGGTGTCGATCAAGCTGTCTGATATTCAATCTGTCGGGTTGGTGTGCCGCGTCGCACCGTCTTTGCCTTTGCCACTGGCATGTCTGTTTATTTGTCTGTTCAAACGTTCGTGCTGCGACGATACACTTCTAGTAGTAGCAACAACAACAACAACCAATAGCAATAAAATAAACTAAAATAATTCGGCACAAAGTCATTGAACGCTAGAGCCTGTACGTGCCACGGAAATATCAAAACCAACTCTCGGGAGGCCTGCTCAACTACAGCAAATTCTACACAAATGTTTCATCAACAAACCCCCCACAACTCACCATGACCAAAAACAACACCAGCACCACCACCTAATCTCCGCAGATTGGCTTCATCTGGATACCCTTGCCGCTACTTGTGGCTACAAAGTTTAGACGCAATCAAATAAAAATTATTTTAACACTTGAGCCAATTTTTTGTGTTGTGCTGAATTCGCTCGTTTTTTTTTTTTTTGTTTTTTTTTTCTATTGCTATTTTTGCCATTTGCTACATTTTGCAATTTGATCAAAATGCGGCTTTAACGCTGTTAAATTCAGTCAGCCACCACCAAGCGTGCCAAATACTAAGCCTTTTTTTACTCTAGGCATTTAACTACTTAGTTTTTTTTTTTTTGGTCTGATTTGATTGTGATTTTAACGTGGCTTAAAGTCGCTCGTTTTGGCTTGCTTTGGGGCGTTTGGATTTCAAGGTGAGCCGCTTGAATTTTTTGGCAGCTGTTGCAGCTTTAATGTTTATATATCTACGAGTATTTTAGTTTCTATGGAGGTTGTTGTTGTTGGTATTTTGAGATTTTGTGGGCTTGGGGGCTGACTTAGAATTCTTGTTAATTGTTGTTATTATTGTGCCTACGGCACAGAGTTGACTTTATTTATAATACTGAAATACTTTTCAAATAGTTGCTGTTAATTTGTTTAAAAATATATTTCTCAATGAAATTTTGGTAAATATTAACCAAAGATACTTTGAAAAGAAATTTGCTTTTTTAGAAATTGTTTTATTATTTTTTCATTAAAACGAAGAATATTTAACATATAATTAACTGCTTTTTTTTCTTTTATTTACAGATTATTTAATTTGAGGTAAGTGAATTTGCTTAATATTAACAGCCGATGAAATTATTTTAAATATAATTTTTATCTATGAGGAGTTTGAATCAACGACCATTGTTCCTATGAACCCAAATGAAAATGTATTGTGTTCTTTAAGTGGTCTAGCAGGAGCAGTAAGGGAGAGATAACTTTAGACAGGGTGAAATTAGTCATGTTTAATGCATTTTCTTCAAGCTGATAATATACCCAGCAAACCATAGTTGACGGCTTTGTTGAAATTCCGACTAATTCGTAACTATTTCCAGCTGTCTTAAAGAAATCGTTACAATTTCGTTACGCAAATATCGGAACAGTTTCAATTTTTATACGAATTTATATAGAATTTCTTTATTCGACTGGTTGTACGACATATTGAAATGCAAATAGAGTAAAATTTCCCTTCTTTCAAACTGTCTGAACGAAATCGTAACCTTTTCGTAACATTTTCGTTAAGACTCGTTACGAAATCATTACGATATTTCGTTACGAAGACATGCCAACCCCTTTATAAGATTTTCGTTACGATTTCGCAACGAAATCGGAAAGATTTAATTGTATAAATCCCTTAAATTGTATAAAAGTAAGAGTTGGGGTGAATTAATTTTGCAGCTAAGTATATCTTTAATAAATAAAATGCTCAATAGCTTAAATCTGACTGAAAGTAAGACAAGCAATCGACATCTCACTTCGTACGATGGCATATTGTCATGTGTGAATGTCCGACGGATCGCAAATCCTTAAAAAATTCTTTTGTATTCTCTCGATCTAATCGATATCGTTTTTATTATAATAATTTCCGCATATTCGATAACAAATCTATCCACGGAAATGTATAAGGGTTTTTTTTTTCTCTGAAAGCATCAATGAATTCCTTAGCGTTTCTTTTGACAAAACCGAGTAGTGAATTACCTACCTGGAAAATCCGTGTATCTGATGACTAAAATTCAACGGAATCAGTGCAAAATTTCGTGAAAACGTTTAAAGCTTGCATTGGGAGAGGTTCAGTTTCATAACATTAGTGACACACCAGATTATGAAAGAATTAACATCTTCTTGAAAGCTCGTGCATTCAAACAAAGTGCTGACAAAGTGCAGACAATTGCTGTATGCATTTTCAAGTCGTCGGCTTAAAGCAAAACTGAGCAATAATTAAATACCTCAACTACGTTATTAATAAAGATTAAAAACAGTAAGGGTCCAAAATGACTGCCTTGCGGAACCCCTGACTTAGCATGAATAATACGATAGTAGCAATCACCAACCTTGAACATCATCTTTCTATCTGCTAGAATATCCATTTCAAAAGGTTGAGGTGGGACATGACATTCGCGGCAAAGAAAACAGAGCTTTTTGTGTTTACTTAAAAAAATTACTTTTTTAAATCATAACAAAATTGGTTATCGTATGACACGAGCTTTTTTTTAAAATTTTTTCAATTTTTGGTGATGTTCTAAATTTGAAAGTGTGTTTTTTCGAAAAAAATATTGACTTTAAAAATTCATAAAAAATCAAAAAAAAAGCTCGTGTCATACGATAGCGAATCAAGTTTAAAAAATACAAAAAAAAAAAATTTCGTCAAAACATGAACCCGCTAGTGCCGCAACCAGTACGAAAAACATGGTTTCGAGGTAAACGCGTTCACAGTTTGTGAACAAAAAAAAAAAAAGGTTACCTTCAATCTGCCATGCCTGCTTCGTACTGTATGCCTTCGTTATCTTGTGTTGTGCTGTTTCTTATAGTTTTTTGCAATCGTTTAGCAATTCGGGCTTCACCCTTCACCCTTTAAGTAGGTACGAAATAACAACCACTAAAAGTCAGGTAGCAAGTAAAACAAGTTATACCAGCTGCCGTACGTAGGTAGCGCAAAAATTAAAAATGCGCTCTCACTAATCCGGCTGTAACCCATAGGAATTTTTCCATTTCTTAGAATCCTAAGACTATTTACTAAAATACAAAATTATAAAAAAATTGATTAAAAAAAACTGCCAATGTCATGTAACCCCTTAAAGTGAATACCCAGTTTTTTCTAATTTCAATTAGAGTGTTTTATGTGGATGTCTGTTGAACGCTCTTACAAAATCTGTGTAAAGAATGTCTACTTGCCAATAAACCAATAAACTTAAAAATTTGTTTAACTCTAACATAAATACAAATTCTTATTCTAAGAATCCTTCTATAAGTAATTATAGTTCTAGCTCAAACTCTTCTCATTCTAAATCTAATCTTAATTCTACCTCTATATGCAATTTGCAATATAAGTCCCATCATAATTTAGTTACTAGTTGGAATCTTAAAATTAACATCTTCCCAATATTCTCTCCCATTGTCAACCAGAATACCGCCCCAACTAACAATACGGTGAAAGCAATCTAGTATCGAAAAAATCTTCCACTTATGCAAGACGGGTTTCATTTAATCTAAACAACAATGAAACCAACAATGATATGCATCCGAATTTCATCCACTCCCATACTCTAAATCCATCAGCACCAACCGAAAGTGTCCATAAACCTATTCCGGTTCTAAATATGCCTTGCGATTACACTGGTAGCCCTGCGTCATTTCTACATTCTCTACTTTCTCTAAAAGTCAAATTGACATTAAACTCTTGCGCAGACACTGAGAGCAGATATGCTTTTTCTCGTCTAAGGGAGAACAGTGTGTACAAGAACGTTCGTTTGTGTCTCGCTTATATGCATAAGGCCCCCCAGATTCAACATGCATTGAAGGCAAGACCAAAACTAATCTAAGAGTATTAATTCAGCAAGAAGGGCTACCTACCGATGTTGATGACTTACGTAACCTATTTGTTTGCTTTCACGAGCAACTTGGCTTAACGATTGATCAAGTCAAGGCGGATGTAGACACCTATGGCGCTCACGTCAGAACTAAGTACGTGTCTCTTCTTCAAAAATCACGCAAAGAGCAGCAACAATATTATCGTCTCTAACTCAAATTTCTTAAACATATTTTACCATAACTGTGGTGGCATGAAAAGCAAATTACAAAAACTTTATGTTGACGCCAAATCATGCCACTTCAATGTACTAGTATTCACTGAGACATGGTTAAATGATACTTTCAATTATAAGGAAGTTCTTGACAGCAATTGGACTGTCTTCAGAAATGATTGGGACTACTTCTCAAGAGGTCTTTCTCGAGAAGGAGGAGTCGTGATAGCATCTCACAATTCTCTCTCAAGTGAGCTTATATATACACCTACTTCGATAATCGAATAGTTAGAATTTGCTTAGGAAATAGTCTATATATGTACACTGGTTTCGTTTACATTTCTTCCGGCTCAAGTGAAACAACATACCACGAGCTACGTGAAACACTGTCCGCCTTTATCTCTACTCTAAAAGAGGAAGATAAGGTTGATATTCTTGGTAACTTTAACCGTCCAAGCCGTCACCGATGAAAATAACAACTATCTTCTTCCTGTTACTTACTTACTTACTTAGGTGGTCGTAACAACCCGTGTCCGGGTTTCAACCGACCTCATCAGCTCTCGCCAGGCGCCTCTGCTTTGCGCGCGCCTTCTCCAATCGGATACACCAAGTGCGGTTAGGGCTTCCTCAGCCTGGTCCATCCATCGGAGGCATGGTCTTCCTCGTTGTCGTTGACCATCTTCTTCCTGTTAACCTTTCTAATATCATAGATTTCACATTGCTTAGTACCATTTATGGCTGCGACCTGCAGCAAATTTCTTCTGTACAAAATTAAAACGGGAGATGGTTGGACCTAATTTTTACTAACGCATATGAGGAAATGCAGGTAAGTCCATGCAGTGATGCAAAAAATTTATTAGCTAACTCGGTTCACCGTACAGCCTTAACGGTTGCTTTCTTTTCTAATGAACTTAACTTTACCCAATCTTATAATAACTCTATTGCGTACGATTACCTCAACGCCGATTTCGAAAGCATTAAATAATATCTTAATGCTCTAAACTGGAATTATATTCTTTCCAACTTAGACGTAGACAGCGCTGTCTCTAGATTTTCTCAGCACATTTTTACAGCTATCAAAAGTTATGTGCCAAAAATACAGAAAAAGAATAGGCTTTTAGAGCCATATTACCCAAGCTTATTCAGAGCCATCTCAGATTTTTGAGAAATCTAAGAAATAAAATCCATAAACTTCTCAAGAACACTGATAATGTAAGCAATGAACTCAAGTCAAGGTTTGATGAGGAAAAATCATATGAAAAAAGGCAACTCTATCAAAAGGATTCTCTATCAAGTCAGAAGAAGCGTACAAGAAGTTGTACACTAACCTTATCGGTGAGAAAATAATCAAGAACCGAAAAAATTCTTTGACTTTGTTAATATGAAGCGTAAATCTAGCAGTTATCCATCGTCTATGTTTAAAGGTAATGTCTATTCGTCCGACCCTCATGAAATCAGCAACTTATATGCGAATCATTTTAAGGAGGTCTTTTGACAATCTACTCCCCAATTTGAAGTCTCTCCTCCTAGCTCAACTGTTGTGGTGTATAGTATAAATTGAACGCAGGAAGAGATTTCTAATGCCATAAAAGAACTGAATTTATTTAAGGGACCTGGATCGGACCTAAGCTTCCTGGTGCGATGTTTACACCAACTACTTCTGCCATTATACCAATTTTTGTTGGAAACGAAACGAGTTAAATTATTAAATGCGTTCGAAACACGTTCTACAATTGGTTTATGTTCTTGTCCGAAAAGCTTTTTCTTTGCTTCTTTAATACTCCTAAATCTGAAAGAAGTTTATAATTTTGACATAGATTTGACATTAATTTAAAATTAATTATTTGAAATTTTTAAACAGTAAAAATTTATAAACATACGATTATAATAAAATGGCAAGCAAGAAGTTGAAGTTGCCTCTCCCACATGAACATGCAATTGTGCAAATATGGGGAGAGTTTTTTGATGAAAATTCAGCAAAATTGCATTGCATTTAATAAACAACTTGAATTGTTCGAAATATTCTTTTCGGCAATAAATTTTTTAAAAACGATTTTTATTAAAATGTAAAAAAACGACACTGTCAATTGAATACTAGTTCAGGTAGTGTGAACAATGTGTTTGATTAAAAGCGCTTTTTTGTTTAACATGTTTAAACTTTATTAAGTCGGTCTGAACATGCTATTAAAAAAACTTTTATATTCAATGTTACTTCACAAGTAATTCCTTAAAAAAAAAAAATCACTAAATTTAGCTTTGGACAGCCTCGAATACTATATTTGCCACAATTTTTGTTATATAAAAAAAAAAAAAAAATAAATAAAATGTGTAAAAAATTATTAAAGAAGAAAATGTAAACTAAACATTCAAACAAGCTGTCAAACACTCAAAGTGATGCTCATAGTTGTGAAAGTCAATATCATAAAATCAAATAAACAACAACAGCAGTTGTAGCAGCAAGAAAACCAACACTGTCAATAATATTCAGGATATGCTGCTGACCAGTGCACAAACACAGCAAAAATGAGACAGACCAATACCACCAATAGCAATAAAAACAACAACAACAACAACGAGACCACCAAGAACAGCACATCATCATGCATTGCAAGAACATAAAAACAAGTTGTTTTTCTGCAGCTATCATGTAACAATATTTTTTGACTACTTTTGCTGTAGCGTTTTTTTTTTTTTTTTTTTTATTATTATTATTGTTGTATAATTTTAAAATTTTCACTAATTCTATTTGTAGTTTCAAGTTGTTTGTATTGTCATTACATTGATATTTGCAAAAACAAACTTTGCTATGTCAACCGTCAACACAATTAAATGTCATGCGAGAAAAAAAAAAACATGGAACCAGTTGAAGTTGTTTGCTTATTTTCTACGCTACGTTTTATTTCCGTTCTTTCGTTGTGTTTATCAATATATTTGCTGATACTTTTTGTTTTCTGTCGCCAATGCTATTGACATGTGTCGCAAGGACTTAAAGAAAATGGCTGCTTCAATGACAGAACTGTCATTGGTAAGGAGATAACCGAGTTAGTCTTGGTGGGTTAGTTTTTTACCTTTTTTTTTTTGTACTTTATGTCTCAATTTTATTTATTTTATTTCCTATTCCATTTAGAAATGTTAGCTAAAAGCTACAAAAGTCAACAAATTTCATAGGATTTGCCAGTTGTTGCTACAACAACAACAACAGCAAACATCTCAGCATAAGCTGCTGCCAAGCATTCACCGGCGTTCAATATTAAGTCGTATGCAATATATTCACATTGCTTTTAAGTTGTTGTTGTTCTTCTTCTTACCTTTCAGCAACATTCAACTAATCAACGCTGTGTTTATTTTGCAATTAGAGCTGTACACAGCCGAGCAATGTGCGGTGTCTGTGACAGAGGACGCTGGGGATGATGGCGGCTTTTATTTGCTTTGAGCCATGATAGTGTTAATGACAATTTCAATTGATGCCTGAAGTGGCTGCTTGTGGGTGGATGGAATGGGTGGGTCTCTTTGAGCGCGTGTGTGTATGTGTGTGTGTGTGTGTTTTGAAGCACCACATGTTCACCAATCTCTTGTCGTTGTCGACCAAGCTGTTGTTGCTGCTGTTGCTGCTAAAAATATTGCTGACAGGTGAGCAGCAATATGTACAAGTTGCTGAAATTTTGTTGATGCCGCTTCTGTTTTAGAATCTTTGACAGCTGCTGCCAGCTGTTTCATTGGCTTAATTATTATTACTCAACATTGTTGCTGTTATTGTATTGCTTTGAAATTCATTACAAGACTTAATACACATGCTTTAGTATTTAGCTTGAATTATTGTTGTTGTTGTTGTTGTTGTTGTTGTTGTTGCTGCTGCTTTGTGTGAGTGGCATTTGCCGCTGACAGTTTAATAAACTTAATTCCACCCAGAAGCGTTTAGTTTCATTCAATGACCTTGATATGTGCGAGTGTGTGTGTGTAGTTATTGAGGATATGAGCGAGAATTCTTTCGTGTGAAATAATTGTGTTCTAGGGCGTTATTTAATTTTATAAGAATATAAGAATATAACACGAATTGGCTTATTTAAATACACGAATTCATTAACATAAAAGCCTTGAAATACTTTGATCAAAATTTTCCTTGAATTTCATATGAATTGCTTAAATACTAAGAAGCGGCTGTAGACTTTATCCTTGTCTTAAAATCATGAAACACGCAGAATATATACATAAATAAGGTATAGAAATATTTTTGAAATCATCGTCAAAAGAACAGACATTGCAGTTAATAACGTGGAACAAAAAAAAAAAAATTGGCTTTGATATTAATTCATAGAAATTTCCTTGTGAATTTCAGTCACGGGCGTACGTAGGGGAAAGCAGGGAGGGGCAGTTTCCCTCCTAGTACTTAGCAAAAAAATTTATAGTAGTTTATTATACAGCCGTGGACACATAAATAGCACAAAAATACATGTAGGGTGTCTCGCGTAAATTTAAATAAAATTCATAGAGGAAAAAAATAATTTATTTCATGGTATTTGAGTTTAAACCTTAAAAACTTAAAACCAGTAGTAACTTTGTAATTACGAAATCAAAACTAGAAAATTAATGAAAAATCTGAAAATGCTCCTTAGCTGAGGTGGACGTATAAATAGCACAATTTGGATCCTGAAAACAAGACTAGTGATTTATTTTTATTTTATAATGAGCTTACGTATGTGCTCACTAGTACTTGGTACTGTATCCCGAATTGTCCAAAACAGTCCGAAATCTTCGTCCTATACTCTCCACAAGCTTCCTGACCCTATCCTTCGGAATAGAGTACCAAGCCTTCTCAATTTCACTCCATAACTCATCGAAATTTCAAAAATTTTTAGTTGCTTATGCTGACCACATCATTTCATAAATTTTCTATAGGATTGAGGTCTGGGCTTTGAGCCGGCCAATTCAAAATATTTATTTTTTCCTTTTTTAGCCAATCAATCACAACCTTTGCCGTGTCTTTTGGGTCATTATCGTGCATAAAAGACCACCTAATAGGCATGTTCTCAAATGCAAATGGTTCCATCAGGTTATTAAGATTATCTAAATACATATTTTTGTCCATTATTCCTATTATACGAAAAATTGGCCCAACGCCGTGCCAGGAAAAAGCTCCCCAAGCCATTAAATTCCCTCCTCCATGCTTTAATGATTGTATACTTCGGATTCAACTCTTGGCGTTTGAGACGCCGAACAAATGTTTTTCCATCTGATCCAACCCTATTTAATTTGGTTTCGTCAGTCCAGAGCACGTTCTTAAAAAATTGGTCTTCTTTATTCACATGGGCCCTTGCAAACGCTAAGCAATCCTTTCAAATTTTTTTTTGTTAAGAGCGGCTTTTTTCGGCTGATGCGTCCATAAAGATAAGCTACATGTAGTCTCCTAGAAAGTAGTTTTCTCGAAACATTAATGTTATTTTCTGCATTTATTTTCCTCATAATTTGCTTTGCTGACTTCAATGGATCAGCCTTACTTTTGCTTACTATAAGTCTATCAGTAGAAGCGGTGGTTTTACGCGGTCTAGGATTGCGCGGCTTATTCTCGAAATTATTTGAACCATTTGATGTAACCAGCTTGAGTGCATTATAGACCATTTTTCGTGAAATTTTGAGAATATCCACGATTTCAGATGGTTTTCTGTCTTTTCGACTTAGTTCGTGAATTATAGACCTTTTTTTCCGGAGTGCAATGTTTGCCACGACCCATTTTATTTAGAATCGGCGAAATTAACTGAATAGAACTCTAAAATTTTTACAAACATCCGATTTTGTTAACTTTTATTCACCAACTTACATGTGTGCTATTTATATGACCACAGCAGATCGTACATGCCTATACAGAAAGAGGTGGCCTGAGCAAATAAAAGTAAGTAACAGTACATCTCTCTCGGAGTTTTAAACAACGTCACACTGGAGTCTCAAAAAATTATAACTACGGTTAATGAATGCATTATTAGGTTCAAATGAAACGTTTAAAAAATAAGTTGACATTTGTGCTATTTATGTGTCCATGGCTGTATATGCTTATATATTAGGGCAGGCCAAATTTTTTGTCGATTAGAGCCGCCCCCTAGGATGATTCTATGGACAATTCTAGTCAACTTTGGTGAAGGAACCATAGGTCTATCTCGATTTTCGAGTCTCCCACTTTTCAAAAAATTATTTTTTTCCCTATAATCATTTTCATTAATCATGAGAAAATTTTTCATTCCCTATATCATTTTGATTCAAAATTCGATTTTTTATTCATCGTTATATTATCTTTTTTATGTGTATATGGGGGGTTTTTGGGGTTGAGAAATTCATTTCTGATCTTTATATTTACCTATGACCACCGCCAGAGGGCGTTTTATGCATATTTTAACTATTTTTCGTCTATTTTCCGAGAAAAATGACTAGTTTTTCGGTAAAATTGATCTTTATTTTATTTTTTTTTTAACAGAAATTCAACCTAAACAATAAGAACATGTGTTAAAAAGAAAAAAATGAATTTAGTGAAAGAAAAGCGAAATAAGTTATTTTTGAAAGTCTTTCTTGTTTTCAAGTCTGGGTTATTTAGCACGGCTTTCTGATGTAACTGCCATAACACTGTGTCGACTTTTTCTAAAACACGTTTAGAAACGCTAGCCAGCAATTGAACATGTCTTTCCGTTGCTTGTATGTGTACCGGAATTCTTGGATCAGGCAATGGTGGATCATCGTATTATAAATATTGTTCCAAATGATCATACGGAATGGTATGCGTAAACGGTGGTTCAAATAAGACATTATCTTTATTTAAATCAATCATTTTCGTATAATCTGTACAATTGAAGTTTATCAAAGGTTTCTGATTAACTCTAAGATGTGCCGGGTCGTACAGATTTGTTCGGTAGTGTAAAATTTTCTTGATTGCGATGTTTCGTGTCTCTTTTTTATCATCAAATAACATCGCTAACAAAATATTTTCGGAATGTGCGTAATATGAATTGTCTTTAATGACATTATTCACAACTCCACGTAGATTTGTATCCAAATGTTGTGTCCAACGAATGAATTTGTAAAATAATACTCTACCGAAGACCACCGAATTATAGTGCTTGATGTTGAAGTGCATCGGCACATACACTTTCATTATGTATGTTGCCAGAATTTTCAAATTCCTTGATAAATTTTCAGTTGACACATACAACCGCAACAATCTATTCGCTTTAGTGAGCCAACGTGAATGTGCTATTGGTCCTGGTTTAATGTGAGACAAATCCGCAGGAACAACACCATTCGAAATTGCATTGGCCATTTTGTATAGGTACTTTGAATCGGTGGATAATTCAAATGGATCTAAATCAGGTGGCATGTTCTATAGCACGATTATCTCGAATTCATCTACAAGCTGAAAAAAAAGAAATTAGATGAATTAAATGCAATTTTACCATTTAATAATGGAAAAAATCGATGAGAAAAATGACAAATGATACATACCGGAAGATTTTCACACGTTTCAATTTGTTTGCACAACGTTCCGGTTGTTGTTCGTGGTCCAGTGGTCAATGATCTGTCCAAAGTGTTAAACAAATGACGAAATGCCAGCTCGTTGAAGTGCAGAAGGCACACAAGCCAATGCAGCGGTCTATTCAAATGCAATTCAAATCGACACAAAATCCCATTTCTTACGCCAGTATTTGTTGGCTCACCATCGCAGCATATGCCGAATAATGCATGAAGAATGCATTCAATGTCATCAATTTGTGTTCAGCATCTTCATTTTCGACTTTTATGTAGCCTATCAATTGAGAATTTGGTTCCTTCAAAACAACTAGATGTGGTTCTTTCACCATTCTTGGATGCAACTTCTCATCGATTTTTTCCATTGTTAAAGCATCATTTTTTCGGCCGTCGAATGAAAATGCTATCAAATTGGATGCATCATACTGCTTACGAAGCAAATCTTCTCTGCATTTGGCTTTTTCTCGACGCACTTTATTTTTATCCATGATGATAAGATTGCCATGTGCATATTTTACGTCAATGTCTTGCATAAGTTTCGAGTGCTGCTGCTATTCTATCAGACGCACCAAATCGATCATTCATCGCAGCGAAGTTCGAAGCATCGTATCTGGGAGTATATCTTCAACGCTTGTTGGTATTATTATTGACGTTGGTGCTGGCTCTTCAACTTCTGTCACGAATTCCGGTATCGTCAATCTTCTGACATTATTTTGATCTCGCATTAACTCTTTCAAGTGATCTGGAATCAATTCACATGAGCATAATGCTGCCTTCAAGTCACATTGACATTTGCCGATGTAAAATAATTCTTTTGTAGATTGCACGAACGTTCTGAATGTGGCGATTTTTGAATGTTTAGTTTCGATTTGATACTGGTCAATCAATGTACCCAATTTTCTAACAACACTTTTTTTTGTTAGAATTTCAATATTAAGTTGACTTCAAACTTCAATCAATTTGTCTGTTACGTGCAGTTCGAATGTTTTATACGAAAACATTTTGTTTTGGAGTTTAGCACGTTCGGCCAAGAAAAAAAAGCATCTTAAAATATCCTGTTTCGTTGGCAGATTGAGTCCACTTAAATCACAAGATGCACCAAAAACAGCAACATCGTGCGAAGGCAAATGATTCAAATGACTTTCGGTACTCGTTGATGTTGTTGCGGTTTGCGATGTAGACGGCAATGCATTTGGATCCATTGTATACTTTTACTAAAACAATTAAAAAATAACTGAAATTTGTATATTTTAAAACATTTGGTTGGAATATATTCTTTCCACCTACAAATTGGTAAATACACAGTGGTAAAAATTGTGAGAATTTTATTTATATTAGTTACGTTTCTTGTTAGAACGTATTAGTTTTTACGCACTATGTGGGCCTTTTTATTTAATTAAAAGAGTTTATTTAATTAATTTCTGCTGTTCATTTATGTGAACGTGTGCTTCGCTTTATTAACTTGAAAAACTGACCAAACTTAAAACTTAAAAATGATGTTATAGGGAAAAAATCATTTTTTTAAAAGTGGCAGACTCGAAAATCGGGATAGATCTATGGTTCCTTCACCAAAGTTGCTTAGAATTGTCCATAGAATCATCCTAGGGGGCGGCTCTAATCGAATTTTTCGGCTCCATACAAATTGGCCCGCCCTATTATATATATATTATATATAAATTTTAGAATTAAGAATTGCAATACTTCAGTTAAACAAAATAAAATTTTTCTTTTATTTAATATACGTACAATATGTAAAATAATTATAAAAAAAGTATGAAGTCATTATCCTTATTTAAGCTTATAAACCGGATTTAAAATAAAAATATGAGCAAAAGTATTGTTAAAAACTAAATTATCTGTGGAAATCATTAATCTTTCTATATTAATTTCAATATAATATTATTACAATCAAAAAACTTTAAGTGACATTCAAAAATTGCCACACCCACTGTTCTAGTCTAAGGACTACACATTATACCGAATAATATATGTATGGGTTAAAAAAAAAAGACGTGGGCGGAGTTTGGATACATACAGAAACGATATCATTAAATTTTATATATTTACGAAAGTTTTTCTATTTTGATGACGTCACTTTGCGTGAGAGGTAGGCGTGGTTTTCATCCGATCTTGTCAAATATCATAGAGATGTTTCATGTTATATATCAAAGGTCTTGTGCAAAATTTCAAAATATTTCTATAATTTTTGCAGATTTTTAAGCGATTTAACGTTTTAAATAAAGTCACTTTGTATGGGAAGTAGGCGTGGTTTTCATCGAATTTTCCCAAATATCAAAGTGATAGTTTATATTATATATAAAAGCCTATGTGCAAAATTCCAAGACATTTCTGCAATTTGAGCAGATTTTTAAGGAATTTTACGGTTAATATAAAGCTACTTTGTATGGGAGGTAGGCGTGGTTTTCATACGATTTTTCCAAATTTCATTGTCAGGATTTATATTGAAGGCCAAAGCTTATATGTCAAATTTGAAGGCATTTCATTAATGTTTGTCGATTCTGAAAAAATTTTACGGTTAAAATAAAGTCACTTTGTGTGGAAGGTAGGCGTGGTTTTCATCCGATTAGGCTCATTCTCGAACTTGATCTTGCTTTTTTAAAAACAAGCTTGTACTTTGAATTTCATTGCGATAATTTTAAAATTACGGCTGTAATCGTGTCGACAGGCGGACAGACGGTCAGATAAACGGACACACGGAAATCGACTCAGGAGGTGATGCCGATCAAAAATATATATACTTTTTTATGCCTGCCACGCCTCCTTATTGGCGTTACAAACGGAATGACAAAGTTAATATAACCCTAACGCAGTACGCGTTGGGGTATAAATAAACACATCGTACACTAAATACGAAACAGTCACAACTCAAAACTTAAAAATTTTTACTTTTTAATGTAAAACTCTTCGTAGCGATTATATACTTTGACTGTAACACATCAACTACATTTTGTACACATCATCTTTCTCTATAGCTTAAAAAAAAAAGTTTTGGCTCATTGCTTTTTATGGAGTTCCTTCAAAAATAAAGATGTTTTTTGCTTTACCTAGTAATTTAAAAATTTTGAGTAGTGACTGTTTTGTATTTAGGGTGCAATATATACGACATTCCACATGAAGAGGACAACCAACAAAAATTGTGTTCTTTAAATTTTACTCTTTTGCTATTTTTCACTTGTTTTGATTCCTTTCTTGTGAAGAATTTCTGTTTTTTGTAGGGGGAGCTCCAGAATGGGCTCAGATAAGGGGTTTGTGTACAAAAGAAATATTGAGGACGAAAAAATAATGGGATCAGCTTATACATATAACCACTCTAGGGGTCGATTCGGGAGAGATATGAGCTATAATCGACATTTGCCCTAAGTTTCCGTATTTTTTGTAGGTACACCTCCAAAGGGGTGTCAGATAGGGGGTTCTTGTGTTGAGAAAATATGTTGAGGGATAGAAAGTATTAGAATGAGCTCATATATTTGACCACTCTAAGGGTCAATTCGGGAAAGATATGAACTATAATACGGAATTTTTTCAGTTCTTGTAGGGGTATCCCCAGAAGGACGACAGATAAGGGGTGGTGTGCTGTGAAGAAATATTAAGGCGGAAAATAATAGGACCAACTGATATATGTATATGGCCCCTCCAGGTGTCGATTTCGAAAAAATATGAAGTTTAATCGATATTTTGCTTCAGGGTGACCCCCAGAAGGGTGGTAAATAGGTGCCAGTTTACTCAGAGCAAATATAGAGGAGGCAAAAAATGGAACCAGCTCATACATTTGATACCTCAAGAGATCAATTCGAGGTAAATATGAACTCAAATTGACAATCTTCTTCAGATATTGTATTTTTTGTATTGGGACTATCAGAAGGGTGACAGATACTGCCTGGGTGTGCTCACAAGAAATCTTGAGCGTAGCAAAAAAATAGGCAAGATAGCTCGTACATTTGACCCCTCTACGGGTACAGATAGTGAATATTTGACAAAAAATGTTGATGGCAAAAAAACATGGAACCTGTGTTGATATCTTTCACTTCTCCCGCGAGTTATTTTCGTCAATATTTTGTGAACCCTGATATATATGCTCAAACCACCCAAAAAAAAACTCACAATTCTCGAAAAGCCAGGGTAACTGGCTACAGCTTTAGAAGTGCGAAATACCTGACAATACTTGAAAATACTTAGGTGCCCGGCTAGGGTCTTTGTATTGCGAGCTACTCGGCTAACCCGGGTGCTAGGAAATCCAGAGTTCTAATATAAATTTTAAAAGGAACATCTTTCTAAGTTTATCGATTTTGTACCTTTTCTTATTTTAAAACTTATAAACGGTAGCGCGAAGTTATCTCTTAGATAAATTCTGACTCTAATGTAGTTTCGATAATTTTAACAGTAAACGACGTGCTCAATTTCTTATCTTTACTATGATGTTCACATTACAGATATTAACATTCTCAATCTCACACTGCATCAGGTTCTAATGTATCCACCTACACTACAATCAGGTCCTTTTTGCTTTATGAACCTTTTATCCTTGTCCTTTTTGTGCAACCGCATCCGTCGCATCCTTGGTGCCCACACATGCCCAATCCACATTCATTTTGGGCTACCGTATCTCTGCTGATTGTTGATTTCTTTTTATTGACTCCAAAAGCTGCAACGTAATGCGTTGCATTGTTTTTCTATTTGTGCAGCACTCAAAATGGTTGTTTGGTTTTGGTCCGCTGAAAGGATAAACAACATTGTCCCGAAGCTTGAGTAAGTAGCACTGCTTCACTATCTTTAAATTGTTTTTTGTGTTGCTTTTGCGAAAAAATCTATAGTACTGCTTTTGTTTTCTTGTTTCTGTGTGTTTTTCATTTTTGTATATTTATTTCTGAGTGAGTGTGGGTGTTTGTGGGTGTGTATCGATGTGGCTGTGTGTGTTCGGGTTGTAAGTTGTTAGTTGTTGCTTTATTTTTACTCTTTATTTTGTTTTAGCTGCGGGCCAGCCGGTTGCAAAAGCTTTTCTTATTCCGCTTCTTTAGATTTTCCTGCTTAAACTCTTTATCTTACTAATGCTGGTCATAAACGATTTGATGCATCAATAAAATCAAAATGTTGGAAAAACAATTTTCGTTCTGGTTTTATTTTGTTGGTCTTTTAGATTTTTTTACTCGCCCCTCCCCCCCCCCCCCCCCTCCCCTTTTATTCTCTTGTTGCTTTTATCTACTCTTTGCTTGCAACCAGAGTTTGAAGAGCATGCAATGTAAAGATATTCTTCAACGAACAAGAAAACTCTGACACTAACCGTACATACATATATATAAATATATAGTTTAAAGTGTATTACTGGATATTTTTATACACTAAGTAAAAATATATCATAAAGAAAAGCTGATAACATTTACCGAAATTTTATAAACTTAAAAAAAGTATTGCTTAATAGCTTTTAGCAAAATTTTATAAGACGTACATTTTATAAGACGAAAAAATATTCAAGGAATTGCTCTACTTCAAGGAATAGATATACATTAGGGTGGTCCTTATTTTTCGACTTTTGAACTATCATCGGAGCATGTCATTATTCGATTATATACACATAAATATGAAGGGGATTTTTTTGTTTTAAGTTTTTTTATGATTCGCTGGTCGCTACCAGTTGTCAAAGATTTGCCCTCTCACAAGAAAACGTTCCTTGGTGTCATTCACCGATTTGATTGAGCTTCGGATATGTGATTGAGGACAAAAATCTAAGGTACACGTATTTTTTTATAAGTGCGGAAACTCAGAATTAAAGGTTAAAAACGGCGCCCGCAAATTTCACATAGGCGCGAAATTTCACACAAATGTCATATTGGAGCCGACATTCTGAATTTTGAATTTTTGACTCCAGATTCATGTCTATTTACCCCAAAAAGCTATAGGTACCTAATTTTAGCCACTTTTTCTGTCATTGGTACCAATTTGCCTTGGTAGCGACCCCTAAATGTCATTCGAAAATTTTGAAAAAAAAATTGTGTAGTTTCTTAAGGTATTTTTTCAACATTATGTGGCAATATATATGAAATCAAACACACAACGTGAAATTAAAAGAAAAAAATTATTTTTCATAGGAATAAGGACCACCCTAATATGTATAGATCAATATATTTAAGCTGTTGCTTGAAGATTTTTGGACGTAATTGTTTAATTTTTGTTTTTTTGAGAAAAAAAGCAATAGTTAAATCACCTAAGTCGGCTTGGGTAAAAAGAATTGTATGGTAATTTTAAACGTATGCTTATTCACCTAAGCAATTTATTGTTTAATACATTGCTTTGAAAGCGAATATTTCGATACCTTGCCAAAAAAAAAATATTTGATTCACCTAAGCCCAAAATCCAAAAATACAAATTAAAAAAAAACTAGCATGGATGGCTTAAGCATAGTTTTGAGCTATTTTTCGCAAAAAAAAAAAGAACACAGGTGCGTCGTTAGACACAGAAGAAAAGGATAGATTTGATAATTTAATGGTTTTTTCTTGTAATAAAATAACTTTTAAATTCAAAAATAACATAAAGTAAATTAAAAAACACACGTTAATATTCACACCAGTAAATTTTATTACATTTCATCACCAAAGAGAAAAAAAAAAAAAAATTCTGTTCCCGCCGTGCGGAATTGAACTAGAAATTTTTGGTAGCAGCCCATCGGCTCTACCTACTGTTCTAAAAAGCTTTGCTACAGGTTGTTGACATAACTGCAGCTATGTTAACAGATGCTGTATTAACAGATGCAGTATGTTAGAGTATTCTGTTGAGAGCCATGCAACAAAAATCTATTAATAGATTATTAAGTTATGCTCTAGCATACCTTCTGTTGTAATTAATATTGAATTAATCACTCTGCGTAACGAAGGAGTGTGGCTCGATGCGTAGTGTAGTGACTTCTTAATCGGTGGTATCTGTGGATGTGGGTTCAAATCTTCACGGCAGACGAAGGTAAAGTTTTTATATTTGATATTTAATTTAATTTAAAATATATATAATAATATATATATATATAATATATATATAAATATGATATTTAAAGTAAATCCGTCCTGGGATTTGTGAGAGGGGGCTTAAAAAAAAGGAAAAGAAAAAAACCCGAAATTCGGAAAAATTTATATATTTGAAATTAATTTTTTTATTTAATAAGGTATAAATTAGTATAAATACGTGGTTAATTTATAACCCAAATAAAAATTGGCAAGCCAACATGTAAAACTTAGGCATTTTGATGAAGCACTTGGGATGCTGAAAGCTGTCAAAGCCATATTATAAATTATACTAGGTTTTTTTTCAATTTAACATAAGCTTTTTGCTCGGTGTAGTTAAATTCCTTAGATATTTTGATGTTAATACTAGAACACTTTGTATGAAAATGAGAAAAGATTTTATGTTACTCTAGTTTTAATCTGTGTAAAATATTTTTCATATTTACTCAGATAAAAAAATAGACAAAAAGTTGCACACATTTTCTAATAAAATAAGCCGGTAATAAGTTCAACGCTTCACTGTAGCTGAGCCCCGTACAAAAGCTGTCATTAACTAAAATAGTTCTTTGTAGAGCTATAAAATTTGGAGTAAGAGTTGACATTGGCTGTGTTAAATCAAAGAAAAAAATAAATTCGTTTGCAATCGTGCATTTTTTCCATCTAGCGTCAGACGTCAGATGTGACTCTAGTTTTATCAAATCCTAAAACTATAAGTGAAGAACTAGATACAAATACGCATTTCATAATTAAAATGTAGCTGAATAACATATTTTTTTGGTATAAAATAAAAACTAGAATAAAGTAGATATAAAATATATATTTATATATATATTAAATTTAATTTCTAAATTAAATTTAAATTTAAGTAATTCTCTTAAGGTTTCAAATTTCTTAACAAACTTTATACTATTGGAGAGCTTAACTTAGATAATAAAACAATATAAAAAATAAATAATTTTTTTATTGTTATTTTTGATTACTTTCTTTTACTGAACATTTTTCTTATATATAGAAGCGACGAGTGGGACACCTTTGCCTTTCGATTTGTAGTTCTCTTTAGATACAACTTTGCAGCATAATGTATATTGACCGGGTGTAAAACATGGAAAAACTGTATCCAAATCAATCAATGATTTGAAAAAAAGATTGCTTTCATGGAGTCCCAATCAATGATTTGAACAATGATTGCATTCATTTTGAAATTTCAAATCACATTCAATGATTTCAAGAAATTAATGCATTAATTTTGAATATAATTTACATGGTTTAAAATCGCAAATTACTGCATTATTTTAGAGCTCTGCTAGGCACATTCTGTTTGTTTAGTAATATTCTACCTAAAAAGTATCACTGAAAATTTATATTCTAACTTTAACGTTATTAAAAAAAAAAAAAAATTTAAGGAAATTTCAATTAAAAACGCTAAAAATATTAAGTAGAGAAGACAAATAAAAAAAAAACAATTGTGGAGCTTGTGAAAAAATCGATTAAAATTCCATTTATTAACAAGCAACCGTTAAAAATAAACACATTACACGATACCATATGTTAAAATTCCGTTTACATGGAAAAAAAATACTTTGCAAAGTGTCCCATTCATGACGATAAAACTGTCCCATCCATAACTAAAGAATGGTATTTTTCAGCTTACACATTTTTTTCATTCGGGCTTATTTTAGAAATCATCTTACATGCTAAAAATTAAATTTTCTATAAAAAGAAATATAATTTTTATAGCCTCAGAAGCATACGCTTTAATTATAAGAAAACCAATTGTTTTTAGTATTTTGGCACAATAAGCACGTTTTATGTTTCCGTATGTTATTTCAAACTGAGCGTCCAATAAGACTGTTCGTTGGCAGTCGAAATTTGAGTGTAGCCAATATAAGAAATACATTTTTTCCACTGTCCCATTCGTGGCGAATCTCACTCATAGCTAAATGACGCTACATATATGACGTATAAGTTTTGCTCTCCAATTCAACCGAATACATTTTAAGTTATTTGTGAAATATTCTAAGAATTTGAAAATTTTGTTGTTATAATGCTTTACAATTGATCTGTCAGAACATTTTCTCTGGAATGAACGATTTTTGAGTTTTTTTATGAAAAATTAAAAAGTGAAACTTTTAAATGAGCATGACATCAAAAATTACTAAAATGGGACAATTACTGAATCCCTTCATTTCAACCCAAATGAAGCAAATGAAACCGTGAATTTACAGCAAAATCCTACATTGTGCACAATAGAAAAAAATATTTTCCGTCAAGCCAATCTCTCAATTTGCAAATACTTCTTAGGCGATATCAAAAATGACTAAAATGGGACAAACACTGAATCTCTTCACTGATACTTTTTAGGCATTTTAACTTTTATCGACTTTGGAGGCATCTGCTCAAAAGAACCTATAAAAATTTCATAGAAATATGCTAATTAGACAAACAGAATATACAAAATGTGTATTAATTTTCGTATTTTTTTACTTTTCTATCATTGTGTGCCACTCTATTCAATGTGCTTTTAAAAGTTTGCACCAAAAATTCTGCGAAATAACAAAACTTTAAAAAAATGCTTCAAAAAATTTAAAAACTTTTGCTTTTCAGCTATTTGCATGTCTTTAGCAAACTTGCTTGTACCTCCAAATACGATTGGTATCAGCAGAAAAATAAAAAAAATAAAATTCGGCTAAACTCCGGCATGTCTGTCGGTCTGTCTGTCTGTCTGTCTATCGCTGTCACTCAAACTGCTAGAGAAGTAAACAAAATATTCCGCGAAATCTGGCGAAAAACATGTTGTTTGTGGAAATTTTTAAGCGTCTGGCATTCGTTGTTTTACCACCAGCGACTCATTCTCTGAACACCCTATTTAGTCTACAACCGCTGAACAACATCAGTTTGACAGCCACTTTAACAGGCTTGTTAAGTCGTAGCTTTTCGGATATGTTGTGGAATTTCCTCTATTTTCTCCTTTACTCCTTTCAACCACTTTCCATATTTTGTATTTTTATCCTTGCATTGTGTTTAAGTTAGAAAAAACCATGCTGCTTGCATACTTAATGGTTTTTTGTTTAGTTTTTTGTAAAGTTTTTCCTCTATTTTTTAGCCAGTTTAACTAAAATAGGCGGCATCTGAGTGCGCCTTATTGCTGTGCAGCTATTTTAAGTCGCGCTTATTCGTTTCTGCGACATTGCATTCCTGACCGTCGTCTTCTCATCGTTTGCAGCATTTTTTAGGTTTTTTTTTCATATTTTTCGAATAAATATTTTTCTCTACTGTTTGGTAGCTTTTCTTCTTGTTTTGGAGACTTTTTGTTTTTTAATATTTTTCTTTTGTTGTAATTCTTGTTTTTTGTATCTTTGTTATGCCTTAACTTTAATTACTAATCTTTGTTGGAATTGTTTGTAGCTATTATTATCGTTTCCAGCTTTAGTTGGTTTCTTGTGGTAACCTTGAAATTATTTGTGAATCTCTTAAACTTCTCAAGTATGAAAATTAAAAGTATACAAACCAAATTTATTATAAGTTAATAGTGCTTTTTAGCAGTTTGTTTTTAACTAAAAATTTTCAAAATAACATTACATTAATAAAGATTTATTTTTTTTTTTAAATTGCTCAACTTAATATCTTTAATTTAGACGAAATAAAAAGAAAGTAAAACTAATTTATAAACTTTTTAATGCTTGAGTTAATTTTTTGTAAGCATTAGTAAAAGTTTAGTTTTTTTTAATAACAAAAAAAAAATGAAATAAAATACTTTTAGGAAGATAGTTGCAAGTAAAGTTAATGTTTTCAGTGCTGTTAGTTTTGGTCGTAAATTTTTGAAAGCTATTCTATGTTTTATTGCAGGCCCACAACAAGGATTTTCCAAGGGAGCAGGTTTTGATAAAAAATATGTAGAAGTACCAATAAAAAATTAAAGACAATGATATGGGAACTTTTCCTAACAAAATCGTTTACTTTGAATAATATTTTTGAAATTCTTTTTTTTTTTTAAATAACCAAAAGAGAGATGACTGGGTGTATTTATTGGTTAAATTAATTAAAACTTAGTTTATTGAATTCATTTTGAACTAAGTTTTTAATTTTTGCTAAAATTTTTGAAAAATTGTTCAAGTTGAGAATTTTTAATTGTCTTTAAAAATACAAATTTGCAAAATTAACCCAAAGAGCAAAAATTTCACTAAAACAAAAACTTAAGTTTAAAACAAAAATAATTAAGAAGAAAAATAAAATTAATTTGTAAATATGTACATAAATAAAAGTAAATGTTTAAATTGTTTAATGTACTAAAAACGGACTTGCGGTTTATTTAAATCATAATTAAAATAAACAATAAAAAATTTAATTTTTTTCAATCAGCTCATCGTTTGAAGCAATGAATGAAGAAAACACATTTATGGTGCATTTCACATGAAAAGGACAACCAAAAAAATTAAATCCTTTAGATTGCTTATCTTTGGCTAGGTTGGACCTGTCTTGGTTTCGCCAAATCGTAAGAAGTCAAATTATGACTTTCCAAAATTTATTTTATTTTTTTAAAAAAAAAAAGAAAACACAATAATTAATAATAGTAAAAATAATAAAGTTTATGGTGTAAATGTTTTAAAAAACATTTATTGTGTAAATATTTTACTACTAGTTTGCTGGTTCTCGTAACTTAGAGTAGAACTTTTACCTAAAAAATCCTTATCTTCGATTAAATCTTTTACCGCTTTAAATAATTTACAAAAACAGAAGTTTTCGAATAACCAGAAAATAAATTTTTAAAAATTTAGGATTTTCCATCTTCTGTACATGGCTTCGTCACTGAACTCCTTCTAAACGGCTAAGCCGATTTTGATGAAATTTAGCGTGTGTGTGTGTGTGTGTGCTGGGTCTGTAGATGGTTTAGGTCTAAAGTTTTACCAGGTAGGTGGCGCTGTTGTTGCTGTGGCAGTTTTTTAATTGGTATTTGAGAATATAACTCACAAACGAATTCAGAAATGGTAATGATTCTTTTAGTACAGCATTACTTTATAGGCAAACAAAATTACAAAAATACAAAATGAATAAAATTAAAAAAAAAAATTAAATTTTTATGGTTTTTTATGTTAGGCTTGATTTTTCGTTCGTATAAAACGTTTTTAAATTTTTACGATAGAAACTCTTAATAAACCCTACACTTATGCATACCATATGAAAGAAAATTACAAAAGCTATTTTTGGTTTTAAATATTTTTTCAACAACAAATATTTTTACCATACTTTTTTGCGAAATAAAGAAATTCGTTAAGGTTTTTTTTGAAAAATTATAAAAATTAGAAGGGAAACGAAAATGAAAAAGATTGAAACACAATTGAACGGACAATTAATCAAAATTTTAAACAAACAAACAAAATGAGTGCAATCTTTTGTAACATGACCGAGTTATTTACTTTCAAAGCCAGCAACAACAGCGCCATCTTTTAAGACTTAAGGCGGTCTTCTCATTCAAAACCCGTTTTTTGGACCCTTTTTAAAAAAATTCCTATTTGGAAACGCAAAGAAAAATTGAAAACTTTTTTTATTTATTGTATTACAAAAGGTTCAAAGTAAATAAAAAAATTTTTTTTGCCTCGATACGTGGGCTGTTCAAAAAGTAATGAGACTTCAAAGTTGGTGGTGAAAAAAAAGGTGTCGTCACGGCGGCCACGATTCTGGGTCTCCGGAGCGTCTGAAATGAAAAAAAAAAAACGGGGTTATAATCAGTATAGATGTAATTCTCGGGTGAACCTCAAGCTTAATTTTGTGATTTTTTTTGACAAAATGGCGGCCATTCAAAAAAAAATTTCAATTTCGGGTTTTTTTTTGTAGTTTAGTGTAAAAAAAAATAGTAAAAAATTTTTTAAAATTATGGTCCAGGTTCACCCGAGAATGGTGACAATTCTGCGTCGATTCCATTTTGTTTCATGAAAATCAGATCAGTTGAACTGGAGATATCATGGCCGCCAGTTCGAAAAACGTGGGTTCGAGATAAACGCGTTTAAAGTTTGAAGTAATTTTTTTGGAAAAAAAAAAAAAATCAAAAATGTTTAAATGCAGTTTTAAAGAGCTGACAATTTTTACTTACAAATATTAGTCGGCGATGCCAGCTCCATACAGGCCACCTTCCTCTTTTTCGTAGAAACTGCTTTCTGCTGCCCTCTCTGCTCTGCGAGCCGTTCTGCCAGCTTTTGATGATGCCGCAGCTAGAGTCTCTGATCGGTTCAATCTGTCTTCATTGCGAGATAGTGCGTATTCGTATGCATTTTTGCCAATCGCAATACCCATCAAACCCATAATTTTAAGTATGGGTATAAAACCGTCGTTGAAGAGGCACGTTGCAATGAAATTGGCCACTTCGATGGTGCGTGCGCCTGAGTTGATGTGTTTGGGCGAAAGTGACCAAAGAACAGAATTGTAGGACTCATTGGAATTCTGAGTTTCAGATCCAAGGCATCTTTCAAGCAAATTATCTGCCGACAGCGCTTCGTAAGCTGGTTTTATTACCTCCATCACCTTCTTGTCCATCAGACTTTGCTTCACAAAAAAGGCTGTATCTTCTAAAGTATTTCGAATTTCTAAAAATCCTTTTAGGGGCATATTCACAACTATCCAAGCTATAATAAATGCAAAAAAAAAAGTTGAAAAAAAAAGTTGCTCAATGAGAAGACCCCCCTTAAGGCATCTACAGACACAGTCGCACACACACACCAAATTTGATTAAAATCGGTCCAGCCATTCAGGAGGAGTTCAGTGACAAAACAATGTACAGAAGAATTTTATACATAAAGATATGGAATTTTCGTTATAAAAGTAAGAAATCTTTTGTAGGCATTTTTTTAAAAATTCGTTAAAAATAGCGCTCGACGATATCCCAAACTAAAATTTTGTGTGAGTCATAAGAACTAATGTATTATAGCGATACTATGTTCAAAAGGTGAAAAATTTACAGCAAACATTACAAAAAACGTGACAAATAATTTAAGTCTAAAAAAAATTTTAATAAATTTCATAAAAACAATCCAAAAAACAGGGACACTACAAGTAAGACCTATTCAAGGTCTCTAAAATAGATGCAAGTTTTTTCTATACGACTTACGGTTTCGAAGTAACAGCTGTTTGAATGCATGCACTCATTGTATTTTTGGAGATATTTTCCAATTTTTTCAAGTGTATAACTCAAAAAAGAAACTGTTTTGCAAAAACAAAAAACACGGCTTAAGTTATTTTCACTAGCACTACTAACCTACAATGTTTAAAAAAATCGGAATCACGAAGGTCAGATTTTGCTCAAAAATAGTCGAATTGATATAGAATCATCGATATAAAGGGTGTTTTTTTTAGAGGTATAAAACTTTGAATTGAAATAAAACACAAGAAAATCATTTTAATGTCCATCAATTTGGCGTTATTGGAAGGATAATTTTATGCCATTAATGTTTAAATATGATTTTGGGCATGTGGCCTCCGCGGCTGGCTCGAATAAATCCAATTCTACAGGTCCAATTTTCAACCACTTTTTCGAGCATATGGGGCCGTATGTCGGCAATAACGGCACGAATGTTGGCTTCCAAGTCCCCTAACGTTTCTGATTTGCTAGCGTAGACGAGCGACTTCACATATCCCCAAAGAAAATAATCCAATGGTGTCAAATCACACGATCTTGGTGGCCAATTGACAGGTCCATTCCGCGAAATTATGCGCTCATCGAATGTTTCCTTCAATAAATCGATTGTGACGTTCGCTGTGTGGCATGTAGCGCCGTCTTGTTGGAACCACAACTCATCCACATTCATGCCATCCGATTCGGGAACAAAATAGTCGGTTATCATGGCTCTATACCGGTCTCCATTAACGGTAACTGACTCCAGCATTATTTCGGAAGAAGAATGGCTCAATGACTCCACCAGCCCATAGAGCACACCAAACAGTCAGTTTTTGTGGATGTAATGGCGTCTCAAGGGTCTCATGTGGATTCTCTTCACTCTAAATGCGGCAATTTTGCTTGTTGACGTAGCCATTCAACCAAAAATGAGCCTTATCACTGAACAAAATTTTGCGATGAAAATCAGCATCGAGATCAATCTCATTTTCGGCCCATACACCAAAATCACGACGCATTGCATGGTCTCGCGGCTTTAATTCTTGCACAAGCTGGATCTTGTAAGGTCGCAAGCCAAGATCTTTGCGCAAAATCTTCCATAAAGTTGATGGACAAAGCTCCAATTGCTGTGCACGGTGGCGAATCGATTCATTCGGGTCCTCTTCAACATTTTGCTCTACAGCGGCAATTGTTTCTTCGGTGCGCACTGTTCGACGTCTCTGCGGATGCGTATTATCACATAGAGTAAACGTAGTGCGAAAACGATCCATGGTTAACCAAATTAATTGCTCTGATGGACGATTATGTCGACCATAAAAAGGACGGAGCTTGCGGTAAGCTTCGCGAACTGAACCATTATTTTCGAAATAAATTTGCACGATTTGCAAGCGTTGTTCTTTTGTCAACCTGTTCATGATGAAATGGCAAACCAAACTGAATATAAATGACATTAGAGTTGCCAGATTTGACCACAAAATGCCAGTTTTATCTATATTCGAAAAACAAACCTCTAAAAAAAACACCCTTTATATCTTTTTGAAAACGATCTCGCGTCTAATTTCTCAAAAAAAAAAATAAATATCAGATTCAAATTTTTAAACTTAAAAATTTTTTGTAGTCTTTAAGTGCAAAAGAAAATTAATTTCAAAAATGGTGAAGTCAAAAAAAAAATTAAGTGTCATTTTTTTTCTAATGAAAACTTTATACCACACGGTCAAAAATCTTGAACTAATTTTTATTCCAAGTGTTTAAATACCGCATTTCTAAATACATTTTGTGTTAAAGTTGATATTATAAAATAAATTAGAAGCATCATGTAATACAATTAGTATAAAATTAAAAATACACTACTTTACTTATAAAAAAATTGCATGTGTAAATTAATGAAAATAATTTATATATATTAGTAGCACAAAATTTTTAAAAATAAGCTTTGTGGCTTTTTATAAATAACGTAACACGTTTAGGGGGAAAGGGATCGAACATTTGTGACCAAGTGTGATATGGGAGGAGATCGGTCGTGCGTTACTTCACAACAATTTTTTTGCATTCAGTTTTGCAAATTTTAAATTTTACTAAAACTTAATTTTATTCGTAATATTGCTTTAATATTTTATTAATAAAACCTAATAAAACGAACGAATCACAATTCGAAAAAAAGACAGCATAAACTCTATATAAACCTAGCAAAAGCTTAAAAGGCATTTAAAACACATTAACCAAGTTTATAATTTTAAATTTTTATATTTAATTTAAACCTTTTCTTTATAATTTTAGGACAATTTGTATTACATTCTATACATCTTGCATATCTTTTTAATACAATTTGTATTACTATTTAAGGTATAATATATGTGTAAATTTTTAAAAAAAAAAAATTTGTTTTTTGTTTAATATGTTATACGTATTCATAGTTTTTAGAATATACATAATTGTTTTTAAAACGATACCTGGCATTGCAGAATAAATAATAGTATGTTTGTCAACCGATAATTTTAAAAATATATGCAAAATTTCAAAAAACAAAAGCTTTAAGCGCGATTTCCTCGAAACTAGTTTTTTTTTTTTTAACGGTTCGATAGATAACTCGTAATCTATTGGTTCAATTTCAATGAATTCAATTACGAATCTAACAATAGAGTTCAGCTACTACAGCTATATCGCACTTCCTCAGCATTAACCCATCTAAAGCCAATTCTCAGTAATAATTGAAAATATCAATGTTATGGATACCCGTGACCACAAACAAGTTAATGTGGGAACAATTTACCCACCAATAAATGGGTTGGGCTCAGGGACAACACAAGACGTGCAACACTAACCATGCGTATACATAGATCTAATTACGCAACTAATTTTAATCTACTTTTGAGTTGACCTTTTGACAAATTAACATCAAAAACGCTACAATTGTTAACAAAGGAACTCATGCGACTTAAAGGAGCAGTAGCCATATAATTTGTTCTACTAAATGGCAAATAAATTAAGTTGTGAAGCGTTTCTACTGCTTCTACGGTTAGTGTTGAAATTTATGTGAGAAAGAAGTTCTGGAGAATTGAATACACCTGTAATGAGCTGGTGTAAATATACGATATCTGCCGATTTCCTTCGATCACCTAAAGACTGCATTTTTAATAGTTTTAAACGATCCTCATAAGGAGGAAGGTCTAATATGTCAGTTCCACTTAAGCCCCTTAGAGCAAACTGAACAAAACGTTTTTGGATTCTTTCTATTCGATCAACATGCACATTGTAACTTGGGGACCAAACTTGACTTGCATACTCTAAGTGAGGACGCACGATTGCATAATACAACGTTGTAGTTGTAATCATGCAATTAAATTCTTTGGCCCAGCGTTTTACAAAACCAAGCATTGAAGATGCTTTTTTACAAATATTATCAATATGAATGTTAAACGACAGCTTAGAATCCATGCATATACCTAGGTCTTTGACGGTGTCTACACGACTCAAGGCAGTATCTTTAATCTTATAATCAAAAATAAAATTATTCCTTTTTCGCGAAAAGGTCGTAGTTTGGCATTTATCTGGATTTAAAAACATATTATTTTTAGAACACCAAACTTCAAAGGATTTTAGATCAGACTGGAGTAGATGTGAATTATCTCTAGAATTAATCGTTCTGTATATTTTCATATCATCGGCATAAATAAGCAGATGAGAGTGTTCAATGACGTGAGTTACATCATTGATAGCTAAAATAAACAGAAGAGGACCAAGGTGACTACCCTGAGGAACACCTGATCCAGCAATAAATTCAGATGACAATGCGCCTCGGAAACGTATTTGATAAGATCGCTCCACCAAATACGATTTAATCCAGTTCACAAAATATTGTGGAAATCCATTAACTCAAGTTTAAATAAGATTAGATTGTGTGGTAGCTTATCAAATGCCTTACTAAAGTCAGTGTAAACACAATCGACCTGGTTACCAGAATCAATAGAATTTAAGCAGAATGTTGTAAAATCGAGAAGATTAGACACAGTGGATCTGCCATTCACAAAACCATGCTGACGAGTTGTTATGACTTTGCCACAGTGAATTTTCACCCGATCGTACACCATCCGCTCAAAAAGTTTTGGAATCGATGAGAGCTTAGCGATAGGCCTATAGTTACTGACATCGTTCCTGCAACCCTTTTTAAAAATAGGACTTATAAATGATTTTTTCCAAAAAAGTGGAAAATAACTTTCGTTAATAGATTTATTGAATAATAAAGACAGTGGTTGACTCAAAACGGAACCGCATTGTGTTAACACTGCGGCAGGAACACCGTCAGGTCCAGCACCAAACTCCTCATCGATCGATCTAATATACATTAAAATATCCTCTGGAGTGAAGGATATATGTTCCAAAGATACTCTGGGTTCGGAATTCATATATTCAAAGTACTCTCCATCAGGATTAAAAGAATCTGAACAGAATGATTCTTTAAAAAGATTGGCGAAAAGGCCACAAATTTTGACGGGATTGTCAGTAAATCCCTCAGGAGTTCTAAAAGAAGAAGGAAATCCATCAGATTTCTTCTTTGTGTTTACGAAACCCCAAAATTTCTTTGGATCTGTCAATATTCTCAGCTTAACATTATCTAAATATTCGTGATATAATGTAGCTGAGCGATTTTCAAATTCCAGAAACAAACGTTTGTAAGTTTCTAGGTCGTTTGAGCCTAAGCTACAGATGTATTTCTTCCATGCCCTATTCCTGTTGTTGCGAAGAGTCTTTAAATCCTTTGTGTACCAAGGGTACGTAGAATTCCTCGCAAATTTGAGACTATAAAGTACGGATTGAGAAAACACAGCAAAGAGTTCCATATAAAAAAAATGTATGGAGTCATCAAGGCAATTTCCATTTATATATTCTAAAATTGCATTAAGCTTACCATGAAGCAACTGATTCAACTTCAAAAAGTCAGCTTTTTTAAAATTGAATTCATAAAGCCTATCTGCTGAATTAGAATTTACTATATTTGCTCTGTCGGATTTGTACCAAATACTCAATGGTGGATGATATTCATCCATGTATTGTACATTAAAAGTACTTCATAAAATCTGTATATTTTATTTGAAAAAAAAAAAAATAATAACTCCTTGTATCTAAAATTTTTTTTAAAAAGCTGCGTTTTTTTGTTTGTTACACGTATATTATACATTAACACATTTTATTTTAATTTGTATTACTTTTTAATAATTGCAGTATTATACTTGATTCCAAATGTATTAAAATATAACACAGAATAGAATTGTGCTAAATTGAATATCTATTCCAAGTTCGTATTACAATTTATTACTATGGGATTGGAATTCAATTTTAATATTTGACCTATATTATATTCTAATGCAATGGTGTCTAATGGTGTCCGTGTCGTGGCGGCCATGGCGTACTGGGTAGAGTGTGTGGCTCATAAGCCAGAGAACCCAGGTTCGAGTCCCTCATCAAATCATCACACAGAAAGTTTTTTCAATTGAATTAATTTTTCTGTTCGGCCGTCACCTCTATGCAGGCAATGGCAAAACCTCAGAGGGTGAAAACTGTCATAAAAAGCTTCTTGACAGCATAAGCCGTTCGGAGTAGGCATAAAGATGGTAGGTTCACTTCTGGATCATTTGTGTTGAAACATTTCACAACACACACAACTCAATTCATCATAAGAAACACGGTTAAGGTCCTTTCAAGGGCTGAAATGGCCATTTCGTTTTTTTTGTTTAAGTGGGTGGGTTTGAACAAGGGGCGCGTCAATTTAATTCTAATCGAACTCCATCTACACCGTTTGTCCGACTTAAACCAAATTTTGGCATACCAATATTATTGGCATAAAAATCAGTTCGGAGTTCATAAATGTGTGCGGTACTAGACAAGGGGCGTGGCATTTTATTTTTAATCTATTCCCATCTACACCGTTTCTCCGATTTCAACCAAATTTCGAACATATATTCTGTAGAATAAAGAGAAGTTTTAAGCCTACGAAAGTGGGTGGGATTGGACAAGGGGCGTTTCAATTTAATTGAAGTCGAACCTCCTCTATACCATTTTTCAGATTTTAACCAAAATTTGCAAATATATTCTTTACCATAAGGAGCAGTCCGTAGTTTATAAAAGTTGCCGGAGTAAGACAGGGCGCGTGATACTCATTCTACATCGTTTTTTTGACTTGAAGCAGATTTTGTAAATATGTTCTTTGCAATAATGAGCAGCGATTAGTCTAAAAATTGGGCGGTATTACGCATGGGCGTACCAATTTAATTTAAATCGAACTCTTTCTATAGTGTTTGTTCGAATTTTCTAAATTTTCCATATTCTTTGAAATAATACGTAGTCAATAGTGGACCAGTAGTCAAAATGGACCATTGGTCGCAATTTAATGGGGGCGTGGTGCTTTAATTTCACACGAAATTATTTTACGCAGTTGGTATAAATTTGCAAATACCAACCAAATTTTGCACATATATTTTTTAGCATAATGAGTAGTCTACAAATTACTCTATGTGGCAGCTACGGGTAGAGTCAAATTAAGCGTTTGACACAAAAATGTTTGCAGATTATAAAGGATGTTTTTTTTTTTAAGAGGTATTTAACTTTAAGTTGGCAACACAAGTGACACAAGTGATTTGTATTTAGTTTGGCTTGGCATTTCAACATCAACTTCAGACTGACGCCTGAACAACGCTTCCCAATTGTGCAAATTTATTTTGAAAATAATGGTTCTGTTTGAAATACATATCGCGCACTTCGTCCATTTTACGGTCAACATAATCGTCCATCAGATTACGAATTAATTCGACTAACAATAGACCGTTTTCGCACCACGCTTACTCTAAATAATAATACGCATCCACAGAGACGTCGTACAGTGCGTACAGAAGAAGCCAATGCTGCTGTAGAGCGTAACGTAGAGGAAGACCCGAATCTGTTTATTCGCCATTGTGCACAGGAATTGAATATGTGTCCATCCACTTTATGGAAGATTTTGCGGAAAGATCTTGATTTGCGTGCTTACAAAATCCAACTAGTGCAAGAATTGAAGCCATGCGATTACCTAGCAAGGTGTGAAGGGGCCCAAAACAAGATTGCCGTTGGTCCTGATTTTCATAAAAGAATTTTTTTTAGCGATGAAGCTCAGTTTTGGTTGAATGGCTACGTCAATAAACAAAACTGCCGTATTTGGAGTGAAGATAATCCTCAAGTGTATGTTTAGACACCGTTATATTCAGAAAAACTGTCTGTTTGGAATCATAGGTCCGTACTTCTTTAAAAACCATGCTGGCCAGAACGTTTCAGTCAATGGTAACAGCTATAGAGCCATGATTACTGACTTTTTCGTTCCTCAATTGAACAACCATGATGTTGGCAAATATAAGTAAACTAGTGTGAGTGAGTGTGACGTAGAGCGACGTGTAGAGCTGCTGACGTCCGAGGTATTGCCTTTGTTGTTGAAAAACATATTTTTATTGCTTTTCAACGCAACGCAACATGTCACACTGCTCGTGGCACAATTGATTTACTGAAGGAAACGTTTGGTAACCGCAAATTTTAACTTTCCGGATTCACGAATTGCATCATATTCACACATATTTCCTGTGAGGATATGTGAAGTCGCTAGTCTACGCCGATAAGCCCGAGACGATCGACCAGTTGGAGGACAACATTCGCCGCGTAATTGCCGATATATGGCCACAAATGATGGAAAAAGTGATTGAAAATTGGACCTCCAGATTATATTACGTCCAGCCAGCCAGCCGTGGCGATCATATGCCAGAAATTATATTTAAATTATAACGTCAAAAGATTATTTTTTTAAATAAAGTCAATTTCATGTCAGTTTTACAAAATTCATACCTCTAAAAAAAACACATAAACATTTTTATGGACTGCTAAAGTTTTTGAATATACTTCGATACCTCCGTCCGCGTGGGGTATTTTAGCTTCCGTGCCCTGCCAAAGCTTCCTACCTTACTAGTTTTTGATGCGTTAGCTTCTTTATGGTACGAATTGGAGAATAATTTGTAGGACGGACTGTATTTTCTTTGCATTTTTTTTGCCGTTTCTTTCAATTCGTTCTTCGTTAAGTTTTAATCAAATATTTACTGTGCTGTTAATAATTAATTTGACATTTTTAGAGTAAACAAAACTATTCAATATAAATGTATGCTCTTAAAAACACCAGATATAAAAAAGTAACAACGTTTATCCTTTTCTTACAAAATTTGTCTGTCCTGCCCACGCGGCACTTGTTTTCAGATTTTAAAATTGGACAAAAAAAATTAAGTATCATACGAGCATTAGCAAAGGTATTAACGGGAATGAAATGAAAACTTTACATAGACATCAGTTGCGAATTTATTTTTTCTATTAACTTTGCATTTGCGCTTAGCGCAAAAACAAAAACATGTACAAACAGCAATAACACAAGCCGCTCTCGATGGTCAGCACATTTTCAACTGCTTAAACAACAACAAATGCAAGCAAACGCAATAAAAAACAACCCTCACTCTGATCATAGCTGATCATTGTTACTGTGTGCGGTCGCTAAGAATTGTATTTGCATGTGCATTTTGTTGGCGGATTAGAAATTCGTACTGGTGGACTTGAAATTGAAGCGTTAGCTCATGATTTAATTATCAAGATGTTAGTGACTAGATATGGATAACGCAGCAAAAATTTTTATTGTTTTAATTAATACTATATTTAAGTTTACATCTAATGCTAAGAAGATAACGCTTTCGTCGGTAGTTCTGACGTATGCATTCCGGTTTTTTTTTTACTTTATTGTATTTTTGTTGTTTTTTTTTCGTAAAATAGTAAAAAAAATTAATGTTATTATTAAATATGTTCTTTCTTTGGTTTTTGTTTTCTATTTTTACTCACTTAAGCCCCCTCCCCCACCAACCCCTTCCTCTTGCGAGTATTCGAATGGAATATTTTTTGATCTATGGCGTTTGTAAATTAAGTAAATGTCAAAATTTTTAAATTTTAGTTTCTGTTTCGTTTGATTCACAGTTATTTTATATTTTCCTGAATTTAGAATTGAAAAACTAGTTAAAGTTTCATTTTGATCATAGAAAATAAACCAACATTCATTATTTGCTTGCTTAATATGTAGTCTTTAACCTTTCGTGAATTATAAACACAATATTATCCAGTAAAAAATGTATCTTTAATTCAAACACGAATCTTCACTCTAATAAATCTTATCAATATTTAATTTTAATCAGTCTGGAAAGTTTCAAGCAGATTTTTAGTCAACCTGAGTAGCATTTAAAAAGCTTTCATATAAACATTTAAGCTTCCGCATTCAAACTTTTAACTAAGCTTTGTAAATATTTTAAGCATTTTGAGTAGCATTCGTAAAGAGTTATATGAGAGAGAGTAGTAAAATTCTACTTTTAATCTTACTACCGCAAACTTCAAACTAATTTTTGAAATGTTCGCAAATTAGCTTTAGAGCCAAAACAACATTGTAAGCAAAAATACGCCACATTGTCTGTTGCCAGACACACTTTAGTGTAAATAGGTAGTAAAAAACTATATTTTAATGAGTACTCATAAGAAGAGCAAAATGAACGAGCACTAAAATAGGTACGCATTAAACTCGAGCTTAATGCCTTGACATTAAAACAAAACAAAATTTTACTTTTAAGCAATTTATTTATATATTACTACAGCTGCTGCTGCTGCTGCTGGTTGCTCTTGTTGCTGTTGTTAGTGTTGTGGAAATTATTTTCATAGCTATTCTCTAGGTTGCTCTGAACGATACGATACAATAGAACAATTTGTGACAAAGTATATTGTTCGACATTTAAGAGCACTAAATTAAAAGGCAACAAAAAAGGAAGTAGTTAAAATGCAATGCTATTGAAGGTTTTCAAAATTACTCGCAATACTACAAAACTTGTTATGATTTGAAGTTAACGATGCAATTTATGAGCTTTAAAGTTGATTGAAAGTTAATTAAATGAGCTTGAATACAAACAATGATGAATGAAATTTGAAATTTTACAAAAGAGCTTTGAGAGCTTTACATAAAGTTTGAAAAAGAATGTTGCTATAGTATTGTTAAATAGTTTCAATAATGAAATACGAGTAGATTTTTAATAAAATGTATACGTAAATAAATTCGCAAAAATATACAATTTTTTTTTTTGCGTATTTGTTATAGGAGGGTGGTAGGAGGTAAAAATATGAGACTTTGTTAGCGTCAACAATGCATAAAAAGCATTTTTGGTGTGTGAATTTTTGTTTAGGTTATATTTGGGTTTCCTCTTGTTTTTTTTATTTCTTTTTTTTTTTTTTGTGTTCCTGACTTTGTCAAAGAATTTTATTACAATGCTGTACACTGAAACAGCACTCAAAGTGAAGTGAAAAGCATAGGAAATAAAGTATGAAGGAAAAACGAAGAAAAACGTTGCCATTAATGGCAGCAGCTGTGCGTTGAAAAGCAATAAAAATATGTTTTTTCAACAACAAAGGCAATACCTCGGACGTCAGCAGCTCTACACGTCGCTCTACGTCACACTCACTCACACTAGTTTACTTATATTTGCTAACATAAAGCATGAATCCCTCATTATTATTTTTGCTATATTCTTACTTCTATTTTCTTTTTTTATTTATTGTTATTTAAATGCAGCGCCCTAAATGTATGCTACACTTTTAATGGCTTCCACACGGGAAAACACTTTGTGTACAAGTGTGCGTGTGTGTGTGTGTATGTGTGCGTAGTGTTGCCCAAAATAAGTGTTGAAAGTTGGTAAAATGTACCTATTACAAAAGCCCGCATCAAAGCGAGTATGTTGCTGATTATGGGGGCGCATAGGGGTGTGGCGGAGAATGCAGCTCTTGCCAGAAGGGGTTTCATTTTTATGACATTTTAACGGCAGCCACAGTTGCTGTTGCCAACAACATCTTGATTTAATCATATGTGTACGTATGATGTTTGTTGCTGTAACTCCGTGAGTGTGTGTTTTTTTTTTTGAATTTGTTTGATTATGGGTGCGGCAGTGGGCGTTAGACATTTTGCTGCTGTTCTTGTTTTAATGGTTTTATGGATTTATTGCTGTTGTGTTATATTTTATGTTCCATTAACTTGCGAATTTGCGCGCTTTAATATGCATTGTATAAAATTTATTACTTTTGTACAAGCTTGATTACCAAAAATTTGTTGTTTACTTCATACATTATCATTTTCTCTCTCTCTCTCTCACTCTCTTTCTGGATATTAAACTACCTTAGGTTCCTTATATAGGTTCATTACATGAATTTATTTCATTCATATTAATAAAAAAGTAGCTTAATGTGTATTAAAGAGCTCAATAACCAGAAATAAGCAGAACTTGAAGCTTTAAAGGAATATTTTTACAGACTGAAAAGTCCCAGAAATTCTATTTTTAAATCTGTCTCTGACAACTTGCAGCACAACTTGACTACATTTCAGCACAAGTACAGAATTTTGTAAAACAAAAAAAAATTACAAAAATAGGCAGTGGGGGACTGCCGACCGAAATGAAAACTCAAAGCTATGAAATAACACAGCTATTATGATATTTCGAAGCAGCTAGAGTAGGCAAATCAGCCAAGTTCTACTTTTTAACTCAATTTTATATAGTATAATATATTTGCAACACAATTACTTTGGTTAAGTAATCGGTAATTGGCTCGGTAATCGGTTGGTAATCGCTTTGGTATTTGGTAAACAGTTGGTAACCTCTTCGATAATTGGTTGGTAATCACTTCGGTACTTAGTAACCGGTTGGTAATCGCTTCAGTAATTGGTAATCGGTCAGTAATCTCTTCTGTAATCGATTGACAATCCCTTCTGTAATCGTTAATCGGTTGGTTATCGCTTCGCTAATTGGTTGGTAATAGCTTCGGTAATCAGTTGAAAAATCGCTTAAGTAATCGCTTCGGTAATTGGTTTGGTAATATGTTGGTAATCACTTCGGTAATCGGTAACTGGTTCGGTAATCGGATGATAAACGCTTCGGTAATTGGTTCGTAATTGCTTTGGTAATTCGTAATCGGTTGGTAATCGCTTCGGTAATCGGTAATTGGTTGATAATCGGTTGGTAATGGATTCGGTAATGGATTGATAAACACGTCGGTAATCGGTTGGTAATCGGTGCGGTAATTGGAAATTGGAAAGTCGATTATTCAACCCAGGTTTTGGGATAGCAGAGTCGGATCAGGTCAACCCCGTTCACCAAACATGGCAGACAACAACTATGTAAAGAATTAACGGCGTGTAGGGAGCTAAGCCCCAAGGGTGGTAAGCAAAGTCAGATCAGGTTGAACTCGTTCACCGAATTTTTACTGGCCCGCCTTTTATTCAGAAAGCTTACAACTGATATCAATAGACAGTAGCGTGCAAGGGACTAGAACCCGGGTGTGGCTATAGAAGTCGGATCAGTTTGGATCCGTTCACCAAACTTGACAGGCACGAATTATGTTCAGGAAACTCAACTACTCGCTTAAAATATCGTCAATTTTACTTTCACTCTATCCTTACTCCGCTTGCTAGGATTATACACAATTAAATGTACTCTGATTCCTTCACTGTTTGCTTCAATGTTTCCCTACTTACCGGCCTACTAAAAACTTAGCTAGATAGGTATAAATACATATATACTTGAATAGGTATAAATACATATATACATATATAATAAAAATGTTTATTAAGGATATAATCGATTATATACTGAGTGACGAGCCTTCTTGTTGAAAACGCGCTGTATCCTGATGGCGACGATACAAGATGTATGTTGTGTTTAATGTAAACAACTGCCGTGTAGGCTTAAGTTTACATGTTGCATAACATTGGGACTGAGATTTTGCGTCGGTCAACTCCCCTTTGAGGATTCAAAGGTACAAAATTAGCTCCGTGTTGTGATGACACTTTGCAACCCTTGGTGGGGGTTGTATGGGATATGGCACCCGGTACATAAAGACCTAGGGTAATAGTTCATGAAACAGACAACCAGAGCTTTGTGTTGTACCACAACACGGACCCATTTATGTTTTAAACAAGTAAAACATACGGGGCATCCGGTGTGGCAACACGAACATGGAAGCTGTTTCACAAAAACAAAGCATAACTCAGTGCCCTGCTGATTTGGAGCATTATGTAATAAATTACTTACTGCCCGTAATAGCAGTACCAGTTAAGACTTCAGTAGTGACGTACTTACCATCCATCTACTGGTGGAGACGAGACTTACCCAATCTTTTGTATATTAAGACAGATATGCCAGCCCGGTCGTACAACTGTGCGACCCCGCCGGTCAATCTAGACCTGTGTAGCATTCACACAACCACAACCAGTACGAGTCTCCCCGAAGGGCTAGCCCACGACAGTCATCTGGGCAACTCGATCCCGTCAATGAGGATCCACAACATCCCCGCAAAAAGACCAAAAATAAATGAATGCAATTACGAAGAAGTGCATTTTTATGCGTGACCGTGCTCAATGAGCACTGAAAGGGCCATTTTAACAACTCTCAACTGCCGGCTCAGTTGCAAACTATTGCATATGACTTGTACCTACTTTGGAGGACCTTTGCAATGCCACTCTTACTCTGGCAGTCCGGACGATCTAAGGATCTCAACATCCAGACTGAGTATTGGCCACTGTTCTAAGGGACTACCGTGCTCAGTAGGAGAACACAAGCTTACAACCGTGCCAGTTTGAGGGGGCGAGTCAAAACGTCGACAAGCAAACCACAAGGAAAGCCAGAGCGTCGAAATTTATAGCACTCATGCCAAAACACTCAACATCCAATTTTAACCAGCCGATTTAAGGTCTCAGTGCGGTGGATAGATAGGGTCTACCCCATTTGACGGGTAAGACTGTCCCCGTACTAACAAGTTTTAAGGTCAATTGCTATACTTTCGCAGGCTTGTTTCATATCGATATACCGAATATGACCTGCTACCAAGATGGGCGCCACCCCGAGGTCTTGGTTGGCCCTATTAGTTTTTACGTTTGCAGGACGTATTCTACAAACAACCATCCTCCTTTATCCTGGTTTTGGACAGGCAAGCGCAGCTAAGCTGCTAACCTGGCGGAGTTGGCCCCCGGTACAGTTCGTGTTATAACGCTGATGATAAGTTTTTGCTGCTTTGTCGCAGTCGCTGCTCTATTTACAGCGCTATTTGCTGTTCTCTCGCAGACGCTGTTTTCGTTGCTGCTCTGTTGCAGTCGCTGTTCTGTTGCTGCTTTGCTAGTCGCTGTATTGTATTGTCGCATACTTTCAGGATGAACATTTTTCAGAACAGTATGTTGTTAAAGCACTGTGGTAATGGCAAAAAATAATTATAGTTTTTGCGTTAATGCTTCCAACCCGTCATAGGACTGTCTTTAATGCTAGTACGTTCAATAATCTGCTGATTAAATTTTATAAAAATTTTAAAATTCCACTTATTTAGTAAAACTGAAATTGAAAAATCATGTGTTTTCTTGCAGTTATGAACTTGACGGCATATCAGTAACTAAAATAAAGATTATAACAAATAAAGTAAAATATAACACTCCTGACACGAAGCGATGAAAACATAATCTTTGTAAAAAAAATACTGCATTTTTTCAAAAAGCACAAAAAATATATTGGCATTGCAAATCAATGGATATTCTTTTTGTTTTTCTTCTTATTTGGCTTTCTTTTTTTATATTGAATAATTGCAGTTAAGAGTGGGGATGCATTCATCCCCATAGCATTCAATTTTTTGAAACAGGTAAGTGAGGGCAGAAAAGAATCGGTTATAAATATTTAACTTTGGAATTTGCCTTAACTTTTTTAGCTTGATTTTTATATATTTTTTTTTTAATTTTCATCATTTAAGTTTCATAAAATGCACACAGAGTTTTGTGCTCATTTTTTGAGAGAAAGATCTGGAAAAAGCAGGGTCAAACAGAAAAACGCCGTTTTTAATTCATATTCTTGATCAGCATCACTTATTTAGTCGATTATTATATAACAGCCGTTATTTTGAAATTCAATAAGGAACTAATTACATAGATTTTAAATATTTTTATCCTACTGCACCGAGAAAAAAAGCTATAGGTAAATCACCTAAGTCGGCTTGGGTGAAGAGAATTGTATGGGAATTATAAACTTATGCTTATTCACCTGAGAAATTTGTTGTTTAGTACATTGCTTTGATACTTCGATACCTTGCCAAAAAAAAAAATATTTGATTCACCTAAACCCAAAATGCAAAAATAAAAAATTAAAACACAACTAGCACGGATAGCTTAAGCATAGTTTTGAGCTATTTTCTGCAAAAAAAAAAATTACAGCTGCGTCATTAGACACACGAGAGAAGGATGGATTTGAAAATTTAATGGTTTTTTTCTTAATAAAACCACTTTTAAATTCAAAAATAACATAAATTATATAAAAAAACACACCCTAATATTCACAAGAGTAAATTTTATTACATTTCATTAACAAAAAGAAAAGAAAAAAAAATTTCTTTGCCCGCCGTGCGGAATCGAACCTGGAACTTTTGGTGCCAGTCCATCGCTCTACCCACTGATTCAAGCAACCTTGCTACTACCTGCTGACATAACTGCAGCTATGTTAACAGATGCTGTATTAACAGAGGCAGTATGCCACAGTATTCTGTTGATAGCCATACAACAAAAATCTTTTAATAGATTATTGTGTATGCTGCAGCATAGCTTCAGTTGTAATTAATATTGAATAAATCACTCCGTGTAACGAATGAGTTTGGCTCAATGCGTAGTGTAGTGACTTTATAAACAGCGGTATCGGTTGGTTGTGGGTTCGAATCTCAAGGGCATGCAAAGGTAACATTTTTGAATTTGATATTTAATTTAATTTAATTTAATGTTCTTGTTATAATAGACGTAAATCAGCAAGAAAACCGAGAAGTCATTAATATCTAAGAAAAAAACAGTGTTGATAAAAGAAAAATTTGTGTTGTTGCCGATTATTTCAGTCAAGCAAATCACAGAACGAGAGGCGGCAGCAGCTTAAAAAAAAGGGAAAATAAATAAAACTAAAACCCGAAAAAAGAGTTATATATTTGAAATTCAATTTTTTTTTTAAAGTAGTGTATTAAAAATTACCAAATACTTAGTTAATTTATCACCCAATAAAAATTGGCAAGTCAACATGTAAAACTTACGCGTTTTGATAAAGTAGTTGGGTGGCTGAAATCTGCCAAAGCCATCTTATAAATTATACTAGTTTTTTGCAATTTAACATAAGCTTTTTCTCGGTGTACCTACATCGAGAGAAAAAAACCATAGCAAGAACATAAAAGTTGAATTTTGTGAAAAAAAATGTACAGAGTGGCAAAATTAATGTGTAATGACCAAAGTATTTGTGCAAGCTAAAAATGGTTTAAAAATTAAAACTTCAATAATTTCTACAAAAATAAATTGTTTGAATTGTTAAAGTTGAATTTTGTAAAATTGAGAAAATTCTTGTTACAGTACAAAAAGACTATGTATAAAATTTGATTAAATCATAAACTTAAACTTTTGTAAAATTATATAAAAAGACTTGGATAGAACGGATATGTGTTAAATTGTATAAAATATCGACAAATTTTAATTTAAATAAAATTCATTAGATCAACAAATATTACTTGGTTGTCTTATCCAAGTACTTGGAAGTTCGCAAATTGCCGAAGCTATTGAATAAATTAACTTAAGTTTATTGCTAATTTGCCTTTTAGTTTATTGTTAAGGTTTTGTATTTGGTGTGTATAAAAAAAAATACACGCCAATGAAAAAAGGTTTAGTGATTTTTTTTTGTGGTTGTATTTTTAAAGATACAGTAATCATGGGGGTAGAGTGAGGGCAGTTGCCCCCTGTGATGTGATTGCATAAATAAGTACCGTAGCCAGGGAATGTGCAGAGCAGGCAGATCCCACGTTACTCGATTTTATATGCAAGCACATCAAGCTACTTAAGCATGTATTAAGCTTAGCCTAAGTATGTATGTATTACGGTTATCTGCGCTTAGCTTGAAAAAGTTAAGCCAAGAGAAGTTCAGTTGAGTTTTAAACACGAACAGTTGAACACTGTATATTGTAATGACAAGATTAATAAAAATAATTATTCTCTAAGATTAACTTTGGCCTAATAATTTCATTGTGGAAATAACTAGGAAACTATTTCATATTATACCACCTGAACGAACCCCCTGAAAAATTAAAACTTTTAGCATTTAATTAAGAAATTCAAATCATTATTTCTAGAATTAATTAATATTTTTTTAAGCTTAATTTATTTTTTATTACAAACTTACGGCTGACACATTTTTTATTTATCTTATCACTGTCACATGAAAATAATAAGTTTGTCCCAACCTGAACAAAATACTGGCTACGCACATGTACACAGCAAGTATTTAAAAGTTAAGCTTTACAGCTTTGACATTAGAAGTTACTGAAATGCATTTTTTTCACATTAAAATCTAGCAAAATATCTAACAACACATTTTGCTTGATCTTTTTTAACCCTCCGATGAGTGACAGTTCTGAACTTCACAGTCGTGTGAAAAGGTCCCTACGGACCTTTTTTGTAAATCATGTTTTTTTCATATAAAAAATTTTTGTTTTTAATTTTTTTTTGTTTTCATTGTTTATAACTAAATTCTACATACAAAAATAATTTTTTCAATTTTTTTAATTTTTTTTTTTTTTTTTTTTGCTTGAATTTTCTTAAGACTATTATAAAAAAGTTTAAAAATTATTGTTGTTGAGCGTGTACTTCTTGTCCCCCGCCCTGTGCGCAAGTGTTGCAGCGATGTAAAAGTGTGCTATGTTCTCCGCAAACAGCGTTGCCGCAGCCGAAGCAGTGTGCCCGCGTTTTCCGCTGCCGCCCGTACTCAGAACGGCAAAGGCGACATGACGGTCTACTTGACCTAGCCGCAAACGACGGTGCATTGCCTTCCATCGGTCTTGGTAATACCTGAAATGAAAAGAAAAATAAAAAACAAATAAATATATATTCTATTCTTGAATTTGAAGATGTTTTTCTTACCCTGACATCGAATGCTTCCATCGCATTGCGTATCCTTGGATATGAGGTTATATGGTTGTTCAGGGCACGTTCTTCGATATTTGGTGTGGCCAATTGTTTCGTTAGCAGTAACAAGAACGACCGCCGTCTGTCACTCCTTTTTATAGGCTTCATTTCGTTGTAAATCGTAAAAGCAGCAAATGCAGCGACGTCCAGCATATTATAAAACATGGCCAACGGCCATCGTTGTGTTGCTCTTTTGCAGCTGTAAGTGCCTAGCATTTGATCCATGGTATCAACGCCGCATTTGTTGGCGTTGTAATCTAATATGGCATAGGGCTTCCGCTTCTCGGTTTGCTCGTCAACGAGGCAGGTGTAGTGCATTGTGGAGAGCACGCTCACCACTTTATTTTTTTTCGGCACGTATGAGCATAACGCTATATCCCCTTCGTTGAACCCAAATAATGTACTATTGATGGTGCGCTTCGGGTTCTTCTTGAACTCCTGTGGAATGAATGTTTTGTTGTAGCGCACTGTACCAACATATGCGGTCTTCCTCCTCAACAAAATACGCGCCAAGTCAAGAGTGGTAAAGAAATTATCCGCGTATATAGTACGGCCAGCATCTAAATATTTTTCCACAAGATCCAGCACTACGTTCTGCCCGTGGTTTATCTCCCGTTGTTGGTTTGGCAGTTTTCCAGAATATACCATTCCCAAGTAAAATACTAAGAACAAAAAATTCTAAGAATTGGTTTATTGCTAGTAGTATAAAATTAGAATATTGTGCCTTTCCTTGAAAGCAATAAAGTTCATGTCTTCGAATTTTTCTTAGAATTTTTTGTTTTTACCATGATCCCTAATGTCTTTGAGTTTAGGTCTTTGTGTTCAGAAGAAGTAAATTATGTGTTGAAACAATAAAAAAATTATAATGATGCCCAAAAACATGCATTTATTAGTGAAATTCAGTACAAGGTCCATACGGACCTATTCACACGTCCGCGTACTATTCTCACTAAAACCTCAATAACTCCTAAAGTATTGATCCGATCGATTGATTTTTTTTTCCAAAAGATGCGCAACAAAATACTCTTGGAATACAGAGTAACTTTGGGGAGAGGGAGTTGTAGTGGCCGAAGTAGGAGTAATTTCAGTTTGAAAAGGCAAAAAGGTCCCTAGGGACCTTCTCACTCATCGGAGGGTTAATATTTCTTGCTCAGAAAATCACAACCTTATTATTACGAGTATTATCCGATGTATTTCTTCTGTTCTTATATTCAAGAGCTTTAAAAACCGCAGCTTTACTTCGGCTGTGTTCTTAAAGCTTTTTGGAGTAAAATGTTCGTCTTTTTTTTTGTCTTAGTCATTAGCTAATTGCTCTCACATTACACCCTACTGTTTTACTGTGTTGCTTACTTTCTTGCTATTTCAAAATGAAGCTTCTAATTTAAGATCCAAGTTTTATTTTTTTATTTTATGCTGCTGCCAATTTATTGTTTTTTTTTTTTGCCATTTCCCCCAAATTGTACTCCCTTGTTTCTGCTTAAGCGCACTTTATGACCAAGTTTACTAAGCCATTTATTTTCTCTGTTGGTTTCTTAATTTTTTTTTTTTTTTTTTTAATCCTAAATAGTTTGTTTAACCTTACGTTAATCTCTTTGAAGTTTGCTGCTGTTTTTTCCTCGACTTGTTTTTGGCAGCTTTTGTGTTTTTGCTCTACTGCTGACCACTAACTCATTTGCTTTTACATGTTTTTTGTTTATTTTTGTTGTTGTTGCTGCACTTTTTCTGGTTTTTCGTACTTTATTAGAGGCACCCTTTTGCTTGTAACTTCTTAGTAAGAATTTTTTTTTCTTTTTCTCTGTTTTTGTTTTTATACGTTTTATATATGACTCCATGTTTGTTTTCGGAACTCATTTAAAATTGCGCATCAGTTTCTAAAGCCTGCCATTCTGCCATTAGTGGCCAGTTTCATCGCCGTATGTGGGTTTCACAACGGGGAGTGATTTTTGTGAATTTCTGGTCAGTGGGTCGTCGTTGTCGTAAAAGTTAACATGATGCTGTCTGCTTCTTCCTCAATGGGTGGCAGTGTTTTACTTCGTTGCTTACAAAACCTTTTTCTAACTTTTTTGTAGCTCTTTTTTTTTTTTTTTGTTGCTGTTCAGCTGTGAACAGTGAATAGTAAAGTTTTATGTAGTCATTCTTTACGGTGCATGCTTTTTTGCATAACTCTGTGATTTTCTATTTAAGCGCTATAAGGAAAGTTTTTTTTTGTTTTTGCTCCAAACTATTTTTGTAACTTTTAAATTATGTTTCAAGTCTTTTTTAACAACTCTTTTCGTTTATTTTTTTTTTCTCTTCTTATTTCTTCGGATACGACGACTTGCACAGCTTTATGTATTCAAAGAATTTTGGATTTCATATTTTTAGATTCTTTACTTTTCTTGATTTTCGCCGTTCTCGTTTAACTTGGTACGTTTAAAAAAGTACTTTTTTAATATGTGCTGCAGACATCATAAAGTGCCGCCAGTGACTGGTGTGATGACGCAGCTTGTCATAAAATTTTATAGTTGAACCACATTATATCTCTTGGTTGGGTTTTGCCATTTTTCAGTAACACTTTCATAGCGAAGAAGTACATTAAAATGAATTTTTATAATTTATGTCTTTCTTCATAAATTGAAATTGAAAGTAATATAATTGAATTGCAAAAGTGTCAATAGCTAGTTAAGCAATGGAAACACATGTTTATGTTTGCAATAAATGCAGTCATGTTGATAAGCTGTGTAGAGAGATAATTTTAATTTCTGATCAATACGTTTTTTAATAACGAATGAAGTTCGCTTTGTCAGGGCTATATCGAAAGTCTTTAATAATTAATTTACAAAAAAACCGAAAAAAATTAAGACATTTAGAATTGTATTGAATGACTTTATTTTATGGCAACTAACTGATTTCTGGCTAGGAGTACCAGTTTCTTTTCTATTATATATTAAAATTAAATGAGTACAAACCAGGGCCTTAGCTAGAAAAATTTTGCTTCTAGAACTAACAAATTTTTTTCAAAATTAGAAAACGATTAAATAATAAAAATGAAAACTTTTAGGGGGGTTTTGAGCAAAATTTTTTTCTAAAATTATTTTAAGGGGTGATTTTGGGTAATTTTAAAAATATCAAAAAAAAAATTTTTTTTAATAAATAATTTCGACGATACGTTTTGCTTCAAATTGACAAATTATTGATAAATATGCTTTCCCGAATGTCGACAAAATTTTTTTTATGATTTTACGATGAGTTTAATAGACATCATTATTGTTGAAAAATAATGATCACAAAATAAATTTTTAAAAAAATTTAGTTCAAAAGCCCCGCCTTAAAGTTTCCATTTTTATTATTATTTTAGTGTTTTCTAGTTTTGAAAAAAAATTTTAAGTCTTGCGATCGATATTTCGCTAGCTACGGCCCTGGTACAAACTAATACATACCCAAATTCCAACATACCCAACTTTGCAATATAGCAAGTTATCTCTTTGATTCACACCTTCAAGAAAAATTTTTTAGGTCTTATTTAGTGAGTTTTTCCCTGACCTATGAAAAAAATGTCACGACCTTTAACTTTTTTTTAAAGACAAAACGTTTGAAAAGCATGAAAAATCTACATATGGTAGATACTTAAAAGTAACCAACTCGAGAAACGAAAATTTGATTTTGGTAAGGTGAGTGTACTGTTTCTCCAAAAATCCTTCATAACTCAACAAGACCTAATCAAAGAAAGGAACATTTACGTACACTAAGAAAAAGGAAAGTGAGATCATACAAGTTGACTTGTGAAGTAGGCCGTAACGATGGAAACCGATTTAAGTTTAATAGCGAAAAAAACTTGCGAATAGATGAAAAAACAATTTTGGACAACTTTTTTTTTTTTTTTAACCCATACCGACCCACCCCCGTGACCTTTTGGAAACGCAAAATCACGATTTTTTTGCGTTTTTTCACCATAGCGTCCATACTATTGCAGATGCAAACCAAAACTGATGCGGCTTGGCAGGTGTTCATACAAAGGTTCAAAATTTTTTAAGGAGAAGATACCAACCATCGCCCATTGCACATGTAGGGTGACGATATCGTTACACTAGCCACACGGAGGGTTAAAACTAACCAACTCGAGAAATGAAAAATTGATTTTGGTAGGATGAGTGCCCCGTTTCTCCAAAAATCCTCCAAAACTCTAGAAGACCTAATCAAAGAATAAAACATTTATGTACACCGAGAAAAAATAAGTCGAGTGAGCTCATACAAGTTGACTTGTGAAGACATAATGCGCTGTGTTTAAAAGCTTATGTGTAGTCACAAATGTTTTTGTGCCAGCTAAATGTAGTTTTAAAATGTAAATTTCGATTCTTTATACAAAAACAAAAAATTGAAAATTATAAAATGTCGAAAAAAGATGAGAGTAGCTGGAAAGTATTCTGAAGTTAATGCAACATCAGCGGATTGTTTGGGGGTACACTAGGATGACTATCCTAAGTTTTCAACCTTGATGACCCTGTGCTGAGTTAGGAGGAGAGCAAAATCTTAAAAATTTTATGACCTTTTTTCAGTTGTTTGCTTATATCTCCTAAGCTAAGCAAATTTTGCGGACCATATTGAATGACAAAGTTGAAGAACGTTAAACTTCCAACAAGTTTGTTGGTAAACTAGATTTTCAGGCCCAATATTTACGGAGAAACAGCCGATTTGTTGTAGGGGTCCGCTGACTAAGCACCTGCCCGGTCATCACCCTACTCTGAATTTCTATATATGCTTACTTGAACCTCAATGAAAGTGGATCATAAAATTTGAAATAATATTACAATAATAGTAAGTACCACCGAAAAAAATTGACATGTTTTGAAATATAGCACAATGTTATAATTTTCAAAATGTATTTTGCCCAGAGAACACCACGAGAAGGTTTGAGTCGATTTGGGACGATTTCGACATGAATAATGCTGGAATCGCCAAGTTGAGGCAGTCAGACAAGTTGCCATGTGAAGGTTCGTCCCTTTTTCCCCTTATTCTCGTTATTGCAATCGATTTTATCGATGTTATTATAACATCGCAGTAAATTAAGCAATGCTTCATTGTTACAATGTTCCCACACGTTGCCATATGAAGGTTCGTCCCATCAAATTTTTTTGATTTTTGTTGCAATTGGTTGATGCTTTCTGTATGTATTTAAAACATAATCGGAGATTTCATTTTGTTTTAACAGTTTCTGATGTCTCTGTCATCATTTATGTTTGCTTTTATATTAAACCCACAAATAACGCTCATCTTTTTTTTTGCCGCCTAGCAAATTTCACATAAAATAAAAAAGCTCTAGGTGAGAAACATGATATGGTTTCATAGGTTTCTGCTTATACTTCACTATTAAGGATATTTTCTGTAAAACATGTTTCAAAACTGCTTCTATTATAATACTGCATTGTTTTATTAAGTTTTTCATAAATTTATTTGTAAATTAATTACGACCTTCTTTCATAAGTTTTAAGTTATGTGTTTATATATTTCATATAAATTCATATTTATATATTTCATAAATTTTAACTGTAAAATTTAACTGTTTTGAATCAGACGATGAATATAAAATATTTAGCCCTCTATGACCAGTCATATTCAACGCTATTTAGTATTGCAAATATTTTTTTAATGGAAGCTTGTTCAGCCACTTTATACAACAACACTTCGAATAAGATGGGAGATAGAATAAAAAAAAACAATAAAAAATTGCAGCACTCGTCAGAATAAAAAAGACGACAAAATTGATATTTAAGATTTTTTATGCGCAATGCTATTCAAACTCTCTAATTCTCAGTTTTTGAACGGATGTTCTACCCTCTAAGCAACGTATTTATATCAAGTTAAGTTGCTGATACACAAATTAGGTATGGATTCTTCCTTTCTTCTTTATCTTGTGATGCTCTTGGGTTGTGTCTTGGCTATATTAATAGTAATGCACGAACCATAAAGTTTACATAAAATTTCCGAAAATATACTAGCACGCTGTTCATAAATTACGTTACAGATTTTTGACCAAGTTTTGACGTCCCCCCCCCCTCTCCCCATCCCCCTTTGTCTCACTTCGTGACAAAGTTTTAAAAAATTTGGATTTTTTCTTAAAGGGTTTTTACGATTAAGTAATTTATTTAAAAAAAAAGTGTTTTCCCCCAATACATCTCTATTGTTTTCACCGGACTGAAGCAAATTATTTTACTTTGCAAAACCAAATCAACAAAAGGTTAAAAACATGACACAGATATTTATGATAACGAAAAATTGTATTTTGTCTGCCTGTTGTTTTTAATATTCATATCAAAAATGATTTGAACAAAGGTAATCAAATTTATTTATCTTATATTTTCGATGAAATATAAAGTTATTTAAAAAAAAAACGAAATGGCCATTTACGCCCTTAAAGGACTTTGACCGAACTTCTTATGAACGAACGTTCCTACTCCGAACAGCTTATGTTTTCAAGAACCTTTTCATGGCAGTTTTTACTCTCTAATGGAGGTTTGTCATTGTCTGCAGAGAGGTGACGGCCGAACAGAAAAATTAAATATTGACAAATCTTTCTGTGTCAGCTGGGAATTGAACCAGGGTTCTCTGGCGCATGAACCACACACTACCCACTACGCCACGGCTGCCACATTTAATTTAATAGTGATACAAAATCCTATTTAAGGAAATTTTTTCTTACCTTATGTGACCACTTTTAACGTTGCTGGCTGAAAAGCGACCATCACATTTTTATACCCCAACGCGTACTGCGTAAGGGGCATATTAACTTTGTCATTCCGTTTATAACGACAATAAGGAGGCGTGGCAGGAATAGAAAAGTATATATATTTTTGTCTGTCTGTCGACACGATTACAGCCGTAGTTTTAAAGCTATCGCCATGAAATTCAAAATATTTATAAGCTTTTTTTAAAAAAAATATGGACATCAAGTTCGAAAATTACCCAAATCGTATGAAAACCACGCCTACCTCCCATACAGAGTGACTTTATTTTTACAATAAAATCTCTTAAAAATCTACAAAAATTAAGGAATTCCTTCAAATTTTTCACGTAAGCTTCGATCCTCAATAACAATCCTGACTATGAAATTTATAAAAATCTGATGAAAACCACGCCTATCTCCCATACAAAGTGACCTTTTTATTAACGTAGAATCTCTAAAAAATCCACAAAAAATAAGGAAATTTCTTGAAATTTTGCCATGAGCTTTGATAACTAATATAAACCATCCCTATAATATTTACCAAATTCTGATGAAAACCACGCCTACTTCTCATGCAAAGTGGCTTTCTTTTAAACTAAAATCTCATAGAAATCCACATAAGTTAAAAAAATATCTTGAAATTTTGCACATGAGCTTTGGTATTTAATATAAACCATATCTATGATATTCGGCAAAATCGGATGAAAACGAAGCCTACCTCCCATACAAAGTGACGTCATCAAAATAGGAAACTTACGTAAATATATAAAACTGAATGTTATCGTGTCTGTTGTGGCTAAAAACTTGGAATATACTTGCATTCGGCTTGGGGGTGGGGGGGGGGGGGGTATTTTAGCTTCGATACCCCATGAAAAAAGGCGAGGTTTTCATTCGATTTTGACTTATTTCAAAGACTACTTGAAAACGATGCTTTTATGATGCATTTCAAGCATTTAATTGACTTTTGCAGTTTTAAGAAATTTTACAATTTGGATGACGTTGTTTTGTATTGGAGGTAGTCATGGTTTTTTGTGAGATTTTCATAGTATACTTTTATATTAAAAAAATTCAAATTTATGTGCGAAATTTCAAAAAAATTCTTCAATATTTTTGTGAATTTTCAAGTTTAAAATAAAATTCCATTGCTAAATAGTTAGGAATTATTTTAATCCGATTTTGCCACATTTCATAGTCAAAGTTTATATTTCAAATCAAAATATCAAGTCATAAATATTAAGTTTTGTAAAATCTAAACAGTTTTTAACATTGAAATATAAACTGTTTACATTAAATTTTATCAAATTTCGTAGTCAGAGCTTATATTTAAAAACGAAGTTTTTGTTCAAAATTTCAAGTCATTACTTGTGATGAGAGAGAACAGAAGAAAGAAAAATATCACTTAAGGCAAAATACATAACCGTTGAAAAAAGTTGATTACAAGAAATTTGAGATGCAAGTCGATAGAACGAACCGAAGCGAGACAATTTTTTGAAAAGATAACTTTTTAAAAAAACTTAAAATTCTCTGCCGTCTTTAAGATTTGAGTTGACAACTAAATTAATATTTCTCATTTCTTTGTTGCAAAGCACTTATCTTATTTAAATATTAAAAAAAAAATGTTTTGTTTTTGCCTTATTTTCAATTTCGTTATTTTGTTATTTTTTGTCTTATTCAATTTATTCAATTAAATGTTATTGCCAGCAGTTACCTTTTTTTTTCTTTTGCATTGCTTGCCATCACCTCAATCTAATTGAATTTAATGTAATTTTTTGGCTCGCTCTAACGCACCACAAGCCACAAAATACGCTCACGCACCGAGCCATACACACACACACATACCATATTGCTTCACCTTTTATCTTCTTTTCACCCAGCTGCTTTTGCCTGCCAATTTAAGACGTTTTGTGTCGCAGATATTGTGAAGTTTACCTGCAAATTTGCATACTTTTAGGAGGAGCTCTACTGCGCTTACATTTTCGCTTTATTATGACTTAACGAGTTTCTTTGCTCTTATTTAGTTTATTTTTTTTTTTTTTAATACACAACTGGACTCTTATTTCTCTTGCAACCGGACTATATTTTGCCAATCTTCTTCCTTGCTACATCTTCTTTGATGAGCAAGGCACTCCTCCTGCTTATTTTGTTCATTTTCATTTTCTTAGCTCAAGGTCAGCTGCATAGGTCAGTGTTGTGCTGGGTTGTGCTGGTGCTGTGTTGTACTTGGGATGTTTCGTTGCGGGTGTTACGTTCGTTTGTGTGCGCCTTAATCTTATTAATGGTGATTTGAAAGCCCGCTCCTAAGAGTATGCAAAAACCATTTAAATTTAAATGCTAATTTGTTGTTGTGTAACCTTTTCTGCTCGCATCGCTGCTTTTAAGTTAATAAATTTTCTTCATCGTCTTCTTGTTGTTGCTGTCTTTTTATGTTCAACTTTGTGTCGCAGCATAGCTAGTTATCTTTGAATGTTGTCCTTGTAATCCGCATGCCATTTCTGCCTTTATGTTCATGTTCGAAAATGTTTACTTTATCGGCTTATCTCCGCAAATGCCATCATAAATGTTGTTGTTAATTTATTTGTTGTAATTTTGGTTTTCATGTACATGTTGTTGGTGTTGTTGCTGCTTATTTATTTTCAATGTTGTACATTTGTTGTAGGTACAAGAGTACCCAAAATATCAGCATTAAAAACAGGGCGAGGTTCATAAAAACTTTAACTTTAAACTCGAACTTTAATTTGATGAACCATTTTAATGCTCTCACAATTTATTCATTGCTGCAATAAAAAGGGAATCAAAGAAGCTTTCATAGTAATAGTAAATGAGCAGGTCCTTGTTTCTAGGGTGCGTTCGTTTTTTGTTATGGTTTTTGTTTTTGTGTTTTTATTTTCATTTAATTAAACTTTTTCCTTTAGCAAAGCTGCATTATGACAGTTCAGCTGTGTTCAAAATACTTGAAGGGAACTTAAGAATTTACCCACCGCTTCCCTATTCCACTCCTTGAATCCTGTTGAATTGTCTACGTTGCCTTGGGAGCTGTTGAGACTTGTTCAAAGGCAAAGGTTAAAAATGTCATTTATAAGAGTTGTATTGCAGAGCAGAAAATGGTTTTGACTTAATTAAAAGAGAGAATTATTATTTTATTATTTAAGAGTTTTGGTGCGGCGGCGGTGGTAAAGATTGACTTTTGCCCAAAGCAGATTTTAATAATATATGAAAAGATATCAAAATAATGTGGTAGCTAGATGACGTAAAGCAGAGCCCGTGGATTATATGTCGATTTAATTTAAGTATTAAAGTAAAGGTCATTTTATTCAGCAGCTTAGATGTGCCCATCAATCATTTAGAGATTTATTCATCATTCGCATTTATATATTAAAAATATTTGCCTCCTACAAACTAAATTTTGAGAATGTATAATTTTGAACGAAATGTAAGCATTTGAATTAAATTGAAATAACTTTACGAAAAGAAAAAAACAAAATGGATAGTTTTTAATTTTTTATTAAAGAATTTCGGTACTTCATGTGAGTCATGGGCGTAGCCAGAATTTTGTTCAGGGGGAGAAGAGGAGTTGAGAAATTATTTTTTCATGTTAGCTTGTATTAAAAAAAAAGAATTAAGCTTAAATTAATAGTGATAAATTCTATGCTTATTAATTATAAGAAAAAATTGTTTTGAATTTTTAAATTTAACACCAATGTTTTTATTTGCCTAATTTTCAAGGGGGGCACAAAACTGTCCTCCCCTGCCTTACCATCGCTATGCCCATAGTGCCAGCTAATAGAATTTTCTGAATAACTTTGGATTTATACTAATTACTAAATATACACCGAGAGAAAAAACTATAGTAAGAACACACAAGTTGGCTTTTGTGAAAGAAAAATGTACTAAGTACCAAAACTACTGCGTAAAAATGTATTTGTACAAGCTAAACATGGTTTAAAAATGAAAACTTCGACAATTTCCAAAAAAAATAAATTGCGTGAATGGCTAAAACTGAAGTTTGTAAGATTGAGAAAATTCTTGTTAAAGTACACAAAGGCTATGTATAAAATTTGATTTAATCCTCACATAAGCTTATGTAAAATTATATGAAAAGCCTTCGATGTGACGGATATATGTTAAATTGTACAAAATATCAAATATCAAAATATCAAAGTTTTCATTTAAATAAAATTCGATAGAGCAACAAATAAACTGTTGGTTGTCTTATCCAAGAACTTGGAAGACATCAAACTGCCAAAGCCATTGAATAAATTAAAATAAGTTTATTGTTAATTTGCCTTAAGCTTTTTTTGGTCTATATAGTAAACTAAGCATTAAACTTAAAAACATTGCAGAACGCATTTTTGATGATTCATTCTCTCTGTGCATATTATCAACATCATATGTAGAATTGACACATACACACACGTATTCAACTCGAAATATAATAAAATTAATCATTTCGCGTTCAAAACTACTGTAAATTTTGTTTTAATTCAAAAAAAAAAATTCCGTCCTCATTAGCTCCGCCCAAATCGACACACCTGTAAAACGATTTATCAAAAAATTCAACTCAATTAAAATGTCACCGATGGGTGGGGCAGACATTAAAACTGAGTTCGAGCACAAATCAAAAAAAAAGAAAAACAAAAAAACAAAATAATAATGAAAAGTGGCGCATAATTTACGTCAATCATATAAAATCTGTTATTTCGCACGATTGCGCCTAAATGTATGCATTGCATATAGTGGCGACTGCTACACACTGCATGTTCTAATGAAATAATTCACGCAATTTTTCAGGCTAACTGATGAATGTGCGCGCTATTTTTATACACTATTTTTTTTTTCTTTCTTCTTTAGCATGTTTGTTGCGCTAATATATAATGATATTCAAGGAAAACATTGCTATAACATGCCTACATTTGTTGCCATTCATGTCCTTGCCGCTCTGCCTACCTGTGCGATCATTGCAGTTCGCTTTAATCAAATTGCTGTGTAAATTGAACGAATGTCAGCGTTTGCGGCGCCTATGTTTAATTTAAATGCTGCAGTTAATTATGCAAACATGCAAAAGGACATCGTTCTAGACAGCAGCACGCTGCTGGCCGTTCTACTCTATGCCAAGCTGTAACAATCAAACCGTCAGCTATGACAAGCTAGTCCTTGCATTGTTGCACGTTTAAAGCTAAAAATGACGCTTAACGATTTATTTTTTGTTTCTTCTTCATATATAAATAAATTGCATGCTTCGCTGACTAAGTTTTTTCTGCTCGTTTAAATTTGTTTTTATTTCTTTTTTTCTATTTTTTTTTTTTCTTGGTACAACAATGGCCAGCAAGGATTAACTGAGTCACGCACGCATCGCCTTGCGTACGCTTTCATTTATTTAATTTAAATATTTTTCATTCTCTCATTTTTCATTCGGAATCACGCACATCATGAAAGTGTTGCATACTTGCAGGCGCTCTGTAAATAGCGTGCAATAAAATAAACAGCAAATACAACAACGTAGAAGCGTTGCATGCAGATTTCTACTAGATCGGTTTTTTTTTTTGTTTTTTTTTTTTGCATTCTTGAATTTCATATATTCTGCAGTCAGACTCCATTGCAGGATATCCAGCGCTGAGCAATGACCGTTACAATCCTTCGCGAGTCCTTGGTACCATCATATTTCATACTTTGGATGACAATCAGCTGCTGTTTGTATGCGTTACGTTGCTTGCATTTTTTGTTCTGTGCTGCATGTGCCTTGGTTTATGCTTCATTTCGTCCTTATAGCAGAATGCACGCAATTTGCATATGAATTGTGCGTTACGTTGCGTATAAAGAGAAAAGCGGAGAGGCGGAGATAGGCGAATTTTCTCGTCTTAATTATGACAAAAGATATGCACTTGATTATAAATGGAAATTTATTATTGCTGATAAATTTAAAATATTTTTTATATTTATTTCAAGCGCTGCAGTTATTCGCACATATATCATGAATTTGGAATACTTAAAGAAGTTTACAATAACTGTATTAAATGAAGCCAAAACCTGGGTACTTTGAGTTTTATGACTGGTTTTTGTATTTATTAAACATAAAGCAATCAGTATATAGTATTAAGTCTAAAATATTATATAAACAGTTTTAATTATAAATTAAGAAGTATAAAGTATTAAATGTTAAGTCATCAGTATTGTAATTGAATATTGAATATTGAGTATTGAATATTAAATATTGAATATTGAATATTGAATATTGAATATTGAATATTGAATATTGAATATTGAATATTGAATATTGAATATTGAATATTGAATATTGAATATTGAATATTGAATATTGAATATTGAATATTGAATATTGAATATTGAATATTGAATATTGAATATTGAATATTGAATATTGAATATTGAATATTGAATATTGAATATTGAATATTGAATATTGAATATTGAATATTGAATATTGAATATTGAATATTGAATATTGAATATTGAATATTGAATATTGAATATTGAATATTGAATATTGAATATTGAATACTGAATTTTGAATATTGAATATTGAATATTGAATATTGAATATTGAATATTGAATATTGAATATTGAATATTGAATATTGAATATTGAATATTGAATATTGAATATTGAATATTGAATATTGAATATTGAATATTGAATATTGAATATTGAATATTGAATATTGAATATTGAATATTGAATATTGAATATTGAATATTGAATATTGAATATTGAATATTGAATATTGAATATTGAATATTGAATATTGAATATTGAATATTGAATATTGAATATTGAATATTGAATATTGAATATTGAATATTGAATATTGAATATTGAATATTGAATATTGAATATTGAATATTGAATATTGAATATTGAATATTGAATATTGAATATTGAATATTGAATATGGAATATTGAATATTGAATATTGAATATTGAATATTGAATATTGAATATTGAATATTGAATATTGAATATTGAATATTGAATATTGAATATTGAATATTGAATATTGAATATTGAATATTGAATATTGAATATTGAATATTGAATATTGAATATTGAATATTGAATATTGAATATTGAATATTGAATATTGAATATTGAATATTGAATATTGAATATTGAATATTGAATATTGAATATTGAATATTGAATATTGAATATTGAATATTGAATATTGAATATTGAATATTGAATATTGAATATTGAATATTGAATATTGAATATTGAATATTGAATATTGAATATTGAATATTGAATATTGAATATTGAATATTGAATATTGAATATTGAATATTGAATATTGAATATTGAATATTGAATATTGAATATTGAATATGGAATATTGAATATTGAATATTGAAATATTCAATATTGAATATTAAATATTGAATATTGAACATTGAATAGTGAATATTGAATATTGAATATTGAATATTGAATATTGAATATTGAATATTGAATATTGAATATTGAATATTGAATATTGAATATTGAATATTGAATATTGAATATTGAATATTGAATATTGAATATTGAATATTGAATATTGAATATTGAATATTGAATATTGAATATTGAATATTGAATATTGAATATTGAATATTGAATATTGAATATTGAATATTGAATATTGAATATTGAATATTGAATATTGAATATTGAATATTGAATATTGAATATTGAATATTGAATATTGAATATTGAATATTGAATATTGAATATTGAATATTGAATATTGAATATTGAATATTGAATATTGAATATTGAATATTGAATATTGAATATTGAATATTGAATATTGAATATTGAATATTGAATATTGAATATTGAATATTGAATATTGAATATTGAATATTGAATATTGAATATTGAATATTGAATATTGAATATTGAATATTGAATATTGAATATTAAATATTGAATATTGAATATTGAATATTGAATATTGAATATTAAATATTGAATATTTATTATTGAATATTGAATATTAAGTATTGAATATTAAATATTCAATATTGAATATTGAATATTGAATATTGAATATTGAATATTGAATATTGAATATTGAATATTGAATATTGAATATTGAATATTGAATATTGAATATTGAATATGGAATATTGAATATTGAATATTGAATATTGAATATTGAATATTGAATATTGAATATTGAATATTGAATATTGAATATTGAATATTGAATATGGAATATTGAATATTGAATATTGAATATTGAATATCGAATATTGAATATTGAATATTGAATATTGAATATTGAATATTGAATATTAAATATTGAATATTGAATATTGAATATTGAATATTAAATATTGAATATTTATTATTGAATATTGAATATTAAGTATTGAATATTAAATATTGAATATTGAATATTGAATATTGAATATTGAATATTGAATATTGAATATTGAATATTGAATATTGAATATTGAATATTGAATATTGAATATTGAATATTGAATATTGAATATTGAATATTGAATATTGAATATTGAATATTGAATACTGAATATTGAATATGGAATATTGAATATTGAATATTGAATATTGAATATTGAAATATTGAATATTGAATATTGAATATTAAATATTAAATATTGAATATTGAATATTGAATATTGAATATTGAATATTGAATATAGAATATTGAATATTGAATATTGAATATAGATTATAGAATATAGAATATAGAATATAGAATATAGAATATAGAACATAGAATATAGAATATAGAATATTGAATATTGAATATTGAATATTGAATATTGCATATTGAATATTGAATAGTGAATATTGAATATTGAATATAGAATATAGAATATAGAATATTGAATATTGAATATTGAATATTGAATATTGAATAGTGAATATTGAATATTGAATATTGAATATTGAATATTGAATATTGAATATTGAATATTGAATATTGAATATTGAATATTGAATATTGAATATTGAATATTGAATATTGAATATTGAATATTGAATATTGAATATTGAATATTGAATATTGAATATTGAATATTGAATATGAATATTGAATATTGCATATTGAATATTGAATAGTGAATATTGAATATTGAATATTGAATATTGAATATTGAATATTGAATATTGAATATTGAATATTGAATATTGCATATTGAATATTGAATAGTGAATAGTGAATATTGAATATTGAATATTGAATATTGAATATTGAATATTGAATATTGAATATTGAATATTGAATATAGAATATAGAATATAGAATATAGAATATTGAATATTGAATATTGAATATTGAATATTGAATATTGAATATTGAATATTGAATATTGAATATTGAATATTGAATATTGAATATGAATATTGAATATTGCATATTGAATATTGAATAGTGAATATTGAATATTGAATATTGAATATTGAATATGGAATATTGAATATTGAATATTGAATATTGAATATCGAATATTGAATATTGAATATTGAATATTGAATATTGAATATTGAATATTAAATATTGAATATTGAATATTGAATATTGAATATTAAATATTGAATATTTATTATTGAATATTGAATATTAAGTATTGAATATTAAATATTGAATATTGAATATTGAATATTGAATATTGAATATTGAATATTGAATATTGAATATTGAATATTGAATATTGAATATTGAATATTGAATATTGAATATTGAATATTGAATATTGAATATTGAATATTGAATATTGAATATTGAATACTGAATATTGAATATGGAATATTGAATATTGAATATTGAATATTGAATATTGAAATATTGAATATTGAATATTAAATATTAAATATTGAATATTGAATATTGAATATTGAATATTGAATATTGAATATTGAATATTGAATATTGAATATAGAATATTGAATATTGAATATTGAATATAGATTATAGAATATAGAATATAGAATATAGAATATAGAATATAGAACATAGAATATAGAATATAGAATATTGAATATTGAATATTGAATATTGAATATTGCATATTGAATATTGAATAGTGAATATTGAATATAGAATATAGAATATAGAATATTGAATATTGAATATTGAATATTGAATATTGAATAGTGAATATTGAATATTGAATATTGAATATTGAATATTGAATATTGAATATTGAATATTGAATATTGAATATTGAATATTGAATATTGAATATTGAATATTGAATATTGAATATTGAATATTGAATATTGAATATTGAATATTGAATATGAATATTGAATATTGCATATTGAATATTGAATAGTGAATATTGAATATTGAATATTGAATATTGAATATTGAATATTGAATATTGAATATTGAATATTGAATATTGAATATTGAATATTGCATATTGAATATTGAATAGTGAATAGTGAATATTGAATATTGAATATTGAATATTGAATATTGAATATTGAATATTGAATATTGAATATAGAATATAGAATATAGAATATAGAATATTGAATATTGAGTATTGAATATTGAATATTGAATATTGAATATTGAATATTGAATATTGAATATTGAATATTGAATATTGAATATTGAAATATTGAATATTGAATATTAAATATTGAATATTGAACATTGAATAGTGAATATTGAATATGGAATATTGAATTCTGAATATTGAATATTGAATATTAAATATTGAATATTGAACATTGAAAAGTGAATATTGAATATGGAATATTGAATATTAAATATTGAATATTGAATATTGAATATTGAATATTGAATATTGAATATTGAATATTGAATATTGAATATTGAATATAGAATATTGAATATTGAATATTGAATATAGAATATAGAATATAGAATATAGAATATAGAATATAGAATATAGAATATAGAATATAGAATATAGAATATAGAATATAGAATATAGAATATAGAATATAGAATATAGAATATAGAATATTGAATATTGAATATTGAATATTGAATATTGAATATTGAATATTGAATATTGCATATTGAATATTGAATAGTGAATTTTGAATATTGAATATAGAATATAGAATATTGAATATTGAATATTGAATAGTGAATATTGAATATTGAATATTGAATATTGAATATTGAATACTGAATATTGAATATGGAATATTGAATATTGAATATAGAATATTGAATATTGAATATTGAATATTGAATATTGAATATTAAATATTGAATATTGAACATTGAATACTGAATATTGAATATGGAATATTGAATATCGAATATTGAATATTGAATATTGAATAGTGAATATTGTATATTGAAAATTGAATATTGAATATTGAAATATTGAATATTGAATATTAAATATTGAATATGGAATATTGAATATTGAATATTGAATATTGAATATTGAATATTGCATATTGAATATTGAATATTGAATATTGAATATTGAATATTGAATATTGAATATTGAATATTGAATATTGAATATTGAATATTGAATATTGAATATTGAATATTGAATATTGAATATTGAATATTGAATATTGAATATTGAATATTGAATATTGAATATTGAATATTGAATATTGAATATTGAACACTGAATATTGAACACTGAATATTGAATATTGAATATTGAATATTGAATATTGAATATTGAATATTGAATATTGAATATTGAATATTGAATATTGAATATTGAATATTGAATATTGAATATTGAATATTGAATATTGAATATTGAATATTGAATATTGAATATATAATATTGAATATTGAATATTGAATATTGAATATTGAATATTGAATATTGAATATTGAATATTGAATATTGAATATTGAATATTGAATATTGAATATTGAATATTGAATATTGAATATTGAATATTGAATATTGAATATTGAATATTGAATATTGAATATTGAATATTGAATATTGAATATTGAATACTGAATATTGAATATGGAATATTGAATATTGAATATCGAATATTGAATATTGAATAGTGAATATTGTATATTGAAAATTGAATATTGAATATTGAAATATTGAATATTGAATATTGAATATTAAATATTGAATATTGAACATTGAATAGTGAATATTGAATATGGAATATTGAATATTAAATATTGAATATTGAATATTGAATATTGAATATTGAATATTGAATATTGAATATTGAATATTGAATATTGAATATTGAATATTGAATATTGAATATTGAATATAGAATATTGAATATTGAATATTGAATATAGAATATTGAATATTGAATATTGAATATAGAATATAGAATATAGAATATAGAATATAGAATATAGAATATAGAATATAGAATATAGAATATAGAATATAGAATATAGAATATAGAATATAGAATATTGAATATTGAATATTGAATATTGAATATTGAATATTGAATATTGAATATTGAATATTGAATATTGAACACTGAATATTGAACACTGAATATTGAATATTGAATATTGAATATTGAATATTGAATATTGAATATTGAATATTGAATATTGAATATTGAATATTGAATATTGAATATTGAATATTGAATATTGAAACTTGAATATTGAATATTGAATATTGAATATTGAATATTGAATATTGAATATTGAATATTGAATATTGAATATTAAATATTGAATATTGAATATTGAATATTGAATATTGAATATTGAATATTGAATATTGAATATTGAATATTGAATATTGAATATTGAATATTGAATATTGAATATTGAATATTGAATATTGAATATTGAACATTGAATATTGAATATTGAATATTGAATATTGAATATTGAATACTGAATATTGAATATTGAGTAGTGAATATTGAATAGTGAATATTGAATATTGAATATAGAATATTGAATATTGAATATTGAACATTTATAATTGAAAGTTGGAAATAAAAAATTGAATATTTGGTATTTAATATTTAATATTGAATATTGAAATTTAAATATTGAGTATTGGAACTTGACCGTTTAGTGTCGAAAGTAGAAAGTTAAATGTATAAAATTTATTATTAACCATTGGAAGTATTACTTATATTAATTAAAGATCCAAAAATTTTCTTCAAATATTGCCACCTTTGGCTGTATTTGCACCACATCTCATGCTCTTCGTTGTTTCATTTGTGTGCATCCTACATGCTGACAGCAATTTAAATGGTGCATAAAATTTCGTAAATTTCTCAAACTTCTTAAGCTCAGTCAAGGTTTTTTGTATTTTCATGTCTAGTGTTTGTATGATATTTTTTTTTTTTTAGTTTTATAGCTTAAGCACAAACACTCCAAAAGATGCACTTCAACGAAGCGTAATAAACTCATTGAAGCAAATCATACAACTATTTGGCATTTTTACCAAAGTTATAAATACAAATGACAACAAACAAATAGAGAAACTTAAACAAGAATTACATAGGCAAGAGCAGAACAAGACACACACACACATTCACATAGACACTAGTAAATATTATACTACCCCATTATGGCCAAGTATGTAGGGAGTCTTCTGTTTTTTGTAGCTTTATTATAGTATTCTCTGTGTTTATGCATTGCTTTGTAAATTTTTATTGTTTTTGGCCAACATTGTTAAATATGTTTTTTAGCTATAAAAATAAAAAGAAACGAAAACTTTTTAAGCACTACATTTATTGTCATTGTGTGTTTGCAAAAATTTTTGGTAGCTCAGCTTCCGAAAGTTTTAAAAAAATTAAATGCTTCAATATGATAAATATTGCAAAATTAAATGCTTAAAGTAAGACTCATTAAACTATCAGCTCATTCTGTATTTTCATAACTGCTTAAATAATATTGTGTGTTAACGTCGTGAATAAGCTTCTTAATAACAATAGTACTTCTCTATTTCTCCAAACATGTCAGTTTCGCTCAAACATGTTCATGTACATAAAATCCATTAGATTAAGAAAAACATGAAAATGATTTTAATGCCAAGGCCATAAATTGTTTCACACAATGTTAACAATAAAATCACAAAACAGTTCTGAAATGCTTTGATAAGGTTTTGTGTAAATGTAATCCGAGCTATATTATGTAAGGACAAGTGGATGTTAAACTGTGATATGCATGTACATTAGCCACAAGATACCAGAAACGGATTAGTTGAAATTGCTCAATGTTACAAGAGCGCAAAAAATAAAAATATTGCAAAGCCAGACAAAGTAGCGTGAAACTTTAAACCCGAATATTAGAGTTTATTTTTCTAGAGGAAGAATGACTTAGAATCTTAGAATAGAATAGAATTCGAATAACAATTGTAACTTAGAATAACAAATTCGCATCATACTAAGTATTTAAGAGTTACTCATCTAAATAAACAAGATGCGCAGTTTATTGTCATTTCACAAATGGAAACATTCAAAAGTTTTTGAAATTTTTTTTATAAATATCTGAAAACAGATATTTCGGTAACTTCATGCTCTATCACTCTGAGGTCAGATTCAAAGTCACTTAAATGTTCACTCTGGTCACAGAGTTTGCCCTTTGAAATGAAATTTTTTGTCAAATAATGCTTTTAACTCTGGGTCATATCATGTTTTGTTTTTGTTTTCGTTTTGTTTTTGTTTTTGGTTTGGCATTTGCTCTTATTTTCGATTTTTTTTTTTGCTTTTGTTGTCGTTAATGATGTTGTTGTTGTTGCTTTTATTGTGCTGCTTTTGTTGTTGTTGCTATTCCTGTTATTGCTGCTCTTCTTGTTGTGTTTTTTTGTTGTTTTTGCATTCAATTTTGATTTCTTTTTGTGTCCGTTTTTGGTTTTGTGTTTTTTTGTCTTTACCTTTGTCTTTGTCTTTGTCTTTGTCTTTGTCTTTGTCTTTGTCTTTGTCTTTGTCTTTGTCTTTGTCTTTGTCTTTGTCTTTGTCTTTGTCTTTGTCTTTGTCTTTGTCTTTGTCTTTGTCTTTGTCTTTGTCTTTGTCTTTGTCTTTGTCTTTGTCTTTGTCTTTGTCTTTGTCTTTGTCTTTGTCTTTGTCTTTGTCTTTGTCTTTGTCTTTGTCTTTGTCTTTGTCTTTGTCTTTGTCTTTGTCTTTGTCTTTGTCTTTGTCTTTGTCTTTGTCTTTGTCTTTGTCTTTGTCTTTGTCTTTGTCTTTGTCTTTGTCTTTGTCTTTGTCTTTGTCTTTGTCTTTGTCTTTGTCTTTGTCTTTGTCTTTGTCTTTGTCTTTGTCTTTGTCTTTGTCTTTGTCTTTGTCTTTGTCTTTGTCTTTGTCTTTGTCTTTGTCTTTGTCTTTGTCTTTGTCTTTGTCTTTGTCTTTGTCTTTGTCTTTGTCTTTGTCTTTGTCTTTGTCTTTGTCTTTGTCTTTGTCTCTGTCTTTGTCTTTGTCTTTGTCTTTGTCTTTGTCTTTGTCTTTGTCTTTGTCTTTGTCTTTGTCTTTGTCTTTGTCTTTGTCTTTGTCTTTGTCTTTGTCTTTGTCTTTGTCTTTGTCTTTGTCTTTGTCTTTGTCTTTGTCTTTGTCTTTGTCTTTGTCTTTGTCTTTGTCTTTGTCTTTGTCTATGTCTTTGTCTTTGTCTTTGTCTTTGTCTTTGTCTTTGTCTTTGTCTTTGTCTTTGTCTTTGTCTTTGTCTTTGTCTTTGTCTTTGTCTTTGTCTTTGTCTTTGTCTTTGTCTTTGTCTTTGTCTTTGTCTTTGTCTTTGTCTTTGTCTTTGTCTTTGTCTTTGTCTTTGTCTTTGTCTTTGTCTTTGTCTTTGTCTTTGTCTTTGTCTTTGTCTTTGTCTTTGTCTTTGTCTTTATTTTGCCTTGAATTTTGACTTGGATTTTGACCTGAATTGACATTTGCACTTTTCTAAGAATTTTGTTTTTATTTTAATTAAAATTAAAATTAAAATTTTAATTTAAATTTAAATTGGTAATTCAATTATATTCAATTTATATTATATATTGAATATTTAATTTGACTTGAATTTTAAGTTGAACTTGGGTTGAGCTTTCTGAGTTTATTTTTAATTTCATTTTGGACTAGAATTTCGAATTTGAATTTTAATGTTAAATTTGATTGGAGGCTATAAAAAAGAAACGGTTTATTATTAATTTTTAATCAAAAGCTTTATACTGAATGCTTATTTTTATTCGTTGGCGTTGTTTTGAATAAATTTCCTTGAATTACTTGAGAATAACATTTACAGGTTTGATTTATATGTAAAGATAATTTTGTTTTCTACTCATCTGAAAGATAATTATTTTTGTTACTTAAACTTCAATGACGCTTCTTAACGCTTGCACCCCTCATCAGCTGCATTCAGTTACAACATTTTACACTCTAAGCACACTCAGGAGATTTTTACCCACTTGAGATGTCTTCATAGCTGCACCTTTAAATTAGTTTTCATTCGTTTGGTGTATTCAATTAAAACTGTGCTATTCAATTAAAATTAAACTGACAACTTTTAATAGTATGTCACTTTAATGAACCACACACTCAGCTCAAAGGAAGCGCTTCCTGCTTTTAATGCTGCTTTAATTAACTTTAACCTGCTTCTGAGTGCGCTCCGCACTGCTTTGAACTCTTTGCGAGCAACTTTTATTGCTTACCTTATATCTGTGTCCTTCTATCCCACCCTTTGCCACTTACATTTTTTAACTTAATTAATTTTTAACTTTATTCTTCATATGCTTTGGATTTCCACTGAAGTTGAACGTACAACAACAACGGCAACAACCAAAAATAACGTGCTTCAACTTTTGCATTTCTGCTCATTGCATTTTTGTTTAAATTAAATACGCAGTAAGTTGCTGCCACACCCTGCTGCTACCACTACCTTCCACCCCTATCAACATCCTTTCAAAGCTTTGGCGCATCCACTCAACTAGCGGATCCTCTTCTGCATTTTTTCTGCACTTTGTAGTATTTTCCTTACATTTCGTCTGCTAATTAATTGCATTGCGCCGCAGCGTATGCAATATTTTTCTGCGGGTATTTTTAAATATTGCTTAAATATTATTATAATAGCAATATTATTTTTTTACGCTTTGCTTTCTGCGCTCGTTTTAATACTTGGCAAATATGATAAAATAAATAATAAAAATATAATTAAAAGCATGTGTACATATGTGTAAGCATGTGTGTGTGTGTATACATATGTAAATGTTTGTGTCTTTCGTTTTGGCCTTTAATGAAAATGTCATAAAAATGCAGCACATGCATTGCATATTTGCAGGCGCACATGCTGTGTTTATTATTGTTTTAATATGCTTAATTAAATTGCATTTTAATGCTTGCTTGTCATATGTTAGTGGTTGTTTTTGCGTGTATTTATTTCTGTACATGTGTGTGTGTGTGTGTGTGTGTTTTTATATCTCTCGTCTACATGCAGACGACATTCCGGCCAGCACATTTCAATGACTGTAACCCTAGAGATATGCAAATGTGTCTCGTTTGTGCTGCATTATATGGGATTCATTTAAATGCTTATTAATGCGAGGATGTAAGCGGCGGCGCCTTTTTTTTTAAAGTCCCAAATGTAGACAAGCTCTATTCATGCATACAGTTTGCTGCTGATGTTTCTTTAATTAGCAAAAGCCAACTAATTGCAAAATATTTATTATAGTATCAAGGGTTTTGCTTTATTGCCTATGTGACGATGCAAAATTAAGTTGACTCGGAGTTCAAAAGTGGGCCTGAAATGGTTGCTATGAAATTCGCTTAATTGAATTACCGATATTATTTTCATTTATTTATAAACACTTACATTTTTTTAAGATAAAGTTCTTGAGAAGTTAGGAAATTATTAAATAAATTTAACACAAAAGCATGCAATAGATACTATAAGTTACAATATCGTCTGAGTTTGTTCTGATAGGAGGTAGGTGTTTTCAAAAGAAATGTTGAAGAGCAAAAATATAAAAGGACCAGTTCATGACTCCTCTAGAGGTCTACTCGTATATACCCCTGTTACGCGAGCTTATAGACGTTACATTCTAATGTATTGGAAGAACAAAGCTAAAACCGCATGATGCACATTGAAAGTTTAAAATATTTTTTTTTTAAATCATGGTTAAATCAACCACGCCTAAACTCTTTTGTAAAGTGATGAGTGACAAGTGATAATATATCAAGAATTGATTATGTACTTTGATATATTTTTTAGTATTTTACCTTCAGAGAATATTTAAACTTGGAAAAATGCTTTTATTTGAATAACAGTACTCATAATATAGTCAAACGTAAAAATAAAAAGCTATCCGGGTATTTTCGGGAAATTGAAGCATACATTTCAGGGTTTACATAACGATTTGACGAAGATAATTCATAGCTCCCCCAGGGTCAATCCTAAAAGGTGAAATATATGGCCAGGTCGTGTATTATTTTTCCTCCTTAACATTTCTTAGAAACCTAAACACCTCCTGTAGTCACCCTTCTGGGGGGTCCCACTACAAAACACAAAATTGATAAATATCGCAAATATTTCATATCTTCTAAATTGGCCCCTACAGTGGTCAAATGTGATGTATTATTTTGACGCCTAAACGTTTTTTCTGAACTCACCCATCCTCTATCTGGCTGTCTTGTAGAGGTTCCCAAACAAAAAATTTAAAAACTGAAGAAAACTGTCGATAATAGTTCATATAAGTATCCCCTGAATTTATCCCTGGAGAGGTCAAGTGTATAAGCTGGTGCTATTATTATTTTCTCCTCTTTAATATTTTTCTAAACAAACCATCCCCCTTTTTGCCACCCTTCTGGGAGTCCTCCTAAGAAAACTCAAAAACTGAAGGAAAATTTCGATTATAGTTCATATCTTTCCCGAATTGACCCCTAGAGGGATCATCCTTATGAGCTGGTTCTATTATTTTTTCTCACCTCAACATATGTTCTGAGCACACACACACTCCATTTTGACACCTTTATGGAGGTACCCCTACAAAAACCCTAAGAGTGATCAAATGTTTGAGCTGATTCTATTATTTTCTGCTCCTCAATATTACTCCAAAGCCCTTCTGGGGTCCTCCTATGAAAATCACAAAATCTGATGAAAAATCGTATTAATAGTTAAAATCATTCCCAAATTGACCTCTAGATGATCGTGCTTATGAGGTGGTTCAATTATTTTTCCCCCATCAACATTTATTCTGAACCCTACAACGAGAAAAAAAACAATAGGTTAATCACCTAAGTCGGCTTGGGTCAAGAGAATTGTTTGGGAAATATAAACTTATGCTTATTCACCTAAGCAATTTATTGTTTAATACATTGCTTTGAAAGCACATTCGATACCTTGCCAAAAAAAAAATATTTGATTCACCTAAGCCCAAAATTCAAAAATACAAAATTAAAAAACAACTAGCAAGGATGGCAAAAAAAAAAAACATAGCTGCTTCATTCGGCACACGAGAGAAAGATAGAGTTGATAATTTAAAGGTTCTTTTTTTTTGCAATAAAACCACTTTTTAATTCAAAAATAACATAAAGTAAATTAAAAAACACAAATTTAAATAAATTTTATTGTATTTCATTGACAAAAAGAAAAGAAAAAAAATTCTTTGCCCGCCGTGCGGAATCGAACCTGGAACTTTTGAAGCCAGTCCATCGCTCTACCCACTGATCTAAGCAGCCTTCCTACTATTAGCTGACTTAACTGCAGTTATATTAACAGATGCTGTATTAACAGATGCAGTATGGCGCAGTATTCTGTTAATAGCCATACAACAAAAATCTTTTAATAGATTATTGTGTTATGCTGCAGCATAGCTTCAGTTGTAATTAATATTGAATAAATCACTCCGCGTAAAGAAGGAGTTTGGCTCAATGCTTAGTGTAATGACTTCATACACAATGGCATCGGTTGGTGTGGGTTCGAATTTCAAAGGCATGCAAAGGTAAAATTTTTGTATTTGATATTTAATTTAATTTAATTTAATGTTCTTGTTATAATAGACGTCAAGCAGCAAACAAGGCCGAAAGTCATTAATTTCTAAGAAAAAAACGGTGTTGATAAAAGAAGAATTTGTGTTGTTGCCGATTTTCGTCAAGCAAATCACAGAACAAGAGATGACAGCTTCAAAAAAAGAAAAATAAAAAAAACCAAAACCCGAAGAAGTTATACTTTTGAAATTCAATTTTTTTTTTTAAAGTATAAAAACTTACCAAATACTTCGTTAATTTATCACCCAAATAAAAACTGGCTAGTCAACATGTAAAACTTAGCCGTTTTGATAAAGTACTTGGGTGGCTGAAAACTGCCAAAGCCATCTTATAAAATATACTAGTTTTTTTTTCAATTTAACTTAAGCTTTTTTCTCGTTGTAACTGCCACTTTACGGAGGTCCTCCTAAGAAAATACAAATTCCTTGTTAATTTTTTTTTTGCATGTATATTGCGCATGAGCTCGAAAGCTCTAAGCTACATGGGTAGCTCGAAACTTCGAGTGTATTGATCATTAAAGTCATGAGCAATGACGAAACAATTGGCCCTTCGTGCTGACCGGGCTTTTTTTTGGGTTCCGAGTGTCAGGGTATCCGAACAAAGCTCAAACAAAACGCAGAGCGTTAATAAGAGTCCTCAAGAAAGAATCTAGCAGTATTAATTTATAATAATAATACAAATTAATACTTTTAATATAAAAATAATCTTTAGCACTATTCTTGCAACTTTTATTTTACATATATATTATTTTGTGCCTATTCAGGGCTTTTCTATAAAATTTAGTGTCCATTTCTTTGCTTTTAATAAATTGTCTGTCATTTAATTCATTTATCTATTAAAACAAACTATAACTGAAATTGTGATTTTTTTTTACTTTATTTGAAATAAAATCGCAAGCACTTCGAAAACTGATTCAGCGCTATTGAAGAAACAAATTTCAAAAATGTTATTATGGTAAAAGATGATAGTCAATATTTTAAAAATCTCGAAAGCAAGATGATCACTTTGAATACACTTTCAGCTAAAAGTTGTAAGACACATACATAAATTATATCATAATGAAGGACTAGATAGCTGATCATGAAGGGGAATTTTTGTTCTGTCATAGAGCAGAGAAATGTCAAGCAGAGTGTTGGTTGTTCTGGTATACTGTGTAGGTATTGTAGTGTAGAATGGAAAACATCCTAAAATCTTTATTTTAATTTTTTACGCAAATTGATCCTAGAAAACTATTGAAAAATTTCGCTAAATATGCTATTTCATAAGTTTGAAGAAATGATGTTAGGAATTTAGCAAAGTTTTTTATATTATACCGGAGTAAAATGAATACTTAACAAGCGTCAGTTACAAAGCGTCGAATAGAATCAACTTCAATCCACTTCTATTCATTCCTTTGCGTTGTTGGAAAAGCTCGTTTTTAAGCTTAAGCTTCTCAAGCGAAGTTTTTTATACGCGCTGAGTGTAAAGCTCAGTATGCTGCAGAAACGAAAACAAAATTCCCATAAGAAGTACAGTCAAACCTGTTTTTGTGCGGTAGATAGGGACCGCAGAAAAAAAATCGCACAAAAAAAAATTCTTCGGAGACTTCATAAACAGCTATAACATAAAACTTTAAGTAATCTAATAAAGAAAATTTTTTTTATGCGGTTTTTTTGTACCGCATAAAAAAAATCTCACCTAGGAAACATTCTATGAAAAAGCGAAAAAGTGGTCTCGAAGCCAAATAAATAAATAAATAAATTACACACGGAAACGTTAAAAATATAGTTTTAATTCTTCATTTTAAATGTGAAAAATACGAAAAATTATTCCATTAAAAAAATGCATATTAAAAAAATAAATTAAAATATGTATATGTTGATAGTCACAAATTATGTCTATACGCACTTTGAAAGTCGGTTAAAAACTAATATATGTACTTGATAAGAAGACATCATATGTAATGAAATCGGCTGATGCAATATATGTATAGTATATATAACTGACCTAACATCGCTGCGAATTTACTAGGGCGAACAACTTGCACATAAGTTGTAAATTAAGAGATTTCACGTTTCAAATGCGCGCAACCTCTCTTCTGCAATAACTTCTCTGACATAAAATAATGTCTCTCGCGCTTTTTTTGGACATTTCAAAAACTTCAGAATTGCGCTTTGCTCTTACGCTTTTCTCTTTATTGCTCTTTTTAATGATAATTTCAGCTAGTGCAGAGTTTTTTTTTGCATAGAAAAGATCGCATACAAGAAAAAATATCATAACACAACTCGCACAAAAAAAAATTCGCACAAAACAAATCGCATAAAAAAAAAACCGCATAAATAAAATCGCACAAAAAAAATTCGCACAAAAAAACACCGCACAAAAACAGGTTTGACTGTACATTGAGTTTTTTTACAGTGAACAGGCAGGTAGGCTGTTGAAGGAAAACATTTGTTCAATGTAGCCAAGTTCACAACCATGTGTGGAGAGTTAAAATGTCAGAATTTCGCTGGCATTTATATGCCTGTACATTTAATTTCAGCGGAAATTTGAAAATCAACAATACAAAAAAATTGGTGTTAATTTTATTATTAAGCAAATTAATTTTGTTTATTAAGTGCTTTTTTTACACAAAAAAAATTTTGACTCTACACCAAAATTTCGCGTGTAGAATTATACGTCCAAAAGTTTTCGTTCCTACAGCATACTAAGCTTAAAATGAAAAGTTAATAAGCGTCAGAGAGAATCAACTTTTATACACTAACTTTGCCGATTAAGTGGCTTAATTCTCAACAATCGTTGTTTTTTTTTAGCAAATTCTGAAACCCGGTGCTGACACAGACTTTGATTGCGAGCAAATGCTCGAAGAAGAAATTTTTAAACAAAAGTTACACAGTGAGTATATATGTGAGAAATATACAGCCTGTTGCTGTTGAAGCAATTTTTGCTATCAATTTAATCAATAAACTTGAGAAAAAAAAATAATAAAAATTTAATTTTTGTGTTTGTTTAATCGTTCAATTAATTTTACATCTAATGCTAAAAAGCTTTCGTCGGCTGTCCTGATGACTGCACACTAGGTTGTTCCAAAACAAACATGTTGAGATTTAAACAAAGCTTATAAGTCTAACTTGAAAACGGCAAAAGTAAAATCAAAAATATTTTTTTAGTGTCTTAGAATTTTATCATATATCAAACTGCATCACTATTTTTTTTTTTCATTTTGATGGGATTTTCAAAAGTTATAAAGCGTTTTTTAAAAAATTTAATTCATTAAAAAATTACTTATATATGACACATTTTTTATATATATATAATAAAATAAACCGCTGAATTTAATTAGAGAAATCTGGAAAAGAGCTTTAGCAAATGACTCACAACAAGTTTCCTTATAAAATGTTCCAATAAAAATTTCCCAAAAAATGACGCAAAGCAAACAGTATTAGAAAAAGAATGATGAAAGAAGTTTTTCTCTCGCCAATATTTTGCGGAAAATCATTTTCTCTGATAACACAAATGTCCCATTGTAAGAGAGCTAAATTTTCAGCAAATAAAGCGCCTAAAGCTCAAAAGCAGATCAACCTTAAGGCGCACCATCATTTTTAAGCCAGTCATTCAACCACACTGTTAAAAAATGGCCTTAATTATAAAACACACACTATTTTTTTTTAACCAACTGAGTGAAATGATTTAATTTTTTTTTTTGTAATTATTCGAACTTGTTCCTTACTACGGTTTTTTTTACGAAGCTGATAATAATTTTTTATTAATTCACGTTTTACGTATTGCATAAATTTACGTATTGCAACTGCTTTTAATGTCGTTCTAGCGAGTTTTAAATTTTATTTTTTGTATTTCTGTTGTTTTACTTATTCTCTGTTGTGATATATTATATAAGCCATATTTGTATCAACCCGACCATTGTTATGAAACAAAAATGTTATGTTTTTAAATTTAAGCAATATTATTTTTTAAAATATTTCTGTAGCTGTTTGAAATTTTTTTTTTGCTGCGTATGCAGATTAAAGGGAAAATGATTTCATTGCATATTTTTTAAGCCGATTTATTTCTTATAAAAAAAAAATATTAAAATACAAAAAAATATATTTGATCGTAGCAGATTAATAACACAAAGAAAAAAACAATGTATTTTAAGGAAATCTTTTTAAAATTTAAAATTAAATTGCTTATTAAAGCAGAGCCTTAAGCTCTGCACATGTGTCAGTATAATATTTTATATTTTTTTACAGAATTTTAATATCATTTTTTTTTTCTTTTTCTCTCCTTTATCTGCTTACAGCTACGCACTGCTATGAATTAAGTGTGCAACATAAATAAAGCCGCTTAAGCGCAGCAGTCTGACTTACTTTAAAGCTCTCTAGTGTGTTTGTGTAGAGATTTTTTCATTGCCTACTTTTGGGCTGCAAATGTAAATTGCCAGCCGCAGCAGCTAACAGGATATCAAAACAGCAACAACAAGCAGCTTTATGAAAATGGATTTTTTCAAAATCTCTACGCAAGCTGCAGAAGTAGCAATTAAAACAACAACAACAACAAGAGGAATAGCAACAATAACACGCATACACACACAATTACTGCGGCATACGCACGCATACTAGAACGTTGCGTGGTTGAATATAATTAAGTGAGAAAACGTTTGTAGCGTTAAAATTTTGTAACAAGTCACACATAAAGCCTGAAATTAAGGCAAAGCAAGTTTCAAAGCGATTAAAGCAGCTGTAGAGGGGGCGTTAGGAGAGAGATCACATAGCTCTGGGCGTGGCAAAGGTGAGTTATTTTTACTTAATGCATTCAAATATGATAGATTTCAACAAGTTCAATTAAGTGCTGCCTACTTTTAGGGGTCTCTTTATTTATTATGCGTTTTAAAACTAATTTACATCTTTTTTTTTTAATATTTTCATAAGTTCTGAAAATAATTGATATGATCTGCAATTTCTTCAACATTTATCGATTGGGACAAATTTGTGTAGCTAAGGCTTGTAAGTGTTGTGCCTTCACTATTATTCCCAGTCGGTTATGGGAGAGGTTCGAAGCGCTACTAGCGGGCCATCACATGAATGTCGCACCTCTTCAGCTCTCATATATAAGTATACTTTCCTTTTTATATAAAATTGGCCTGTTAGAAGCACTTTTTTAGAATGGCTAATAGAAGGGGTACCCAAATAGTAATAAGAAAACATTTTTTTTTAATTTCTTATATTTTTCTCGGATAAGAATACTTTCAATCTATCATTGTTGATGAAGCAGTCATGACATAAATTATTATTTCAGGTTTTTGAAAATATATATAATTTAGTTTTAACGAAAAAGTAACACCGAAATACACGCAGAACTGTTGTTCTGCCATGGGTAAATAAAAAACACGCTTTATTTTTTTTTAGCTTTATATTTAGTAGCACCAAATCCATGCCTACCTTCGAAGAGACATCTCCTCATTGCCTATTAATAAACATAAAAACTATTGCCGCACTTTAGGCGCTTTTTAACATTTGGGTTTTTAATTAAATTTCAATTAATTTTTAAGAAAAACTTGTATTAAAATTGAAATTTTCTGCTCTTCGTCTTTACTAAGAAACTCTCTGTCATTCTTTTTTTCTTTATATAATAACAAAGATAAAATTTTTGCTGCATACTTTTTGAATTAAAATGAAATACCTCTACTTGTGCTGCTTACAAGTAACATACACACAAAATATTTTTATGTTCAATAAAAATTTCATTAAAAAATAAATAACTACAAGCAAAAATATAATACCCTTTGGTTTTGCTGCATAATATGCATATAGTTATATAAAATTCAAATTATTAGTTTTTATTATTACTTTCGTTTTTGTTGTTGTTGTGGTTTTGCTACAATTACATTTTGTGGCAAGAAAACTTTAGCTGCGTTGCAATGAAAAAGTTTTGCTATGAAAATTTCTGTGTGTGTGATAGATGAATGCAGATGCAGAGTGGAGTGAAGAGTGAAATAAAGAAACAAAGAGCAAGACAAAGTGCGAGCAATTGTGCGGTTTAGTAAGAACGCCTTTGTGTATGCTAAATTTAATTATTAACACAAGACATCTCTCCCCTGTCTCGTTTCTTTACTCATGAACTTTTGACAAAACTTGATTTATTGAATTTTTACTACTTCAATAATTTTTGTTATCTTGCCCGCATTTCTCTTACTCTTCTCTCATTCTACCGTCTCATCTTGACACCATTATTATTTCTTCTTTGCTTTGACTGAGCAGTCTTGTTATTTCTTTATTGTCTACAATTTGTGTTTGTCTGCGTCTTCATTTGTGTTTGATACAAACTATGATCGAGCATGTGTTTTAGTTTCCATCACAAATTGTTAGTAATTTTCGTAAGTTTTTTCCTCCGCCACACATTTTCTGCTCTACACTACTGTTCTTTGCTAGCTTAGACGCTCAAGTGTCCAGCTAGTTTATTGATAGCTTTGATTGTTGTTTTTTATTTATTGTTGATTGCTTTAGAAAGTTCTAGATAACAGAGCTTTGCAAATGGCCAACTTCAATGCACAAACACACAAAGATTTGCAAGAGCTATTTGGGAAATTTCTATGCATACTTTTAGATAATTAAATGTTCAGCAAATTAAAACCCTTTTGTGCAATGCCTTTACTATGTGGCACATTTTTAGAAAAATCATAAAATTTTATATATTTTTTATTACAGTTTAGGAGTTGTACCATAAAGTAATGGTTGTTTATCTTACAAATAAACATGAATATGAATATGAATATGAATATGAATATGAATATGAATATGAATATGAATATGAATATGAATATGAATATGAATATGAATATGAATACGAATATGAATATGAATATGAATATGAATATGAATATGAATATGAATATGAATATGAATATGAATATGAATATGAATATGAATATGAATATGAATATGAATATGAATATGAATATGAATATGAATATGAATATGAATATGAATATGAATATGAATATGAATATGAATATGAATATGAATATGAATATGAATATGAATATGAATATGAATATGAATATGAATATGAATATGAATATGAATATGAATATGAATATGAATATGAATATGAATATGAATATGAATATGAATATGAATATGAATATGAATATGAATATGAATATGAATATGAATATGAATATGAATATGAATATGAATATGAATATGAATATGAATATGAATATGAATATGAATATGAATATGAATATGAATATGAATATGAATATGAATATGAATATGAATATGAATATGAATATGAATATGAATATGAATATGAATATGAATGTGAATATGAATGTGAATGTGAATATGAATGTGAATACGAATGTGAATATGAATATGAATGTGAATATGAATGTGAATATGAATGTGAATACGAATGTGAATATGAATATGAATATGAATGTGAATATGAATATGAATATGAATATGAATATGAATATGAATATGAATATGAATATGAATATGAATATGAATATGAATATGAATATGAATATGAATATGAATATGAATATGAATATGAATATGAATATGAATATGAACATGAACATGAATATGAATATGAATATGAATATGAATATGAATATGAATATGAATATGAATATGAATATGAATATGAATATGAATATGAATATGAATATGAATATGAATATGAATATGAATATGAATATGAATATGAATATGAATATGAATATGAATATGAATATGAATATGAACATGAATATGAATATGAATATGAATATGAATATGAATATGAATATGAATATGAATATGAATATGAATATGAACATGAATATGAATATGAATATGAATATGAATATGAATATGAATATGAATATGAATATGAATATGAATATGAATATGAATATGAATATGAATATGAATATGAATATGAATATGAATATGAATATGAATATGAATACGAATATGAATATGAATATGAATATGAATATGAATATGAATATGAATATGTATATGAATATAAATATGAATATGAATATGTATATGAATATGAATATGAATGTGAATATGAATATAAATATGAATATGAATATGATTATGAATATAAATATGAATCTGAATATGGACATGAGTATAAAGATAAATATAAATTTAAATGCGAATATAGTTTCTTTTTAAATTAAAATGTCAGCGACTTTTGGGACGTCCTTTACAATTCAATGTAATTGAATTAATTACATTTTGTAAGCAAAAAAAAAAATTATAATTTATTTTCCTAGTATTCAAGTTTGATTTCCTGACATTTTAAGAGATATTCGGTATTGTATCAATCTTACTTACTTACTTAGGTGGTCGTAACAACCCGTCTCCGGGTTTCAACCGACCTCATCAGCTCTCGCCAGGCGCCTCTGCTTTGCGCGCGCCTTCTCCAATCGGATACACCAAGTGCGGTTAGGGCTTCCTTAGCCTGGTCCATCCATCGGAGGAATGGTCTCCCTCGTCGTCGTTGACCAGCGACCCTCGCCTCGAGCACCTTTTTCGCTGGAGCTTCGTCATTCATACGATGGACATGACCCAGCCAGCGTAGTCGCTGCACAGTTATACGCCGAACTACGTCAATGTTATCGTAGAGCTCATACAGCTCGTGGTTCATTCGGATGCGATAGTCATCGCCGACTCGAACAGGACCGAAGACTTTGCGAAGAACTTTTCTCTTCTCTCGAACAGCCCCAGAGCGGCTGCGTCAGTTTGCGAAACTACCCATGCCTCAGCGCCATAAAACAGCACAGGTAGAACGAGCGTCTTGTAGGGTGTTAGTTTTGTCGATCGAGAGAGGGCTCTGGAACTTAGTTGCTTACTGAGCCCGTAGTAGCACCTATTAGCAATTATTGTTCTTCGCTTTATCTCCAGGCTGATTTCGTTTTTGGTTTTTGGTTCTGGATTGTATCAAGCAAAGCCGGAAAATAAAGGATTCTTGAAGGTTGTTTGAATTTTAAAAACCGTAGCTTTTTCTTTCTTAGAAGATGCTGCTTAAAAAGATAAAGGCACAATATTTTATGAAAGGTGGTGTGGGTGGGGGGAGGGGGGGGGGGGGAAATTGGGGGAATAGTTACTGCCATACTATTATACTATACTATTATTATTAAATTTAAATTGAAATTATAAATGTTCAATATATTCCTTACATTAGAGTAAGTAATAAAAAATAAAATAAAAATAAAAATATTTAAACAAAATAAATTCATTTTAAAAACTGTTGAAATTCATTGCTTAACTCATTACTTTAATTATATAACACCTCATATTAGGCAGCATATTTTTCCATCTGCCTTACCAAAAATGAAATTCTTCCAGTAATATTTCATGTAAATATTGCAAAAGCTATTATTATTAGCGCACATATTTAAGCAATTTAATTGTAGAAATTCCTGGCATAACTTTAGGCAGCTCATCAACCGCAGGTTAATATAATAAACATTGCTGCATAATTTGCACACAGAGTTGCATTTAAAGGCAAGGATTATGTAACAGATATGCAGTGTTTCGCTAAAAAGTATTTTTAATAATTTATAGTGCACTACAAATTTAGTGGCATAGTTTTAGGCTCTTACGAGCAAATTATAATAAAATACTATTTAAAAGCGTTGTGAAAAACATGACAAAAAGCCACATAAATTAACCACAGCAAAACAATTTGAAATATAACACGCATAGCTGCATATATAAAATTATAATTATGTATGTTGACATTTACATATGTATTAATATATATGTATGTGTGTTTTACATAATTTTGTTTAAAATATTAGAAAAATACCTGCTGCCATGAGTTTTGTAGTTATTGTGTATGGCCTTTATTTTTTGTTTGTATGAATGTGTTGTTATTTTTATATCTAATATATGTATGTATTGTCTACTGCAGTGAATGCTGTAGTTTTTTGCGCTTTTTTATTGTCTACATTAACAGCTATAAGCGCATTGTTTGTGTCATCATTTTTAACGCAGCTGCTCAACACACACAAGGCCGCCTTACACAAGACACACACACACACACACACACACTCACACACTCATATGGGCGTTTGCAGCAATTGGCTTTTCATTAGGTTTTTAAATATAACACACTTTGTGCTTGTGTGCGTGTGTTTGACCACTATGTATGTGTTAATTTTTAATTGCATTATTATTCATTTGTTTATGTCAGCAAGTCTAATTAATGCATTTATTTATATGCATGCTTGTGTGTTTGTATGTGTGTGTATGTTTGTCTGTTTATTTGCGCTGTCCGCTTGTTTTCCTCTGGGAACCTCCTCCGTCCACTGTTTAAAGTGGTTGCATTTTATTTACCGTCCCAGGCGTCAATTTTTTATGGCTCATTATAAGCAGGAATTCCCTCAATGGTTTAACAGCTTATACATGCTGCCAGTACAGCCTCATCCAATACCCGCATCCATTCCCGCTCCCTCAACCAGCTTGGCTTAATAATTGTTTATGCAAATGCGTCCGATTTGTGCAATTTTAATTGTAGCTGGAATTAATAACGCGTGCTTTTAATTTGTTGAGTTTTTTCATTTTGTGTATTTCGTATTGTTTTCAACAGAAATTGATTGTCTTTTATTGTTATTGTAAAATTGTTGTTGTTTTTTCTGGCTTAATACGAAAATTTAATCGATTGAAACTATTGCAAAATTAAGCCACTATTTTAATGGGTAGCTTAAAAATAGGTACTTGAATGCCTGTTGGTAGCCTGTGAAATTTTGAATATATGATGAATTGAAGAACAAAACTTCATTCCAGAAACTTTAAATACAACAGCATTTCTTTAAGTTGGAAAAGTGCAAGTTTTTACTCTCATAAAGCCATACTTATTTTTTAATATTTAATTTATTTTTTTATTAATCATGCGAATTTTCGACCAATATCAACACTAATTTTTATGTTCTTTAACAACTATAAAATATCATATTTATTACTTAATTCAAACCATTGCTTTTGCTTTCTTTAATGCGGCAATTCAAGGTATTGAAAAGCTTCAGTGATCAACTTCATTGATATTCTCAAAACGTAGTTTAGCTGACAAACCAAAATCAGTCGGCTTCATAAATCAATGAACTGCTATTTGATTTCACAACATAAGAATATTTCTTTTAATTTGTATTGAATACTTATATTTAGAAAAAGCTGATTTGTAGTTAACGCACGATCGAAGTCGATAAAGGCGACAATAAAGAGAAGCTGTTCTTTCCAACCTGCAAAATAATAATCAGCAAAGAACTTGAGCAGATGGCCTTCAAAATGTATAAAAAGATTTTCGTATTGATTCAACAAAATATCAACTTGTATAGAATCTTGAATATCTTTATAGTAGGAAAATACTTTATAGTAGGAAAATAAAAATATTGTATGGTTCATATAAAAAGAAAAGTTACCAGTCAAATGTTCTTTGTTACATCTTTTTAAAAAAAAAAAAAAAAATAAAACTCACAGTAATTTTCTAGGTACACACAGCGAAGAATAAGTGTAAAATTATAAAGTTTTCGGGTTTATTTTTCCTAAAATCTTTGGCCAGAATAGGTTATCTAAGTTTTTCTATAATACAATAAAGTAAATCTAGGCAATCGCATTGTTTTGCCATTTGGCAATTTATGCTAGAACTTGTGTATTCTGTGATGACTTTCTACTAAAATGGGTTGCCGTAGATTTTACGCAATATATAAAAGGAATTTGGGTATCATAAACTTAGGTAAGTTATACTTATACTAAGTAAATATTTCTTAAGTCCTTTGCAACAAGCGTTTGTGTTGTTCTCTTATGATTTGTTTGTTTTTTGAACTCTATACCCCAACGCGTACTGCGTAAGGGGTATATTAACTTTGTCTTTCCGTTTGTAACGCTAATAAGAAGGCGTGGCAGGTATAGAAAAGTATATATATTTTTGATCAACATCACCTCCTGAGTCGATTTCCGTGTGTCCGTCTGTCTGTCCGTCTGTCCGGCTGTCCGTCTGTCGACACGATTACAGCCGTAATCTTTAGAAAAAAGGAAAGATCAAGTTCGAGAATGAGCCATATCGAATGAAAACCACGCCTACCTCCCATACAATGTGACTTTATTTAAACCGTAAAATCTCTTCAAAATCCACAAAAATTAATGAAATGCCTTGAAGTTTGCATGAAAGATTTGATCTTCAGTACAAATTCTGACAATGAAATTTAAAAAAATCGGATACAAACCACGCCTACCTCCCATACAAAGTGACTTTATTTTAAAAGTAAAATCTCTTCGAAATACACAAAAATTAATGAAATGCCTTGAAATTTTGCATGTAAGGTTTGATCTTCAATACAAATCATAGCAATGAAATTTGGAAAAATCAGATGAAAACCACGCCTACCTCCCATACAAAGTGACTTATCTTCAAAATCCTCAATCATTAATGAAACGCCTTGAAATTTTGCATATAAGCTTTGGTCTTCAATATAAATCCTGACAATGAAATTTGGAAAGTCGGATAAAAACCACGCCTACCTCCCATACAAAGAAGCTTTACATTAACCGTAAAATCCCTTAAAAATCTTCTCATATTGCAGAAATGTCTTGGAATTTTGCACATAGGCTTTTATATGTAATATAGACTATCGCTATGATATTTGGCAAAATCGGATGAAAACCACGCCTGCCTCCCATACAAAGTGGGTTTATTGAAAATGTTAAATCGCTTAAAAATCTGCAAAAATTACAGAAATGTTTTGAAATTTTGCATACAAACTTTGATATTTAACACAAGCCACTCTTTGATATTTGGCAAAATCGGATGAAAACCACGCCTACCTTCAATACAAAGTGACGTCATCAAAATTGAAAAACTTTCGTAAATATATAAAACTGAATGACATTGCGTCTTTATGTACCCAAGTTCCGCCCACGTCGTTTATCCAACCCATGCATATATTCTTTGGTAAAATGTGAATTCTTTATACTAGAAAAGTGGGTGTGGCATTTTACTTTGTTTACAAATTACTCTATGTGGCAGCTAAGGGTAAAATTAAATTAAGCGTATGACACAAATATTTTTGCAGATTATAAATACAAATTTTATAGACGTCGAAAAACTTCGGATATACTTCAGTACGGCCGCGTGGGCTTTGGTACCCTGCCGTAGCTCCATTCTTTACTAGTTTCTATTGTGTTTTAAACTTTTTCAGTTTTTTGTGCTTCTGCTTTTAATTAACTCAGTTTTAATTTATTTATTAATATCAACTCATCAGTAGTCTTGCATGATTCTCGCTGTGATTCACTAAGCGGTTTTATGTTCTATTTGTTTCGTCAATGTAACGAGTAAATTACTGTGAAATACATGCACGTTAGTAAAAATGATATGAAGCAGCTTAAAGTTCTTCTAACTAAAGCGAAATGAAAAAAAAAAAAAAACGAAAGTGCATCAAAGTTAGAAAAGGAAAGCAAATAATGAGCGCATATGACAGGAAGAGTAGTAAGGAGGGAAAAGATTTTAAAAATACATATTTGCTTTTGCCCAAGTAATCTTTGGTATATTATACAATTTTGGCATACCTAAGTTGACAAAAAACTTATGAAATCTACACAAATTTCTTAGGCTTCATACAAAAATAGTTAGCCGAATCATTTTAGGCAATACGCCATAGGTATATTTTTTTTTTTTGTGTATATTTTCAAAACTTTATAACAAGCACTCTGTTATACAGTACTAGCAAGAAGAGCGTGAAAAGAAAGATTCATGCATACATTAACAGATCTATTCTGCGCGTTACCGGTAATAGTAATCTTGTTACCGAAATTTGTTACCGGTCTTAGTATTCAGTATTCTGTACACTCGGTAACGCTTTCAAAAGCCGTAAGCTCGTTTAAGAACAAATAACACTCTTTCCTAGCATCTGGCTGTTTTGCTTGTTACCACCTAAGGAGATGGTAACAATATTCACTGGTAACGCTTGCTTGTAGAATACCAAAAGGATGTAAATGTTACCAAAAGGTGAGTTTCTTCGGTAATAAGATTAACGTTACCGCGACAGAATCGATATGTAACTGTTCACAAATCAAAAAAAATTACCAGGGTTCGCGCGCTTGCTATGAAGATTGAGTCTTCTCACCTTACTCTTGACATTTTCATCGGAGGTGGATACATCTACATTAACCAATATAAATGTAGATTTTCACAATGTAAGTCATATTATCAAAGCCAAAGTCGCCGAGAAGAATTTGAGTCACTGCTACTAGGCATATGAGGGTTAAGAAAAACAAATAATACAAACAATGATAAAACCACGCTTGACTACTACAAATTTGAAAAACGAACGAAAATGGCCATTTCAGGCCTTGGAAGAACTTTGACCGAGCTTCTTATGATCAGTTGTGATGTGCGTGTTGTGAAATATTTGAACACAAATGTTCGAGAACTGAACCGACAAGTTTTAGGCCAACTCCGAACGATTTATGTTTCCAAGAAGCTTTTCATGGCGGTATTTTGCTCTCTGAGGTTTGTCATTGTTTGCAGAGAGGTGACGGTCGAACAGAAACATTAATTTAATTGAAAAAAACTTTCTGTGTCAGGTGAGACTCGAGCCAGTGTTCTCTGGCGTATGGAACACACACTCTACCCACTGCGCCATGGCCGTCATCTACTGCACACTATGCTGTGTTTTTAATAAAGCTCCATCTTGAAATAATAATTAAAATCTAAGCTTAGCAAAGATACACACTTAATTTATCACTTTGTGGAATGTTCTTGAGTGGAACTGCCCGAATTGAGTTTCTTAAGTTCTTGGAATTTTTCGTGTCTTCATATTGAGGAAACATTACGTCTGGCAATATTTTTTAAACAATTAGACTTGGCTTATCCTCCTCTTGTTATACACATGTACCAACATCCTACTCTCAATACAAATTACAACACAAACAAGAAAATCTTACCACCAAAGGGCGCTTTTTACCCAATTCACAACCCAAATACGAGCTTCCACCATCTTGTCGCTAGATAGCGCTAAGCTAGCTTAGCACAGACACAACCCAAATGCGTGCTTTCACCACCTTGCTGCAAGAGGGCACTGCCATCACAGGCCACTGGCGGTGGCACCACGCACCACCTAGCCGCGAACCGTTATATTGCACCTTCTTTACTTGTAACCTTTTAATTAATTATTTCCGCGAACCACCTTTAAAAAATATTCGCAAAATATCGCCAAAAGTTTTAAATTTCCTTATTGCGCCTGAAATTACAGGTAACAGAGAACAGGAATCACAGGAATTTACAGAAGAAGAATATACAAATTCTGATATCAGTCAATGTTCCGAATCAAATAAAGTCGGTTTCTCAATAAGAGCGCTACAAAAGTACAGTTTTGTACAACATAAACAGTTTTGGATATCAATGAAATTCTTTATTCCTGTGAAAGTACATTCGATGCCATTATGTATGAAACTCGATTTCTTTTGCATGGCCACCACGGGCACGCTTGCAGAAGTCCAGACGCTGAACCCAATTTTCGACGGTTTTCAAGCATAAATCGGCCGATACTGCTGCAATTTCACGTTCGATATTCGTACGAAGTTCATCAATCGTCGCTGGCTTGTTGGCATAGACCATAGACTTGACGTAGCCCCACAGGAAACAGTCTGACGGCGTCAAATCGCACGACCGAGGTGGCCAATCGACTGGGCCATTTCGTGAGATAACACGTTCACTAAACTTGGTTTTCAATAATTTGATTGTGACATTCGCTGTGTGGCTTGTGGCGCCGTCCTGTTGAAACCGCATATTGTCCAAGTCCATATCATCCAATTCGGGCCAAAAATATTCGGTTATCACTGAACGGTAGCGATTCCCATTCACAGTAACGTGCCGGTCTTGATCATCACGGAAGAAGTACGGCCCAATGACGCCGCCGGCCCATAAACCGCACCAAACCTTAATTTTTCGGGATGCAATGGTGACGCATGGAGTACGTGTGGATTGTTGTCTGACCAATAACGCATATTCTGCTTATTGACGAAGCCATTCAGCAAGAAATGAGCCTCATCGCTGAAGATGATTTTTCGATGAAAATCCGAATCATTTTCAAGTTGTTGCTCAGCCCAATTCACGAACATAAGACGCTTCTGGTGGTCAAGCGGCTTCAGTTCTTGCGTCAATTTGATCTTGTAAGGATGTAGGCCAAGATCTTTTCGCAAAATTCGCCACAACGACGTCACAGAGATGCCCAACGCTTGAGAACGACGTGTGAGAGACACATTTGGGCTTTCTTGAACTGAAGCCTCAGCGACAGCAATATTCTCGACACTACGGGCATTTCTTTGTCTCACTGGCACGGGAACATTTTGTACTGCGCCTGTGGATTCAAATTTTTCCATTAGACGCTCAATTGTTGATCTGGTAGGACGATTATGACGACCATAAATTGGACGTATCGCTCTTAAAGTTGAGGCCACTGACTCCGAATTTCGGTAGTAAATTTGAATAATTTCGACTCGTTGTTGGCTCGTATATCTTTCCATGCTGAAATGGCAAACCTTAGTGAAGAGAAATGTCAAGAAAGCGGGGAAAAATATGGCGTCGTTTGCTGTCCCTATCGGTCTAATTTTGTAGCGTCCCTATTGAAAAACCCTATATTATTCAGTGATTTTATAAAAAAAGACTTACTTTATCTAATAGTTTTATTATCGGATCTTAATTAAAAAACAAGTAACCTAAAAAAAAAAATAATTTTATAAAAAAATAAATATAAAAACTAACGTTTTTCCTGATATAGGGTAAGAAATACTATTAAGACTAATTAGTAATCATATATTTGACATCTACCTTTGGTATCGTTATTGTAGCTTTTTACCATTCTTAAAATACAGTTTGTCAAGAAAGTGTTTGCACATAGTGAAATTATTGTAATTTTTACTTTTGTCTTAAAAAAGAACGATCTTAATTTTTATTTTGATTGTTTTTATTTATTAATTTAGTATTATTTGTTTAATTACAAAGATGTAGTGGTGAGAAAAAGAAGAGAAAAATGAAACAGCCGCAGCAAAAGCAACAATGAAAACTTAAAATACTTGAAAATTTTACTGTCAAGAAAGTGTTTTTTTGCATTAAATTCTATGTTTATTAAAACTGTACTAAAATTATAATAAAAAGAATTAATATTTGGTATGATCCCCTCTGGAGTTAATTACAGCTGGTAACTTATTTCTAATAGAATATAATAACTTTTTTACATCATATCCCATAGGAATTTTATTCCATTCTTATTCTAAAGCAGTTTTTAGCTCTGCACGTGTTTTTGACTGCCTTTTGGCAACTTTTTTGTTTAAACACCCATAAACTGCTAGGGCCTCTGGCCTGTTGTATCTAGCACTTTTTCACAATTGAATAGGAGCCACATCTTCACTCTGTGCTGCTCTGTTTCGTATAATTGACCTGGTAGAATTTAAATTTTTTATTAAATCCAAATTTTCGAGCACTGCTAGTTTAATTTATTTCCAAAATCTTCAAATATTGTTTCGCAGTCGTTGTGCCTTCAATAAACACAATATCGCCAAACCCTCTGCATGATATATCTATACCCCCCTACCATAACAAATAGTTGGCTGAATTTCACTCTTGGAATAGTATTCCGTTTTGCCAACGCTTTTAAGAGCCTACGCCATTAAACCTGTTAATATAAAATATATTTATTTTTGATAAGTCACAGAATACGACATTATCCCAATAGGAGTCTGGCATATAAATTTACCTCATCGCGAACGAAAGCCTCTTCTCAATATGCTGTATCGTAAGCTTCGGTTTCTTACGTGCTACTCGTGAAGGTTAAGCATTTCTTTCTGGGTATTGTCTCACTTACTCATGCGAAATAACACCACCGAACTCTTGTTTAAGCATAACAAAAAGAGGTCTTGTCAATATTTTAGGGTTGTCACGCACCGCTCTTGTTAAGAACCGTTCCCTTCTTTCCGAAAAAATGCGTGGTCGGCCGATTGATGGATGGTGATGTAGTCTTTTCTCATTTTCAACACGATTTATAATGTTAAAAACTGTTTGTCTTGTACCAAAAAATATTTGGAATAACTCTTCAATAGTTAACCCAAGTGGAATGATTTTAAAAAATTAACTGGATTATATCAAAAAATGTCCTTTTACCGGGCATTTTTATTTCTGTTTGTATTTAGTTTTATTTGTATTAAAATCCACTGTATAGCACGATATCTAAAGCGCTACAAAAGACAAAAGAAATACTAATTTACTCTATTTCCTTTAAAACATCTCGAGCTCAACTCTGAAAAAAATAAAACCAATAACGGTAAATCCTTTCAACAGCTTCAATATATAAAGAGAGCGAAATGTAAAAACACTTTCTTGACAGTAAAATTTCGAAGTGATCTTAGTTTTTGGCGTTTATAAAACTTGTAGGCCCAGTTCTCGATCATTTGTGTTTAAACATTTCACAACACACACAACACAATTGAACATAAGAAGCTCGGTCCAAGTCTTTTGAAGTGTTGAAATGTCCATTTCGTTTTTTTTTTCGCAAAAAAACTCTATTCTTCGTACGAAGTGGCATAATGGAATGTACAAGCTGTTATTGTAACAGTGTCGGTCTTGGCGCTCTGATAGCAATCCTAAATTTCAGCTGCAGGATGACTTGACCTCAATAATGCTTCAACATCATGCAATAAACCCTTTTTTGGCATGACAATAGACGTACGTAGTTGCATGGCTCCTTCATGGTAAAGATGTTGAGCCCATGATACAATTATAAGTTAAGCTCACATTTAAATAGATACTCAAACAACAAGTTTTACAACAACAAAGCTGTGAGAACGCTAAACGTCAAATGATAAAGACAATAACAACAATAAGAAAACTAAAATTCGACCAGCCGATTTTGACATACAGCTTCCTTTTTACTTCAATTTGAGGCCTACCTTATAATTCTGCCATGGGTGAGCCCATGTATTTAATACCTCCAAAATCACATATTAGACTATGATAAAATTCTTGCGTTTGACCCGACTACTGTCACCTAATTTGAACGCGTAAAGAAAGATACTGCTTTCTATCTATAGAATGAGTCCAAAAAGAGCTGTTCTTAGCAAAGTTACCTATTTTAAAAAAATATTTTTCAAAACCATACGTGAAGTATAGAAGTAGTTTTGTTCTTAAGTACAAATGAGTTTTAATTGACTTCTTAACATAACAAAATTTTGCCAAATAACACAGGGATGGCTTATATTATATATCAAAGCCTATGGCAAAATTTCAAGGCATTTCATAATTTTTTTGTGGATTTTTAAGAGATTTTACTGTTAAAATAAAGTCACTTTGTTTTGGAGATAGGCGTGGTTTTCATCCGATTTGGCTCATTCTCGAACTTAATCTCCATTTTTTAAAAAGAATCTTATATTTTGAATTTCATCGCGATAACTTTAAAATTACGGCTGTAATTGTGATCACATACGAACAGACGGACAGACAGATAGACACACGGAAATAACTGACACGCCTTCTTATTGGCGTTACAAACGGAATTACAAAGTTAATATAGCCCTTACGCAGTACGCGTTGGGGTATAATCCACAAAAAAATCCTTACATACTTTCTTAGATGGCGCCTACAACCAGGTAAGTGGGTTTCCGCCTGTTGTAAGAAATTGCGCCAGCCATTTCTGTTTTGCGCTTGCTGGCGACAGTTGGAATCTCCAAGTTTCGCCAGGTTGTCCTCCACTTGGTCCTTCCAACGGAGATGCGGACGTCCTCTTCTGCGTTGTCCGCCGCTGGATACCGAATCGAATATTTTCTTCGCTGGAGCGTCGTCTTCCATCTGACGGTCTGTAGATTTTACGAAAGATCTTTCTCTCGAACGCTGCCAAAATCTTTTCATCAGAGCTGCTCAACGTCCAGGTTTGTCCTGCATATAACAGGACAGGCATGATTAGTGACTTATATAGCGTGACTTTTGTTCGTCGAGAGAGGGCTCTGCTTCTCAATTGCCTACTGAGCCCAAAGTAACACCTGTTGGCAAGAGTTATCCTTCGTTTTATCTATCTACTGATCAAAAAAAAAAAATCCACAAAATAATTTTTCCGTCTCACTTGTATGAAATGCAACACTTTGGGGCGTTGCTTGTACGAGCAGCTGCTATATTGCTTTGCGGGACTTGAAGAAGCAGTTTCACGAACCTCACATCTGGCTGCCGAATTTTCTCGATGTCTTTACCGATGTTCCTGACCCAACAACAGTGGTTTCAGGCCAGCTGTTTCATCCTTACTACGGCCCCAATGGCCATCATGTAAAAATTGTACTATGCGTGGGCGTAGAGAAAGTGGTATGACCTCCCGATTCAGTTCATCTTGCAAGTAAATTAATTCATTGCAAGCAACCAGTGATAATTTTCGATTAAAAAACGATAATATTTCTTCGCTTTCTGACGATAGATGCTTCGGCCAAACGTTTGGAATGAATTTACGAATTTGAGAGTCGTCAGGAGAGTAGAGTCATTTTTTGAATGTTTGCAAACCAAGTCTGCGTTAATGGTTCAATGGTTCAATCAATTTTTTCAGATTATACATGAACATTTTATAGATGTCTAAAGATTTTAAATAAACTTTAGTATACTCGCGGGGGGTATTTTTATTTCGATCCTGTCGAAGATCCATTTCTTACTAGCTTCATATATATTAGGGAGTTTTAATCCTTATAACTCCTCTTGGCTATGGGCCTGGCCACAGTTCTCAAATTTTCAAGTTTTCTAATAAAATGCTCATTTTAATATATATAAGGCAAGCATGCTTCTCCGCACCTAATATCGCTCAAACTGTTATTATTTATTGCCATCATTACAGTGCTTTAACAACATATGCTGCCCCAAAAAATGTTCAGCCTAAAAGTATGCATAGAAAATTAATTTGATAGTTATTACTGACTTAGAGCAGCATGCTTGCCTTTAAAGTATGTGCATACTTTCAGGCTGAACGTTTTTCAGGACAGTATATGTTGTAAAAGCACTGTAGTAATGACAAAAAATAATTACAGCTTATGCATAAATGCTTCCAACCCGTTGTAGGACGGGCTTTTATACTTGTAAATAATAAATAAATAAAATACTTATCTCTGTCAAATAGTTTGTTACATTTCTAATTTATTATTAATATCAAAGAGAGCTAACTTTTTCACTATTGTCTGACTGTATTAAATTTTTTAACTTTTAAATCTATACATTTGAAGTTTTAATTGTATGTCCATTTATATCATCTTATCAAGTTAGCTTTTGTTCATGCAAAAATAGAAATTAATTTTTGGAAATGGATTTTTTATGTAAAATTTTTTTAATATTCTGACACGCATTGAACAAATTAATATAATTTTCAAATGATTTTAAAAATAAAACAAAACATCAAATGCTTCAAGTTTTTCAATAACAAACAATGCTTGCAGTTTAAAACATAGTCATTATTTGACTGCTTATGATATCAACAAAAATACTTAATGTGAAAATTTATACCTGAAAAATGAGCCAAAAGCGGAGGATTAGGTTAGAAGTGGGATAAAAGTTGAATAAACTAACAAAAATGTGTCTCTGAAACATCAAGTTACTGAATGTCAGCTACTTTATAACACTTTTAGCCAAGTTACGACTGAAATACAGCCTACTCTTAGGCGTCAGGCACTTAAAAGTTCTTGGGTGCTGTTAAGAAAAGTTGTTGGAACTTGTAAACTTGTAGAGGCCCTAAAATATCGAAAAAAAATTGCTGCTTACCTAAATTTTGTTCTTGTTATTTTGCTATTATTGTTGTTGATTTTGTCATTGTTACCAAGAAATTCAACACAATTAAAATAAAATTCTTCATACTTCACTAGCGTGCATAAAATTATTCAACACTTGAGCACAAAAAAAAAAAAAAAAAAACAACAGCCACAACAATTATACAGGTATAATTTTTCGCTAAAAAACAATAGAGGCTCAAATTTATAAAACGCTATAAATAAAAGAAAACCAGCAGAGTCTTAGGAAATTTCAACATTTTAATAAGAAAAAACAAAAAAAAAAAAAAAAGTAAGAAATAAAAAATAATTAAATAAATAATTGTTTTGAGTGTTTTGAGAAAATTTGTAGCTACGAGTAATTGTTGGCTGCTATGCAAGGTAAGCAATTATTACTGTGGCAGCAACTGCAACGGCAACAATTAAAATAACAATAGCACAAATTTGCAACACAATTATTGCAATATGTTTTTTGTGTTTTTTTTTTTTTTTTTTTTGTTTTTTGTTACTACAACAAGAACACTAAACAATAGTTTTGCATGCTGTTTAGTGTTGTTTTGAAAAAAACTTGAAAAAAAAAACATTGAAATGTTAAAAAATGTCTGGCAATCAATTAAAAGCTAAGCTGACAGCAGCTGGCTACCCTGCTTTTAATAACAGCTTTTTTTTTACATACGTGAGCGCACCACAAAGCTGTTATTTCTTTAATGTTGTATTTGTTATCGCTGCTATTTTGTTGCTGTTGTTTTAACAACAAGCTATATTTTTATGCGCAAACATGTCAAAAAACTATTCTTATTTTCTTATTTTTACTGCATTTCACTAGTATGATGGGCCTGCAAAAAAAAATGTTTGTAATAATTATTTATGTGTTTAATTAACGTGCTGTTGGCAACTTTGGTTGGCGTTGGAATGCTTTTGGCAGCTTGCGTGTTTGTTGACAATTCAATGAGGTGTTGTTGGAATCTAGAAAAATTGTACAGCAGTGCTGCGTGTATGTTTAAGCATATCACATTTAAGTTAATTTGTTTAAATTCTAATTTTTTTTTTTTTTTTTTTTGGGAGAGCGATGTCTTAGCAAAAAAAAAAATTCATGCAGATGATCCATATAAAAATCTAATTTTATATATATTTTATTTAATATATATATTATGTTATATATATTATATATATGATTTAACATATAATGATAAGATTTAAATTATTTATAAAATCCTTTTGTTCTTAAAGTAAAAGCCTAAGTCTTATATTATTTTGCCTAAAATATAAAAAAAATTGTCATTGACTGTGTAATTTATCTCATTTTTGTTTATTTTTGTTTTTATTTATTTATTTTTTTTATATATTTATATTTATTATATTTATATGAAGTGAAGCGTATCCCGGTGAGAGCGTTTTGCATAGACCAAAATAAATGCCCGGGGCAAGGTCCGGGCTATAAGGCGGGTGAGCCAAGACTTCCCATCCAATATTTTCCAAATAGTTTTTAACCGGTCTTCCAACATGTCGCCGAGCGTTGTCGTGTTGAAAAATTACGGCTTCGTGTCTGGTCGCATAATCCTGTCGTTTCACGGCTATGTCTCTCTTTAAACGGTTCAATTTTGTTCGATAGAGGTCACCTGTGATTGTCTGGCCTGATTTTAACAGCTCATAATGGAGCACGCCCTTCTGATCACACCAAATACAGAGCATTACCTTGGCACCATGGATATTTGCCTTTGGCTGGGAAGACCCTGGTTGTCCGGGCTTCATATATGAATGTTTGCGTTTCGGGTTGTCGTAATGTATCCATTTTTTATTCCCAGTCACGATCCGATGCATAAATGACTTATTTTTGTAGCGTTCAGGCAGTATTTCGGACATTCCAAAATTGTCTTTCCACATCTCACGGCTTCAAATCATATGGCACCCAATTTCCTTGCCTTTGAATGTATCCGGCTGCTTTGAAATGGCTGCTTGAGTGACTCACAGCGATTTTGCAAGTTCTTCTTGTATTTGGCAACAATCTTCATCGAGTAATGCTTCTAGTTCTTCGTCTTCAAACTTTTTTGGCTGACCAGCACATTCTTCGTCTTTTAAGCCAAAATCACCACTCTTAAATCGTGCAAACCACTTTTGGCAAGTTCGTTCAGTTAGAGCATGCTTACCATAAGCTTTCATCAAAATACGATGACTTTCGGCAGCAGTTTTCTTCATATTAAAGTAATGAAGAAGAACTCCCCACAAAAACACTTTCTCAGGCACAAACCCTGTAGGAAAATCAACTAATTTAAAAGTAGGTGATAAAGTATTTTTTTGTCAACCACAACTAGTTGAAATTCTGACTTTTTTCCATAGAACGAACTAACATATTTTGTATGGGGATGTCCGCTAGATAAGTCAATTGACTTTCGTCTGCATATATTTGCAACTACTTGTTAAATTAGTTATATTTAAATTATTTTTTAATTATTTTAAAATAACCAATTGCAAACTATTACTCATGGCCTAAAGATAATAATATTTGATGAAATAACATGGTTAAATACATATAAACTTGTAATCTAATAAAAATTTGCAATTAAAAGATGTCAAAATCAGAGCAGTTGCCGCCTTAATATAATTTAAAGTTAATTATCAATCACTTGTTCTTAAGTAGTATTTCAATTACTTATATATAATGCAATAAAAACTATTTAGAATTGAAGTGGATGACGGCTTAATATAATTCAAAGTAGTTCATAAACTGGTTTATTTAAAATTAATTTTTTAATTAGTTGTTTTTAAAAACAAGTTAGTTTGTTCTTATAGGGAAGTTCCACATATTTGAGTGAAAAAAAAAATTATTGTTGTTCACGCTTCAAATGAATCACATATACTGAAAAAGACGCACAATGACACTAGCTTTCCAACGCATGTTCAGAATATTGGAACGATGGAATAATAACCAAGTTATGCCATCTTTTAGCAAATCGCACGAATTAAGTTATAGACCCAATATTATATACAATAACATATTTTCGCTAAATTTTCTAAATGTCCTCCGCGTTTTCACCTCCCACCCAACCGATTAATCACTGAGATATTAAAATATTGTTCATTAATTTGCGTTTGGTTGTTACTTGCTTAGTTTTTTTCCGTGCAGTGGTAGCGCTGCTTAAAATTTGGACGTCTCATATGCGACAATTTAGTATTCACTACAATACAAAGTCATTTACTCTGTTAACCAATCTCTGCCTCACAACTGCACAAAAAACACTTTAGGTTTAGCAAAAAGTTCGCCTACTCATTATTTGTTTCACTTTCAAAACTTTTTAGAAAATAGCCAAAAAAAAATTAATAAATTTTAAATTTAGTGATTAATAAGATACATAAAAATTTAACAATAGAAAGTTTTCAATATTGATAATATAACTACGGTTATAAGCATTAAAAAGTAAAAAGAACTGGCAGTCGGCAATCGCATTCACTCCCATTTCTCATGTGTGTGCAAGAGTGTGTTATCTTCATGTAAGCGCTAAATGTAAGCACTAGCAGTCCGCAGTGGTCCGCGACCTCGCCATGGACGTTTTTGTTTTATCCATAAAGAGCGCTAACACGTTTTTGTTACTCTTTGAATTTCATACCAATAAATTCTAAACATGCTATAAAAAAAATAATCGAAATTTTATCGCTCTTTGTGTTCATCCGCTCTCACTCTCACTGTTTTTTGTCACTTTTACATTGAAAGCAACCAAAAACCATTTCAACTCCATTCAAACGATCACCGTGTAACGTCAGCCCAAGGTTGATTTATAAGGTTGTCGCAGGGCTGATGGCACTCTCTTCTCAGTACCCATAATTGTCAAAACCAGCCAATTTTGCTAATGACTACGAAAGAAAAACGGATGATAAAAGAGAGCACTTGCAGATTTTCTATGAGCTGTCAACTTCGATTTGACAATTATGGGTACTCGCTCTCACCCTTGCGACAACCTTATAAATCAACCTTGGTCAGCCATAAAAAAATGTCAATTGCAATAATAAACATTTCTGTTTTTATTTGGTATTATTTTGCAGCTCAGCACTACACATCGACTATAAGTCGACTATATTTTTTTTGTTTTTCAAAATCCCCTCTGAAAAAGATTCAGGGAGGTGAGAAGAGACGCCTGCGAAAACCCGGAACTTTTTTCTATTTTCCATATAAGCAACATGGGAAAAATTATTTTTCTACTTCTTATTTTTATCTCTTAAAAACCAAATGACGGATGTAAATGACTGAAATGTTTCCTAAAGAAAATTTAACGTTCCTCAAAATTGTACCTGATAATTTTTTTGATAAATCCACTTGTTCTAAAGTTATTCAAATTAAAAGCTAATTATATGTTATAATATTACTCTTTTCTCCAGTTTCCGGTAAAATCATTAAAGATATCATTAAATATTATCAAAAAATCATTCAAAAATTAAAATCGTCAATCTTTTTAAATAACTTGACTGAAAAATCCACCAATTCTAGGAAGAATTAATGAAAAATCTTTTTTATTGCATTAAATAATATTTACAAGGCCTGTGTATGTGTGTGAGGGAGAGAGAGAGAGAGAGAGAGAGAGAGAGAGAGAGAGAGATAAAGAGAGAGAGAGAGCAGCAACAGTACTTGCTTGCAAATATTTTTCATGGCTTTGTCCTCTAAGAAAGTCATTAAAAATATATTAATATATTAAAAATATTCTGACAATTCGCAGAATTTCCAATTAAGATTTTGTAATATTTAATTTTAATGATTTTTTTAGAAACTGAAGAAAAAAGTGTAATTCTAACATACACATAACTTTGAATTTGAATAACTTTTAAACGAGTTAATACTAATTTTTAGACATTCGGTATTTGCAGGCATCTCTTCTCACATCCATAAATCTATTTCAAAGGGGATTTTGAAAAATAAAAAATATACGACTTTTTTAATCACCCCACAATGTATATGCATTTCACTTTTTGCCTCGCTCGAACTTTTTTATGTTTTGTTGTGCTAGCTGAGCAGAAAAAGTGAAGCGTAGAGTGCAACATGGAGTTTATTAAAACTCGCGTTTATTAAAATGATCAAGCAATGCGTGGCATCGGGGAGGATGTCTTAAAAAACTGTACTTTAATCAAAACATATTTATACCCCAACGCGTACTGCGTAAGGGGTATATTAACTGTGTCATTCCGTTTGTAACGCCAAGAAGGAGGCGCGGCAGGTATAGAAAAATATATATATTTTTGATCAGCATCATCTCCTGAGTCGATTTCCGTGTGTCCGTCTGTCTGTCCATCTGTCGACTCGATTACAGCCGCAATTTTAAAGTTATCGCGATGAAATTCAAAATATAAGTTTATTTTTAAAAAAGAAGGATCAAGTTCGAAAATGGGGCAAATCGGATGAAAACCACGTCTACCTCCCATACAAAGTGACTTTATATTAACCGTAAAATGTCTTCAAAGTCCACAAAATTTAAAGAAATGCCTAGAAATTTGGAAGGTGAGCTTTGCTTTTCAGTCTTAATCCTGGCTATGAAATTTGGAAAAATCAGATGAAAACCACGCCTACCTCCCATACAAAGAGGATTTATTTTAAAAGTAAAATCTCTTAAAAATCTGCTCAAATTAAATAAATGTCTTGAAATTTAGGCTTTGATATATAACACTATGATATTTGGCAAACTCGAATGAAAACCACGCCTACCTCCCATGCAAATTGGCTTTCTTTTAAACGTTAAATCTCTTAAAAATTCACAAAAATTAATGAAATGTCTTAAATTTTGTACTTTAGCTTTGATATATAATATGCAACATCTCTATGATTTATGGCAAAATCGGATCAAAACCACGCCTACTTCCCATACAAAGTGACGTCATCAAAATAGGAAAACTTTCGTTAATAAATAAAACTGAATGTCATCGTTTATGGCGTGCCTGAAGACTTCGAATATACTTTGAAAGGGGGGCGGGGGGAGGGGGGCTATTTTAGCTTCGGTACCCTGCCGAAGCTCCACCCTTACTTTTTTTTTTACAAATGTCGAAATCAAAATAGCTCTAAAATGTGCTGTAGCACAAATATGGCATTTTTAAAATTTATTTTATTAAAATCGACCCAGTACCTTTGGAGTTTACAAGGAAACAAAAATGTACCTTATAATTTTATATTATAGTATAGATATAGATTCAACAATTCTTTACTTATCAATGTCTCTATTTTCCGTTGTCCTACTTGCATTACAAATAGCTAAAAATGTATCCGCTCTGCGCCAATAGTAGTAATCGTATAACTTCATAAATCCTTCAAAATAGTGAATATATCAAAAAATATTCTAAGTTTTGCTATATAAAATTTTTGTTCAATGACTTTTATAGCGCAAATTAATACAAATAAACATAAGTTCACATACATACTCTCTCACAGAAACTTTTATGCGTGACTTTTATTAAAAAGTCAAATGTTGACATTTAAACATTGTTTGCTGGTTGTGCTCGTATGTTTAACTGACAGCTGTCAAAATTGTGTTTGACAACAGTGACGGTATGAATTGGGCACAGACCATAACAACTTGAAGATATGTATAAGCGTTGTTGTCGTCATTTCAATGCTCTGTGCGCATTCATACACGTATGTGTGTAGCCGCCATATTGAAAGCCCTTTTGAAAGGAACTTTATATGTAAATTTGTAGAGCGTAACAGAAACAAATTATATTTGACTAAGTGAGAGTGAGAGTGAGTGTGTGTAAAAGTTCTAAAAGGTGAGTGATTGAGCGCATAGCTATAGGATATAAGTCTACATATACACTAAAAAAAAAATAAATAAATTGAGTTCAAAATCAAAACCAGCCAGTTTTTGTATTGAAAATTTACAATCATATAATTTATAATTGAATTTGTATTGAAAACACGAATATTTACATATTTTTCTTGAGAATCTAAGAACTTGTATTAATAAATTAAATTTTCCTTTAATAAGTATGTTTTCCAAGGAAGAGAGAAATAACTCGTTTGAATTATAGATTCCTTGCTTATTTGGTGACAAAAGTGCTAAAGCCTAGAGCGTAGAACGTCGGACCTTCGACGTTGAGGTTGTGAGTTCAAACTACACATACACCAACTCAAACGCAGTTTACTGTATCAGCGAAATGAGTTAACGCAAATGCGTTATAGAGTAGTTTGAAATGCAATGATTCCTGTTCCAACAAGAATTTTAATAACGCAGTGAGGGTTTGAATTGACCAACGTATTGCGTTATGTGGTTCAATTTTCGAATGCGGTGAATATTATGGCGGAATACTAAGCGCAAATTTGCTTCACTTAGAAAAAATACATTAAATCAAATAAAAATCTACAATCAACATTTAGATCAGAATCTAACGAAATCTTAATTCTAATTGATTCAGTAAAGATTTTTAAAATCTAAAAGTAATTAATATAAAATATAACTAAACGAAACGCAGATTACAGCACCCACCAAAAATAAAGATTTATTTAACTTCAATCATGCAGCTAAGCTATATTTTGTTTAAGGTTTGATGCGAGCTATCAAACAGCATCATACGCGTTCCTGGTATGCAAAACAAGTTCGAAGTTGGACTCGAATTTACTTCTGCTTTGAACACGAACACGTCCAAAAGTTGACAAAACCATTTGTGAATGGAAAAATATTTATAACAGTCAAACGCACCCCAAGTATTCATGGTTAACTGCATCTTCCCCGGACCCCTTGTCAATATTTATGCAGAGGAATAATGTTCGCTTCCAACTTTCTGTTTCTATGTTCGATGCGCTGTACAAAATGTGCAGTTTTTGCTAGCTGTATGAATATTTTTTAATTTTGCTTTGGGCTTGGCATTTGCATTATTGCGTTATTGCGTTACTTTTATTAAAAGAAGTGTATCAACGCAGTAACGCATTTAAGTGATTCAACTCATTAACGCAACTAAGCGCTGTGTTACCCATGTCTAGTTCGAACCTGGCAGAATTTTTTTTATTTTTTTCGAAAGGTCTTTTTTTAAATTAATGAAAAAAGAGCCCCCCCTTACTCGTCAATGCTATACGCGGTTGCAAAAATAAATGTTTTTGCATTCTGTTTCTGTTTTTGCATGTTTTGCAAGCTTTGAGAGTAGTTAAATTGAGAATTTCAAAATGATAGAATTTATCACAAAGTTCGGAGATGACTTCAATCAAGTTTCAAGCACAACAGCTGTTTACATAATTTTATAATAGAAAATAACTGATTATTTGATTGATATTAATATTTTTTGCTGATAACAGAGATTTTATGCATCATATTTAAAACATCAATACTAATATATGTGTAGAACAATTTAATTTTTTTTCACAAATCAAGAAAAACTTTTCATATGCAACCATCACGATCAGCTGTTCGAAGCTATTCGAACGAGCTCGAAGAAATTTTTCAAGTATTGAACTTTCGAGCTGAAAAGAGTAACATTTTGCTTGTGCTTCTTCTCTCTCGAGCTCGTAAAATGTTAAAAAAAAACGCAAAACTGAGCTGGTGCGTAGGAATATCGACAAACTAGTACGCGAGAGGTTCGGGTTCAATTCCAGCAGTGATAACTTTTAAATTGAGTTTACTTTTTACTATTTATTTATTGTATACTTAGCTCTAAGGCTTTATAGCATTAAGAAATTTAACAATTCATAATAATATTAAAATTAATTAGCAATTCAATTTATAAAAATAAAAACCATATAGCAGGTATGATGTAAAAAATGTACGTATATTCTGGATAGTAATTAAATGAGAGTAGTGCTAACACATGCAAGGCTAGACAGACGGGGTCAAGCTCTGGCATATGCCATGTAAGACGGACGTGGTCGCGCTCTGGACAATCGTGTTTAATTATATTCAGCTTGAAAATGTTGACAAACATTGCCAGGAAAATATTAAATATCATTTGGTGAGCATGATCCAAACCAGCGGCTGGACACACCAATTTTTATGTAAATCGTTCTGGCATGGTGTATTGGATTGACAGGTTGATTAGATTGATTGAGAAGATCCAATAGGCTGAGGTCCATTCATTTGTTTTATATCCATCCCATGCGAAAATGCTGAACATTTAGGAGAGCATAATCAGAATCAGTGATGGAATCAGTGAAAATATAATATTTTATGTTGAACTGAGAGCATGGATTCATTTAAAGATAAAACTTCTGAGACCGAATTAAAGTCTACACTAGCGCTTCTTAGTGGTTCATTCTGCAAATAATTAGTTCTGCAAAAGTTCATAAAAAAAAAGATCAAAAAACCAACGAGGAACATTGAAATAAATTTTACTTAAAAAATATGGACTGTTGACATATTCATGTAAAAGTTTAATAATCCAACTAACATTAAGCATAATTCTTCGATTTTTTAAAAAAAAGGTAGATTTAGAAGCTGCAATCAATACGCATAAGGAAGTAAATGAATGTTTGAATCACAATATAGATTGCGTAAGCAGAACAGAAGAAATTTTTTTGGACAGATTCTATATCATCAAACGGGGGCACCAACGATTGACCCATATTATAGAATGGATTTACTAGTGATATAATTTTTTATAAATATTACTTAGAGTTTAAATAATAATTTTTAAACTCTTTGATTATTTTTATTAAAATCCATAAAAATGTACAATTTATATGAACACAACACTACTACCACTGACTTGAACTTGAACTTGAATGGATTTGATATTATTCAATTTAGAAAAAAAAATGTAATTTAAAATATTCATATTTGTTTCAAAACTTATTTTTTTTTTTTTTTTTTTTGAATTGAATAAAGTAATGATTTTTAAATTCTTGTTTATGTTTATAAAAATTCACAAATATGCCACATTTACAGGAGTACTACAGACTCACTGCAACTTAACCCTCATCGGTCCCCGAGGAAATGCATCGAATCGGTCCCATTGTATCAATTTGATACACATTCAAACAGAAAGTTAAAGAAAACCGTACTAAAAATTACAAAAAAATTTATTGTCTTATATTTTTATAGTTCTATTATATTGTTTTCATAAATTTAAATTTAGAAAATACATTTATAAGTAATGAAAATTTAAAAGAGAAAAATGTCAAAAATGCTTATTTTTGTGGCTATGTGCCTTTATTAGCGCATTTTTCGCAAAGATAATAATGATGATCATTACAAATATAATTCTTACAATTATCACAACGACTTGAATACAAATTTTTATTGTTTTTATATGTACATATGCAGCAACGGCCGCGTTTCGTAGTTTTTGGCAAATGGATAATCGCCGGTAGTGCTTCAATATTGAGTCTTCGATGCTGAGATTTCCGCTTTTCTATGTGTTTTTGCACAAGAGCCATTCCTAGCTCCTCAATAAATATTCGACGACGTATATTTTTATTGGTTTTGGTGTTTTTCCAAGCCGGAAATAGCGAAATATACGTTATATATGCATTCAATGCACTCACGTCCAACATGTTGCAAAATACTGTCATTGGCCACCGGTTTATCTTCCTTTTGCAGGTGTAGGTAGCCACCATCTGGTCCATAGTGTCCCCGCCACTCTTGGTCTTGTTATAATCCTGAATTAAATTCCGTTTCTTCTCAGCATTTTCACTTATAACGACGGCATTGTGCCATGTACTGAGCAGTGTAACATATCTATAACGACGCCGAGGCACATACGACAGTATTAATGGCTTGTAATTTGTGGTCATATACAATAACGCTCCAACATACAGGTTTTTTCCTCATATCCAACAATATTGGGGGCATTTTGGTCCTATTTTTCCGTATAGTCATTCGGCGTTTATGTAACTCTTCAGCCAGTTCATAAGAAGTAAAGAAGTTGTCGCATGTGATATTCCTCTCCGACAGCCCATTTACCAAATCCAAAACAACACGGCGTCCAATATTGCGCTCTGGAGCGGCGTTGCGATTGCGACCAACATAAATTTGCGTGTTGTAAACATACCAGGTAGCTGAATCGGCCAAAATCCAAAACTTTATGCCGTATTTAGCCGGTTTCGATGGTATGTATTGTCGAAACGGACAGCGTCCACGAAATGGAACTAGCTGTTCAACTACTGTAACATTTTTGCCTGGAATGTATACAACTTGCAAATTATTGTTCCATTTTTTATATATGGTGCGTATCGGTGCCAATTTATCACGGACAGAAGCAGTATTGGCATTACGTTCTTCTTTATTGTCAAATCTGATACATCCATAAATTTTTTTCAACATTTCAGCAGTGACATTGTGTCTCGAAATATTGGTCGACCGGTTTCTCATTTCAGAGTTGTGTAACACATTCACCAGCAAGCAGTAGCAATCCGAAGTAACCATGTAGAGTATCCATATCTATTTGTTCCCATTCTTCTTTGTATTTCCGCAAACCATATAAATTCGTCATATTCAAAATAGTATTTTCTATCGGTCGCAGAAACAAATCAAATGCAGACAAAACATCTACAACATGAGCAGCTGCAACTAGTTTTGTTCCTACAACAACAATAAAAAGAAACAAACACTAAATATGAAGCACAAAACAAGAAGGGTAGATTTTTTACCTGAAACAATATTATCAGCGCGACTATATGAAATTCTTCCGTTATTTTCAAATGGCTCCGTTGAATATTATTTTTTTTTTATTTTTTGACAAATATTTTTCTTCTGCCACATTTTGTTCCAGTGGCTCAACATCGTACTCATCAGAATGCTCACTCATTTCTGCAACGCATTCTTCCTCCATTGTGAAATCATCGTCACTATCTACTGGAGATTCTTCTGCTTCACTGCCAGATTCGGAATCCATATCATATTCGTCTCTTTGACGGTTTTCACGTAGATTTTTTTCCATTTTTTTGAAATCAATTGAATGTATGTATAACGCAATGAAAGTATGCGGCAGATAAAAATCACTTCAAAATACACTAAAATCACTTATCACTTCAAACAAATTCAATTCAATCTTCACTCGTGTGTGTTTAAGAACATACTGAAAACAAAAAAATGAAATAAAATGAGCCTAACCCAAGAAACAACTGGACTAACCATCGGCACATGTATTGTATCAAGTTGATACGCGTGACCGATTCGTAACTATTTCGTCTCAGGTAAAACCAGAAATGCCCGAACAATAAAAACTCATTAGCCCGATTCTACAGGCAAAACCATACTATTTTCCCAAAAACCGGTTCTTTCCATCGGGCAGTTTTTTTTTATTCAACTTGAAAGACAAAAATTGTATCAAATTGATACGAGGGACCGATGAGGGTTAAATTAAACTTTTTGATATATTTAATTAATAAAAAAAAAAAATATTTTTACGTTAAAATGCTCAGATTTTTTTCAAAAATAGTCATATTTTTTCTTTCAAAGATTAATTTCGTTTTGATATAAAAAAATATCCTTGGTGCCAAGGCTTAGTAAATTTTGTTTAAAATTTAGCAAATTTTCTTTGATTTTAGGGTGTGTGTTTTTTTTCTCAGTGTAGCTATATATATATGCCAAAACTCAGCCAAAGCTGACGATTAAAGTTTAAGTTTTAAGATTAAAGTCAATTTTAACTTTAAAAGCAGCCACAACAGCACAGAAAGAAAAAAATTTAAATGATTACAATAAAGGAACTGGCTTAAATAACGAGCAAGTCAGGAAAATAACGCCAAGTACAATCACTGCTGCTGGTTTCTTAAACATTCGTTATATCCGCTCTTAAATGTTGGCAGTGGGTGGTTGATGTATTTTTGGTGGACCAGTTTTTTTTTTTATTCATTATACTGAGCTACACTCTACAGAGTGCGCAATAAATTTCGTACAATTCTGCATTTAAGTGTAAGCATGTGTATTTATGCAAAATTTACTCACACAGGTAAATGTGTGTGAGCCGCCTTTAATTTAACTGTGGCGACATGTTGTTTAATGTTTCTTGCTGCTGCTGCTGCTGCGTTGTCGTACTCCACTTGCAACTTGATACAGAAACTTTTCATTTTCTTGCTGCGTTTGTAGCGTTTTTTTATTTTCTTCTTTTCTTATTTTTGCAATTTAAAATCTTAATACTTTTAACTTAAAATGTGCTTTGTAAACATATGGCAATGCTGCTGCTTTCACATGCAGTCGTACGACAGCAAAAGCACTGGCTATGCTCCTAACAAATTACAACAATTACAAGCAATGTGCTGCAGTAGCAGGACGATAACAAAAACAAAAAAAAAAAAAAGAAAGAAAATATACACAACCACAACAACAACACAACAAGAGCAGGCATTAATGCTATGAAAAACAAAAAAAAAATACAAATATGCTGCCACTAGAGGGCAGCAGCAGCCAACCAGCCAAACAGCAAGCCAGTCAAGCAGCCAACCAACTAACCAGCCAGCCAACCATACAGCCATACATAAATGACAAGCATGGCTAAAATGCTAGTATAAAATTACATTGCATATTTTTAGGAGCTTGCGAGTGCCTTAGAGTTGCTTTAAATTGAAACAATGCATGGCGCGGTGCGCTACAACGCAATGCAGCCACCACCACTCAACCCCCCTAAGCAATTACATACTTGCCTTGCCTGCGCGCCATGATAGCGTATACCACAAGTGCCACTCCCCCCTCCCAGCCCCCTTAAGCTCTTTTTTTTTTTTTTGGTGGGCGGTTGCTGCGGGTCGCAGCATGTGGTATACATTTGAAAGCGTGTGGTTTGTGCGGCACTTGGCGACGTTTGTAATCAGCGCAAACACTGTCTCAAGTTCTCACGATGTAATTATCATAAAGTGTGCGATTATATGGCGGTGTAAGTGTAAGTAAAGGTGTGTGTGCGTGTATGTAGCTCACTTAGCCTTGCTTGGCTGCTTTGGTATTTTTTTATATGTATATGCTGCCAGAAAAAGCGTAGGATTTGGTAGATTTTAACTTATTTATCTAAATATTTAGAAAAAAAACAAAAATTATTAAAAAAATATGCGCTTAAAATTTCTATAAAATTTTATGTTTTGAGATTTACGTGGAAATATGCTTAATGCTTTATCAATAACTTTTTGAGCAGCCGCCAAAAAGTATGCAGTGGTTCCTCAAAATTTTTAAACCTTTTGGTGCTGTAATATAATATGAAACTTTCTGTGTGTGTTTTTAAAATAAGCATTACATAAGGGGGTAAATATAAACTAATAAGGAATGGATCTTTGACAGGAATGATGCTAAAATAATTCAATTCAAATCAATTCAATATTTATTCACATTCCTCCATCTAAAACTAGTATACAATATTAAGACTATATTATAAATTTAATAGTGACATTTCAATAAGATATATTAAAATGAATATCTATTCTAGTGGAGAAAATGGTAATGACAACATTAGTATTAAAATACTGTGTACATTGTCATGTTACAGGAAATTAAAGAAGGTTTTTGACAGTAAGGCTAAGAGAGTGAAAAGAAAGAAAGCAGAAAAGATAGAACGAGAAGGAAAAACAAGCTTAAAAGTTTGGCAAGTAATGCTTAATCTAGAGTAACGATTCTAAACCATTGAAATCAAAACTACACAACCATATTTTACAATGTTTCAGAAATATATTAAGAGAACTGCATTGTTAAGTAGCAGTAGGCAATTTATTAAAAAGAATGCAGGAGACAATTGGGTAGTTGTTACGATAAGCTGTTGAACGAAAAAACGGAACGGTAACATTTTCGACAGAGCATAAGTTGTATGGAACAACAGACCTTAAGATTTGGTGTTGGGTATTTAAATAAAATCTCTTAAGAGTATTATAATAATAAAGGTGACGAATTGGCAGGATATTTAAATACTTAAAAAGTGGCAACGAAGAAGTTCTTTGGATAGTATTATGCATTTTTCTTACAACAAATTTTTGTAGTGTTAGTAAAGGGTTAATTTTATTTGCATAAGCACCGCCCCAACAAGAAATTCCGTAGTGTAATTTAGAATGAAAAAGGTCATAATAAAATTGTTTTGATGTAGATAGCGAGCACAGATTGCGTAAAATTGGTAAAATTTTCTGACAACTGACCGAAAATACATTTTTAGTGCGACAGTATGTTGACTCCAATGGAGTTTATTATCCATAACGACTCCAAGATATTTATAGTGATTGACTTGTTGAATATTGAAACAATTGGGACTACACGAGATCGCAGAGTTATAAGATTCAGATGAACGAAAACTAACAATGAACTTTTTGGAATTAGAATCGTAATATGTGATATCTATTTAGGGCGAAACTTCATATTTTAAGTTGAAATACATCAGTCTGGTCTTATTACTTATTAGTAATTTATGCGAGGCAAACCATTTTCTTAAGATATCCGTGTCATAGGTGATGTCTGCAACTAGATCGAAAAGTGTGGGAGGAGCATATGAAATACCCAGATCATCGGCAAAAGCTGTTACTATGCCGCGAAAATGCTGATCAAAAATTGAATTAATATAAATTAAAAATAGAATGGGACCAAGTCCGAAACCCTGTGGTACGCCTAAAGTTATTTTAGCAGTGTTACTAGAAGATTTATCAATTTTTACTCTTAGAATACGTGATTTCAAATCTGATTCAAACCAGTTGTACCTCATACAAATAATTATATGTGCACCATTAGTAAAAGTATTTTTGCGCTAAAATAAAAATGTTTCAAAATTCTGCTCTTGCAGTTATATTATTTATGACAACAGTAACATAACATAACAAAGACTTTATTCAATTGTCCTTTAAATTAAATAAAAAAATTAACATACAAAACTTCATCATAGTAAGTAATTATATGTGCACAACTTAATTATATGTATGTGTTTTTTGCCTAATTTTCGATCTTAATACTAACAAATATTAAATAACATTTCATATTAGTAATTTATATGCTTTCTTTTTTTTAAATAACTTGGCTCAGCTGGAATAGCATAGAATTAATCAAGGATTTTGGGTTGGATGGGCTGATACTTTGCCATTCTTGCTATTTTGCTATTTTAAACTCCCTAGCTGCCTCAAATTGCCTTCCATCCTTATATACTTTTCCATAGAGGATTCCCTAGAGATTCTCAATGGGGTCTAAGTCTGGACTTATTGCTGGCCATTGCAGTAATGGCATATTTCTGACTGTAAAAACTCCTTTGTACTCTTTACACAATGTATTGGCGCATTATCCTGCTAATTAGTCCAATAATCGCCACAAAGTTGGCCGGAAAATTATACAGTGACACATATTCGTATAAACGCACTCTTAATTTTAAATTTGCTACCTTCTCTCTCTGTTATTAATGCATTACTCAAAACAAATTCCAACTCATATTGTTAACTAAACTAACGGAAATTTGTATTGAGTGCAAAAACCTGTTTTCGTTGTTGTTGTTCTATATAAATCATTTCAGTTTAAATATTTTACTAAAAACAAGTACATATTCGTTTAAACGCATAAACTTTATTTTCAATAGGAATGAGAATAAGAATATTTATTAAATTTTCAATAATTAATTGGTCCATCATTTTTATTTATAACTTCAAACATACGATTCGGCATCGACTTCACAAAATTTTGCAGCAACTGATGATCCAAATCTTCCCAAGCTTCCTTAATGGCCAACTTGAGCTCTAGCACAGTTTTGTAAAGGTGTCCTTGGGCTTTTTGACCATAGATTTTGCGTGATATGCATCCCCAAAGATTCTCTACCGGATTCAAATCGGGACTGCATGCAGGCCATTTCATAAGTGGGATGTTGTGCTCTTCAAACCACTTTAATGACTCTTTAGAAACGTGAATGGCAGCGTTATCCTGTTGAAAAATACTGTCTTCATCCATTTTATCATCCAAAAATGAAATGAGAGCATCATCTAACAATTCCGTGTATTTTTTTGAATTCATTTTGGGCGGCACAAAGCAAATATTTGCTTTACCTCTCGATGAAAATGCCGCCCACACCATAACGCTGCCACCACCAAAGTTTCTTTTTGACATACGTACGTCATTGTTACACAAATCATGCCAATAACAGCTGTAAGAGTCTGGGCCATCTAAGTTGAATTTTTTTTCGTCAGAAAACACAACATTATCCCACTCAGTTGACCATTGCATGTGTTTTCGGGCGAAGTCTAAGCGCGCCTTTTTGTGATGCTGCTTCAACACAGGCTTGCTCACCGGTTTTTTCCATTTAACGTTATCTGAGTTACGTAAAATGTGTGCAATATGCCTCGTTGTCACTGGAAGATCTAATTTTTCTTTTATCTGAGTTGAGTTCAAAAAATTTTTGGTGGCTTCCTTCCTAATCTGATTAACTTGGCGAATACTCAGTTTTCGAGTGCCTTTCGTGGGTTTTTTTACTCCATAATTAACACAATTTTTTAAAAAAGAGCGCATGACTGCTTCTGATCTTCCTAGTCTCCGCCCAATTTCCCGATTTGAATAACCCTCTTTATGGTACAGGTTGATTTGGACTTTTTCTGTGTCATTGAGGTATTTTCCCTTTGGCATTTTGATAAAATCTTAAAAAAATATTATTAAGAAAATAATTTTACATTTAAATTAAACAAAACTTACCAATTGTCAATTTAATACAAGCAAATACTTATTTCTTTAAACCACTAATATGTTTTCTACCTCCTTAAACAGGTGCATTTAAACGAATATGTACTCATATTCCATTGGTTCCGAGGTTGCGGGCGCCGGAAACCAATGACTTCTTCAGCGGCAGCGCGCATGGAGTGGGATATATGCGGCCAAAGTCCGCCGGCGTTGTCGGGTCCAGAGGTTGGTTGGTTGAGCTTAACCGAGAGTTGAGCGGAGTAGGCTTCGGCAGTCCGTTGTAATTGCAGCTTAGCGACATCTAGCTTTCGTTGCATTCCTGTGCGTATGTTCTTCGCATTGCATAATCGCATGCGGATCTTGGCTGCAACAAGATAATGGTCGGAGTCAATGTTGACCCCCCGAAATGTACGCACATCTAGAACACTAGAGGCATGCCTTCCGTCGATTACAACATGATCAATTTGGTTTCGCGTTTTTTGATCCGGGGACAGCCAGGTGGCCTTGTGGATGTCGAGGTGCTTAAATCTGGTGCTACTAACTACCATGTTTCGCGCCGCGGCGAAGTCAATCAGTCTTAGACCGTTGTTCGTGGAGGTCTCATGAAGACTTAACTGACCGACAGGGGGGCCAAAGATGCCTTCCCTTCCGACTTTCGCATTAAAATCGCCGAGGACTATTTTCACGTCATGTACCGGAAGGTGGTCGTATACGTCCTCAAGGCTAGCGTAGAAAGCGTCTTTGACGGCTTCTTCCTTTTCCTCCGTCGGGGCGTGCGCGCAAATAAGGCTGATGGAGAAAAATTTTGCCTTGATGCGGATCGTGGCCAATCTTTCGTTGACAGGTGTGAACCGGGAAACAAGGTGGCGTAGTTTCCGGCCAACAACGAATCCACATCCAAATTCGCGCCTCTCCGCATGGCAGCTGTAGTAGATATCACAGTGTGCTTGTTTAGAGCAGTCTTGCCCTTTCCATCGCATTTCCTGGATGGCGGTGATGTCAGCCTTTATCGTTTTGAGGGCTTCCGCCAGTTGGATAATGGCACCTTCCCTATAAAGAGTTCGGACATTCCAGGTGCATATCCGTAAATCATTGTCCGTTTTTCGTTTGCGGTGGTCGTCAACGTAATTGGGGTTCTTATCCGAGGCTGGTTTAGTTTTCATTGGGCAGTAGTAATGTGGCGGGACCCAAACCCTGCGCACATTCCATGCTTAAGGTCTATGGAGTGACCCGCCGCTCAAATTAGCCGTCAAACTGACGGATGCCAGTTTGCCGTTGCCCAGGGAACACCACGTGGAGGTTTGAGTCGACTTGAGACGATTTCGATATGGATAATGCTGGCCTCGCCAGGTTGAGGCGGTCAGACACGTTGCCATGTGAAGGTTCGCCCCCTGTTCCCCTGCATGTATGAGGTACATGCTGCCCCTAAAACCGATTGTGCGAAGCTTGTTTAATAAAATACTATGTCAAAAGCTTTTGTTATGTCTACAAACATTACCCGCGCACGACTTTCTGTCGTCCAGACCTTTAAGAAGGTAAATACCTCTTCACTGCCGTTTTGTAGTTTATTTGAAGTCTTTTGCCAGTTTATAAAAGGTTTATTATCATCTGCAAAAATATATATATATGTAATACGCTTAATTAAATTCAACATTTAGTGCAATATGGAGTAGTCCCCTATTTTTTATACATCGCTTTTTTTTAAATATATAAATTAAAGGTTAGGTTTAATGAACTATAAGAACTTTGAAGCCTACATATATCAAACCATTTTGAGAGCGATGTTTTGCCCTCCCGCCTACTTCTCTGGACAACTGACTGCACATTATTCCATAAAATATGGAACATTTTGTTGAAGTCGAACAAATTCTTAAAAATAAAAAATGTAAGTGGCACGCCCCTCTCCAGTCCCGACCAACTTTCTAAAATACAGACTAGTCATTATAATTAAAAAAACTGTAGGCACTATTTTAATTACCAGAACCTGTATATGTTTTTTGTATATACACCTGTCTTATAGAGTTGGAATAAAAACTGTAACTTAAACTGAAAAATCTAATTGCATGCAATAAAATTTCATTTCATTTATTCAAAAATTTCAAAACATTAGTACAATAAGAACTAAGTTATTTTATAGTACAACATAAATACATTCAATATAGATATGATAACAACTCTTTCGTGAATTAACTTAACCAAGGGTACATTACAAGTTTAAAAAGATAATAATTTGATATAAAAGTAGCATATATATATAAAAGCACATAAAAGAGTTACCGGAACATTTAATTAAAATTAAGGAATTTTAAGAATTTCAAGAAAGTGAAGAGAATAATTAGAGGGAAGAAAAATAATTAAGAACATATTGCCTAAATGTACCTCTCAGTGTCACCTCTCTCTCAGTCGGCGTGGCAGAGCATTCCACAGTCTGATGGCATTAACGAAAAACAAGCGCGATGAATTTAATGAAGCATGTCTTGGAATTATAAGAACATTACTTCTTCTAGATAAACTAAATTGCAGTTTATTATATAAGTAGGAAGGTGTTTTTGTATGAATCAGCTTGTGTAGATAAATACAGTTTCTGGCATCAAGGTAAGATGGTAGATGGCACCCAAGTATAGCATTTTTATAACAAGATAAGTGATCAAATTTGTGCAAACCAAATACATAGCGCGTAGCATTATTAAAAGCAACTTGTAGTCTTAACAGAGAAGAGGAGTCAAGCTTACTAAACACCAATTCTGTGTAAGTTATCACAGGTAGTACCAACTGTATTACCAATTTACGTTTAATATTGACAGGAGTAACACTAGCGGACATTCTCAAATTGCGAAGGACATAATACACTTTTTGGACTACACTATTAATGTGATCAGTACACGACAGAGACGAATTTATATAAAAACCCAGATTTCGAATTTTCAACACTAATTTGAGCCTGTTAGACCCAATACACAAGTCAGGGAGATATTATCAACACTAATTCTATGTTTACATATAGGTAGAACATACGATTTGGCAGCATTCAATTGAAGACCATTGTCTTTGGACCACTCACTGAAGTTATTGAGATGTTCATTCAATCTGCAACAAAAATCATCGAGTAGCCCAATGCACCGAGAAAGATACAGCTGAACATCATCAGCATATGCATGAACAGAGGAGTGTTTGCAGACACAAAATAAGTCATTGATAAACAATGAAAATAAAAGTGGACCAAGAATAGAACCTTGTGGAACATCACTTAGTACCAATTGATTCTGCGAAAAATTATTCCCAACTTGAACTTTTTGCAACCGATTAGACAAATAACTTGAGATTAAATTGACAGCACTTACACTAAATTTTAGTTTAGTTTAGTTTAGTTTAGTTTATTGTCTATAAATTTTTACAATTTTTTCAGACAAGCAAACAATAAAAATTAAAATAAGTAAATTAGTTATAATAAAGATTCAGCGCATGTATAAATTCATTTTTGGAGTAAGAAAAATCAATACATATTTTTGAATTCAGTAAATTAAACTCACTTAAACAACTATTCATAGGTTCAAATAATAAATAGTTTGATCTACAAAAGTTGATTTTAAAATAATTAAATTTCCTTAGACAATAGTTTAGGGACAATCAATAATTCCACAGACAATGTCATATAAAAAAACCAGTGAATGAATTTTTCGTCTCATTTCCAACGACTTCAAGTTCAATAACAAACATCGAGCATTATATGATGGTAGCGGTTCAACAACGTTTAAAGATCTTAAAGCGAATTTCAAAAATTTCTTTTGAATACGCTCAATTCTCATTATATGAACCATGTAATAAGGGCTCCATATAAAGGAAGCATATTCAAGACGCGACCTTACAAAAGCAATAAAAAGATTTTTCAAAGTGTAGGGATCAGAAAAGTTTGAACAATTTCTTCTCAAGAAAGCATATACCGAATATGATCGCGAAAGTGTGCACGTTAAATGTTGAACAAACGAAAAACTTGAATCTAAAATAACACCTAAATCTTTGATCTCATCTACAAATTTAAGTTGAATACTTCCAATATAATAAGTAGATGAAAAAACTTTTTTAGTTTTAGCAAAAGTAATGTGATAACATTTATTGATATTTAGAAATAGGCAATTTCTCAAGCACCAATTATAAACACAATTCAAGTCTAACTGCAATAGATAGACATCAAAACTATTACGAATAGTCTTAAATATTTTTAAATCATCTGCGTACAATAAAAAATTTGAAAAAGAAAAACAAGAACTAATGTCATTTATAAATACAATAAAAAATAAAGGTCCTAGTATGCTTCCTTGTGGCACGCCCGAAGTTGCTTTAAATTTGAAGGATCTAGCATTTTCCAGCTCAACATAACACAAACGATCCGATCGGCCAAATAGGATTTTATCCAACTCAAAAATTTAGAATGAAAACCGATACATTCAAGTTTTGCAATCAATAAGCTATGGGACACCTTATCAAACGCCTTCGCGAAGTCGGTGTATATAGTATCGACTTGAAAACCATCAGCAAGTGAAGACAAAGAAAAATTTGTGAAAACGGCCAAATTTGTCGTTGTTGATCGACCACTAACAAAACCATGTTGTGCTGGGGATATTACATTTCTTAAAGCATAATTGAGTTTAACCTTGATAATGTTTTCAAAGAGTTTAGCCGTGTTGGATAATTTCGATATTGGCCGATAATTTGTGGCATCATTTTTACGCCCACTTTTAAAAATTGGTGTTATGGAAGCAATTTTCCAACTCTTAATAAAAATGCCAGAATGCAACGATTTATTAAAAATCAATAATAATGGCTTCGCAAGAGAAATTGCGCATTTTTTAAAGAAAAATGCAGACAACCCATCAATATCCGATTTCATTGAGCTTTTCATACTAACAATACCTTTAATAACATCTTGTTCTAACAGAGAAATCTCGCCTATATTAATAGTGTTACCAAACTCAAATTAATATAAAACATCAAGAGAATCAAAATCACTATCATCCTCGTAATTGGACTTAAAGAAATCGGCAAACAGATTGACAGAATCTTGAATATTATTTGAAATTTTAGAGTTGAAAGTTAAAGTATAAGGAATAAATGAGCTGTTATTCTTCGCCTGAACAAAACGCCAAAACACCTTCGGATTGCATTTAATATTTTGTTCGATTGAAAGAATATGCTGTCTGTATAAGAACTTATTCAAAAAATCAAATTCGCGCGCAAAATACAAATATTTGTCCTGATACAAAGTATTCTTCGTAGCCTTGAAAAGATTATAAAATTTGTTTCTTTGATTTTTCAATCTTTTCAGACCTTTCGTATACCAAGGTAATTTATGGATTTTTTTGGGCAAATAAGGAACATGTTGTTTGAGAATACTATTGATTGTCTCTATAAAAACTTCAAAACAAAACTTCAAAACTTCAAAACACAAAATTCAAATCCGAATAAGAGCTTGAGTTTTTGACACAAATATTAATGGTTTACCTTGTCAAATGCTTTTGAAAAATCAAGCAAACTTAGCAATGTGATGTTACCAGCATCATATTCCGTCCTTATGTCATCCAAAACCTTTACTACAGCAGAGGAACACCCATGCCCTGCTCGGAATCCTGACTGAAATGGGGATAGAAGTTTCTTGTCCTGAATATGACTATTTATTTGTTGAGCCATTAGTTTTTCACAGATCTTTGAAAGAGGCAAAAGAATGCTTAAAGGCCTGAAATCAGTAGCTCCGGAAGGGTTCGTTTTTTTCGCCACAGGTAACACAATAGCTACTTTTCACATATTCGGGAATGAAGACGATGTAAAACAATAATTAATTAGGTGTGTAAGCTGTTTTATTATATGAGGTAATAAGATTTTTATGAACCTAATCGGAATGTTGTCTTCACCCATCGCATTTCAGTTTAACTGCATTACACATTTTCCAACATTGTATTCATTAATAGGCACAAAATTAAAAGAATGCAAAACGGATATATTACAACTAACATACAAATTATTGTCATTCAAAAGAGATGAATTGTCTAAAAAATAGCTATTGAGTGTTTCTGGGTCAATTTGGCAGTCAGAATTTTTCTTATTACATACCCCGATTTTTTTAATATTTGTCCACAAAGTTTTAGAAGGAAAACACCTAAAGTTTAAATAGAAAATTGCATACTTATAGGGATGCGTTTAAATTAGCGTCATTCGAATATTTGTGTGAGCAGTTTCTGTAAAACGAAAAAAGCTTCTACGGGGGATCTTGAGGGGCATTAAAGTATGGGATGAAAGAGGAGACTTTCACCATTAACTGGATGTTTTCATTTTTTTGATCCGTTTTGTCATTCTTATAACTTCTATTCATCTAAAGTTAAAATTTATGCAAAAAACCTTCATTTTGAAAACATTTTGTAACGCCCAAAATATAAATAGTAAAGCTACAACCGCATACCAAAATTTAACGATAATAGTCCAACCAACCTAACAAAAAAAAAATGCAATCTATTAAGGCGGTCTTCTCATTCAAAACCCGTTTTTTGGACCCTTTTTAAAAAAATTCTTATTTGAAAACGCAAAGAATAATTGAAAACTTTTTTTATTTATTGTATTACAAAAGGTTTAAAGTAAATAAAAAAATTTGTTTTGCCTCGATGGCTGTTCAAAAAGTAATGAGACTTCAAAGTTGGTGGTGAAAAAAAAAGGTGTCGTCACGGCGGCCACGATTCCGGGTCTCCGGAGCGTCTGAAATGAAAAAACAAACGGGGTTATAATCAGAATAAATGTAATTCTCGGGTGAACCTCAAGCTTAATTTTGTGATTTTTTTTGACAAAATGGCGGCCATTAAAAAAAAAAATTTCAATTTCGGGTTTTTTTTTTTGTAGCTTGTAGTAAAAAACAATAGTAAAAAATTTTTTAAAATTATGGTCGAGGTTCACCCGAGAATAGTGACAATTCTGCGTCGATTCCATTTTGTTTCATGAAAATCGGTTCAGTTGAACTGGAGATATCATGGCCGCCAGTTCGAAAAACGTGGGTTCGAGATAAACGCGTTTAAAGTTTGAAGTAATTTTTTTGGGGAAAAAAAAAAAAAATCAAAAATGTTTAAATGCAGTTTTAAAGAGCTGACAATTTTTACTTACAAATATTAGTCGGCGATGCCAGCTCCATACAGGCCACCTTCCTCTTTTTCGTAGAAACTGCTTTCTGCTGCCCTCTCTGCTCTGCGAGCCGTTCTGCCAGCTTTTGATGATGCCGCAGCTCGAGTCTCTGATCGGTTCAATCTGTCTTCATTGCGAGATAGTGCGTATTCGTATGCGTTTTTGCCAATCGCAATACCCATCAAACCCATAATTTTAAGTATGGGTATAAAACCGTCGTTGAAGAGGCACGTTGCAATGAAATTGGCCACTTCGATGGTGCGTGCGCCTGAGTTGATGTGTTTGGGCGAAAGTGACCAAAGAACAGAATTGTAGGACTCATTGGAATTCTGAGTTTCAGATCCAAGGCATCTTTCAAGCAAATTATCTGCCGACAGCGCTTCGTAAGCTGGTTTTATTACCTCCATCACCTTCTTGTCCATTAGACCTTGCTTCACAAAAAAGGCTGTATCTTCTAAAGTATTTCGAATTTCTAAAAATCCTTTTAGGGGCATATTCACAACTACCCAAGCTATAAATAAATGCAAAAAAAAAAGTTGAAAAAAAAAGTTGCTCAATGAGAAGACCTCCTTAAGTATAGTTTGCGAGCAATGGCCATTCATTTTTGATGAAAAATTTAAAAAACTCACCTTTTTCTGAAAGTAGCAAAAACAGTTGTGCTTAACCGAATGCCATGCCCACAATTTTAAATATTTTGAGCAAAATTTTAGGCTACCTTACTTTGGATACATAAAGGCTGGTTAAATTTTAGGGCCGATGTTGATTTTGAATAAAACACAAATTATTTAGGAAATTATTGTCATATCTTTTTATTATGATAATATTGGTATGGTTCAATTATGTTTGGAACAAAATATCGGTAAAATATTCGATGACGCTGAGGCATAAGTGAGGTTCTATGCCGTTAATGTTCCAAATTATCTCATCCTTTGGCTCTTGCATTGTTGCTGGCTTATCGACGTACACCTTTTCTTTCAAATAACCCCAAAGAAAGAAGTCCAACGGTGTCAGATCACATGATCTTGGCGTACAATTGACATCGCCACCACGTGAGATAACACGGCCATTGAATTTGTCGCGCAAAAGAGCCATTGTTTCGTTAGCTGTGTGGCAAGTGGTTCTGTTGACCGTTCTGTTGAAACCACACATCGTCCACATTCATATCTTACAATTCGGGCCATAAAAAGTTTGTTATCATCTCACGATAGCGAACACCATTCACAGTAACTGCCTGACCGGCCTCATTTTGGAAAAAATACGGCCCGATGATGCCGCCAGCCCATAAACCGCACCAAACAGTCACTCTTTGTGGGTGCATTGGTTTTCGACAATCACTCTTGGATTATCATTCGCCCAAATGCGGCAATTCTGCTTATTGACGAATCCACTGAAGTGAAAATGTGCCTCATCACTCAAGATGATCTTCTTCGAAAAAAAAAATGATCATCGACTGTTCCCATTTCTTGCCACCATTCTGACCATTGACGACGCTTGAAATGGTCAAGAGTCTTTAGTTCTTGAGTCAAATGCACCTCGTAAGCGTGTAAATGCAAGTTTTTATGCATACTGTTGCAATTACTGTGCACGACGACGAGTTGAGGTGGACGGCTCTTCAGCCACACTATCGCAAACAGCAGCAATATTTTCTGCAGTACGAGCTATACGAGCATACACTGGTGTTTTCACATCTCCTACAGACCCGGTTTGCTAACTCCGCCAGGTTTCGGCCTGCCTGTCCCAAGCCAGGATAAAGGAGAAGGGTTGGTTATGGGATACGTCCCATGCCGTAAAAAGATAGAGCCAACCAAGAGCTCGGGGTGGCGCCCATCTTGGTAGCAGGTCAATATGTATATTATATTGAAAAAGCCTGCGATGGAATAGCAATGGTCCATAAAACTTGTTAGCACGGGGATAGTCAAACCCGTCGAAAAAATGAGGTGACCTTATCTATCCACGGCATGGAGACATGGCCTATATGGTCAACAAAAAGACAAAAATTGTGTCTTAGGGCACAAGGAGTGTCGCGTATGTGGGCACAAAGGCGACCTGTGACGCTGGGCACAGATCAAATTAAATCGTAGGCACTTCATATAGGGTATGGTGATAAACCATGCCTTGTATGGAAGTGCCAGTCAGATACGAAACAGTGCTATGTGCACAGTCAAAAACAAAAGTCCCTATATATGTATACAAGAATTTTTTGTCTCTTTGCTGGGATGTTGTAGACCCCCATTTTCGACGGGACCGAGTTGCCCAGGTGACTATCATGGGTTGGCCCTTCGGGGAGACTCGTACAGGTTGTGGTTTGTGCACATCGCTTGCACAGGTCTAGATTGACCGGCGGGGTCGTGCAGTTGTACGACCGGGCTGGCATACCTGCTTAGTATGCAAGAGATTGGATAGGTCTCGTGGTCTCAACCAGTAGATGGTAATGAAGGTACGCCATCTACCGGTAGCCAAACTGGTACTATTAAGGGCAGTATGGAATTCTTATTGCATACTGCTTTTACAGCATAGGGCACAGGGTAATGCTATTGTGTTTATGAATGTGACATCTAGTACGTGGTTGCTTTTCTAGTGTCACTTGGATAATACAGGTCTGTGAAGAGTATTTCAGGTGCATATCCTTTTTGGATATGCATTTTTTAATGCTGCTATATGTTCATTCATGAACTATAACTCCAACGTCTGTGGATCCAGAAGAATTAAGCCTTAACTGGCAGGGGTCTTCTTAAAACACATAATATAGACCCGGTTTGCTCCAATTTTTGTACGATTTTTCCGATTGTACGCACATTTGGACGATTGAATTGACCGAAAAAATCACGAAGTGCACGATATGCATTTTGATTGGAACGCCCATTTTCATAATAAGACTGAATAACTTTAACGCGTTGCTCGATTGTGTATCTTTTTTCCATGGTTCAAATTGAGTTAGTCTGAAATTGAGAAATGTCAAATGAAATGCAGAAAAAAACTTTACGTTTAGGTTTGGTTCACATGCAACATTGGCCCTTAAAATTTAACCACCCTTTATATATATATATATATATACACAAAAAATGGGTATTTTGGCTAATGGATTTAATGCTTGATCCACAGTGCGTCGCTGCATATGAAAGGTAGGGGGAGCTTTTATAAGATTTTGTCAAATTATATAGTGATGATTTATATTTAATATCAGAGCTTATGCGCAAAATTTTTAGGCATTTCTTTGATTTTTGTGGATTTTCAAAACATCTTACTGCTAAAATAAAGTTCCTTTGTATTTGAGGTAGGCGTGGTTTCCCTCTGATTTATCTCGTATCTTGTCCAAAGTGACTATTTGTACATTTTAAAAAGAGATACTTTCCTAAAATATTTTTATGCTCTATGTTTACTTTAAGGGTACTTTTTTCGAAAAGTTTCGGTTAGGTCCTAAGAAAGGAAGGCTTGAGCATTTTACAAAAATGTTCCTTATAAAATTTTACCATAGTCTTGTGACCACAAACGAAGTCTGTAGTTTTTGTGTTGGACTGTGTTATTTGATATTGCTCAAATCATTCATAAACAACCAGTGCTGAAATTTTTTAGTCTTACAGCTAATTTTGTCGGGACTTTTCTCTGAAAAAAAAAAATGTAGTTATTTGCGAGAAATAGAAAATAAAGTGGTACCAAACGTGAATGTGCCACCAAAGCTTTCTATGTTGTAGGAGACACACTACAAATACCTTTATTTCAGTTATAACGTTTTTTGTTTTTATCTCTCCTATTTAGTACTCAGAATCAAGCTCTTAAAATTCCCACTAATCGCATAATTCTAAACCCTAAATTTTCTATTTTGTAAAAGAGCTGCCCACTCACTCGCAGCCAAAACATTTAAGCTAATTTAGGTTATAGCATGGAAAATATTTTTAACTTTCTATCAAAATACTGTAAATACCACTGAATAAATTTTGAGCTAAACAAAAACTGAGCTGATGGCTGCTATAAATCCTACCAAAACCTGCAACAATGGCGGCTTAATTTCTTCTAACTACGCCTTGCATTTGCATTCATTTAACTGTGCAAACTTTTCACTAATTCATGGAATTTATGCAAATTTTGGAGCAACTAAAATTGAGACTGTGCTGAAATTTTTTTGCGAAGCAATCTTCACATACACACATGCAGCAGAGGAATGGAGCGCATGCTGCACCCACACCCAGCCAGAACCGCCAGCATCGCTAGCACCGCCAACGCGCCTGACAAGTGATGCCATTGAATTTAAATTGTGATTGCGAAAGAGCAAAAGAAAAAAAATGAAAAAGGAATAGCGAATGAATTTTTGAAAAATTAAAATGTTCAACTAATTGAAAATTACAAGTTTACAAATGAGTGCTCGCGCTCTCGAGCTTTTCTTTTTTATTTTTTTATTTTATTAATAAAGCCAACGACAGGCCGAGTGGGTAGTGAGCGGGTTTGATGAAGCAGCGGCGGCAAGCGCTGACGGTGGTGGCATGCAATTAACGTCAGACAAGCTGCTGCAGCTGTCAATTGAGCGTGCGATGTCGTTGATTCGAAGCTTTTGCTTCAAGTTGAGTTGAGTTGAGTTGAGTTAATTAGCAAAAGTTGCTACGTTTTAACTACTTTTTTCGATACGCTTTATGTATGGGTTTGTTTTTGTTCAATGTGAAAAAAAGCTGTCAACTCTTAACTGTCAAATTGACATTTGCATAATTGTGCAATTATGTTTTTGTTGTTTTCTTTTTTCAATTACAACTCATATGATTTTTTTTTTTTTAATTGTGTTAATCGCTGATGTGTGTGTGTGTGTGTGTGTGTGTTTATGAGAGCGTGTGTCACTTCTGATTAACGAGTGGCAATTAAAGAAAAAAAAAAAAATTATTTTTTTTCCACAATTTTGCAATTTTGCATTTTCATCAACAGCGACATGAGAGCAGCTGTCAGTTAGCTGGTTAGTGTTTGAAAACAAAAAAAAAGAAAAAATAGAATTCCTGGCGAAAAAAAATAGTTTTAATTTAATAATATATGCAAAAGCAGTGAGCAAACTTTGCCATTTTTGACAGTTGTCAGTTTGACAGTTTAGCAGATAATATTCTAAATGCTGTTAAACTTACAGTTTACTACACAAACTTTTCGTATTGAATTTTGTGTTGAGAACAAAAAGTTACAAATTTCGTGTAAAGTGTTATATGAAGCTAACTTCGAAATTGTAGTCCCTTTCAGAAAGTAGTTTTTGATAAACTTTTAAAAAAAAAAAATAACAAGGCGGTTTAGCAAATAAGCGATCTCTACATATGTGATGTACAATTATAAAAGACTTTTTTGCATATTAATGAAATTTCACTTCACTTTTTATTTCACTTTTTTGACAAAAATACGATAAAGTGATACACGCAAACAAGTGCACTGTAATTTATAAAAAAAAATAACAAAATATTTTATTTTTATTTTATTAACAATACATTGTTAATATGCAAATATTTCAGTTGTTTTCTTCGGAAAGCAACATTGACCTTGAGCTCGATAAAATATAACCTTTAATAATTGAAAAATTATTGGAGTTATATAAACACATAACTTAAAAGTTATGAAAGAAGGTCGTAATTAATTTACAAATAAATTCTATGGCAGAGCCCGGCCGTTGAAAATATGATTATTTGTGTGTGTGTACACACAATAAATTAAAAATCTAAGTTTTCAAAAGAAACAAATCTTCATGTCGTCATAGTTTAATATCAGCTAACTGCTGAAGTTAAGATCGACTGTGAAATAGAAGAGCAACAACAACTAGCACAACAAAATCTTTGAGTATTTAGAAAAGCTTTGATCTATCTTCGAATAATAGAACTTACTTTCCCTGAAAGTATGCTTCACAAATTAGAAGAACTTTAAGCTGCTTTCATATCATTTGTATTCTCGTACCGCAATTCAGGGTAATTTACTAATTGCATTCGTGAAACAAGTAGAAAATGAAGAGCTTAATGGATCACAGCAAGAATCACGATAAAAGGCTACTGATGAGTTGGTGTAGCGGCCAACGAAACAGCTGTCTAGTCTGCTATGTGATTGATACTCTACATAGGGTATTGTTGTTGTTAGTTGTTATTCCTTCAGTTGTTTTCTTCGGAAAGCAACATTGACCTTGAGCTCGATAAAATATAACCTCTTATAATTGAAAAATTATTGGAGTTATATAAACACATAACTTAAAACTTATGCAAATAATATTTATAGTCAAATTCTTTCAGAAATAACAGATTGTAACGAAAAAACACAGTTTCTATATTAACTATTTTATTTCGAAAACAAAATAGGAAGCTCTTACTGGATCCCCCTTTATTTAGTTTTTAATTCAAATCGTTTAAGAATAGCTCCAAAAATTTCTTCCTGCCAAAATATAGTTAATCTTAGAAATAGTATTCAAACTACTACATAAATCAAAGACAATATGTTTTGCCTCTCTTTTTGGTATATTTTATTGGTTTTTCTGTTGCCATTCGGTTCATTGCTTCGATTAACCATTAAAAGCAATCTTATTGCCCCATAAAATCACTTGACATTCATTTGACCTCATTGTGCACAATAGCATAAAGACAAATAATTATTTCTACAATGGCTGCCATTTTTAATAACGTCATTTTCAATTACATTCTGAAATTGAAAGCACAAAATAAAAAAAAAAAAATAAAACAAAAACAATAGAGTCAAAAACAAAATCAAAGCAAAAATTATTAGTTCCACTTGAATGCCACGTTTGACAACATTGTAAAGATAACTAAAATGCATGAAAAATAATTTAAATTTTAATCGTTTTTGTCGTTTTTTTTTTTCTTCTTTTTTGCAATCATATTGAAATCGCTTTTGTTTTTATTTTTTTTTTTTTTTGTAATTTTGTAAATATTATAGATTTGTTATAGGAAGAACAAAAAAAAAACAAGTATATTTTGAATAAAATTATTGCAATTGACGTAGTTGAAGCAGCGTCAGTTGGCATATTGGCAAAATTTATTCAGGCGTGCCAAGATAAATGATGGCAATAAGATGCAAACAAAATAAATCAACAGCAAAATTAAATTATTTCTGTAATTAAATAAATTGTTGTTTTAAAATTTAATTAAAATATAACGATGTAATATATGTAGCATGTATTTCAAGAAAATATTTGTATAAAAGGTGATGATGAAAATTCAAATAAGATGAAAGAGTAATTTTTAAGGTAAGACTAAAAATAAAAAAAGAAATTATTAAAGACATAAAAAATTTTAAAAACTAAAGTTTTATTGTTAAGCTTAATTGTATTGAACTTGCCGTTGCTCTCAAAGTTCAATTTTTTTCAATCTCATACATTTGAGATCTGTCACCAAAAGACATTAACCTAAATTTAAAAAAAATTTTTTAATACCATAGATATTTGAAAATTACTTTAAATGGGCATTTCCATGTTAACTTACCTTCAGCAACTCACAAATAAAATCAATATTTTTCTTGCATTTTAATGCTAAACTTATAAAAAACAAATAAAGCATCTGTCACAATAAAGAAAAATTTAATAAATATTTTTTCTAAATTTATCGAAAAAAATTACTTTGAATTGGTTATGATTTACGGGCTCCTCCCCCAACATAACCACTCATTTTTTTGTCAACACAGCAACATTGTGTCAATGTTAATTGACAATGAAAACAATTATCAGCTGATAGAGCCGACTTTCTTCTACGCAGCAGCAGCTGTTCCAAACTTGTAGCTCTTTAAATAAAGTTTTGATATTAGTTTGCAAAATAAGTCATTTTGAGGAAAAGGACGATGCCGTTAAGGAAACTTTCTATGCTACTCTTGAGAACGTATAGGACGACCTTCCTGTTCATGACGTCAAAATAGTCCTCGCACGCAGAGAAAAAATATGTTTATATATGTTTGGTCTCAATAACAAAATATTCAGAGGGAACCACCAAATGATTAAGAACTTTCCTTCAATAGCATTATTTTTCGTTATAAGAAGATATTAGTTGTGTCCAACATTAATATAATTGCCTTAGCTAAAAAAACCAACGTCTACATTAATATGCTTGTAACAAAATCGAATTGTGTGTTTCTACCCAATAAAAATATATTTGCACCACTGTTAAACTCAAAAAGAACAGAACTCTGCAAATTTAAAACAAACAGAACTCCTTTCTTTTATGTGTTTCGCCTAGACATACATATATCTGTTTCTTTTGCACTTGCACGAAAAACAGCGGAGGCCTTGTTGCTTTATGCGCTTTCTATTAACAGTTGCTAAGTCTTGGCGTCATTTTAAGTTTCAAGCAGCCACGCCAAACGTGTTGAAAAGTTTAGCTTTTGTGAAAAGTGTTTCTGAAAATGTTTGTTTAAATTAAAAGTGTTTGTGTTTTCAAATTAATAAAATAAAAAACAATATAAAAGAAAAATAAGGCGGTTCAGCAGTAAAAATAGGTGAGTTTTGAAGGAACTTTGCTGAAAAAGCGGGTGCTTTGCTAGCTTATTTAATGTTTTCTAAACATATTTTGTTTGCTTCAAACCAACAATTACTTCTAAGCAATTATTTTGTAATCACAGTGAAAAACTTTTGGCATTTCTTTTGCTAAAATATATTTCCAAGTAAATATAGTGTAATAATCGGTAAATATATTATGTTCTTCTTAATTATCGTTTTGAAAATAATTGCTTGACTGCAATAAAATTATGTATTCTCCAATTAATATATATTTGTCCGTGAATATTTAATGTTACTCTTGACTAAATTATATTTCCAAGCAAGCAAATAAAAATACACTAAAAGAGTTCTCAGTCCATTTGTAATTACAATATATTTATATAAAAACATATTTTCTTTAAGACAAATCATATTGTTTTTAAATTCAAACAACAAGTGTTAAGGTACAATTAAATAATGTTAAGATGCAAATATATATATAAAGAAAAATTGCATTAATTTATCATATTATATGTGGAACCAATTATGATTACTTGTTTCCAAGAACATGCAGAAACATATTATACTTCCTGCAAATTATGTTTGGGAAGGCCTATTATTTTTTAGCGTGCGGCGATTTTAACCGAAAGTCGGAACGAAAGGCATCTTTGGCCCCCCTGTCGGTCAGTTCAGTCTTCATGTGACCTCCACAAACAACGGTCTAAGACTGATCGACTTCGCCGCTGCGCAAAACATGGTAGTTATAAGCATCAGACTTAGACACCTCGACATCCTTAAGGCCACCTTGCTGTCACCGGATCAAAAAACGCAAAACCGAATTTATCAGGTTGTAATCGACGGATGGCATACCTCCAGTATTCTAAATGTGCGCATGTGTCAGGGGGTCAATATTGACTCTGACCACTATCTTGTTGCCGCCAAGATCTGCATGCGATTATGCAATGCGAAGAACATACGCACAGGAATGCAACGAAAGCTGGATGTCGCTAAGCTGCAATAACAACGGACTGCCGAGGCCTATTCCGCTCAACTCTCGGCTAAGCTCAACCAACCAAACTCTGAACCCGACGACGCCGGAGGACTTTGGAAGAAAGGCGCCTTTTCAGACGCAAAAAAAGAGAGCAGGGAAAGCTTGAGCGTGTGGAACTAGAGGTATACTAGGGCAAGAAGAATGCACGAAAATTCTTATACAGGTTAAATGCTTAACCCAAGGTTTCAAGCCCGGAGCTTGAGCACACAAGCTTTAACTTGTAGAGATGAAAATGGAGATCTGGTTACAGATACGCAGTGTCCGCTGAAATTATGAAGACATCATTTCAACCAATCTACTTATTAGCGACGATTCCACCGATACCGCCCATGGAGAAAGCAGTTCAGCACCACCAATCAACTATGACGGAGTGGAAATACTACCACCTAGCCATGAAAGAGGTTCGAGTTGATATCCAACGACTCAAAAACAATAAAGCAGCGTGTGCTGACGGTCTGTCAGCTGAATTGTTTAAAACCGGCGGCGATGAATTGATAAGATGCATGCATCAGCTCATCAGCAAAATATGTCTAGCCGAAAGCATGTCCGACAATTGGAATCTCAGCGTACTTTGCCCTATACATAAGAAAGGAGACTCAACAATTATATAATGTTCTCTCAAGCGTACTGTGTGAAAGATTAAGGCCGATTACAAAAATCTTATCAGTGTGATTGGAACTTTTCAGTGTGGCTTTCGACCTGGAAAATCTACCATAGACCAGATTTTCACGCTACGACAAATCCTGGAAAAAACCCATGAAAACCAAATTGACACACATCAATTTGTCGATTGCAAAGCTGCGTTTGATAGCCCGAGAATGGATTGCCTGTACGCAACAATGTCTGAGTTCGGTATACCTGCAAGGCTGATTAGACTTTGCAGGATGACGTTGAGCAACATGTGCAGCTCCATCAAGATTGGAAATTACCTCTCCGAAACCTTAAATACCGAAAGAGGTTCAGACAAGGCGATCGACTGTCTTGCGATCTCTTCAACATCATCATGGAGGGGATCATACGAAAGGCTGATGGTATTGATATTGTCGGCAGAACCTAGAGAGAGCTGTTACCACTGCTTTCACCGCTATCGTAAAGGAATCAGCCAAAGTGGGTTTGACGGTAAATGAGGGTAAAACAATGTATATGATGTCTACGAACAAGGGAGCGCGGCGTCTAGACTCTCACGTTTCATTCGGCAGCTATAACTTTGAAGTAATCAAGGAGTTTGTATACCTTGGCACTGTCATTAATAACAACAACGAAGTCAGCCTGGAGATAAAGCGAAGAACAATAATTGATAACAGGTGCTACTACGGGCTCAGTAAGCAACTAAGATCCAAATCCCTCTCTCGATCGACAAAAACAACACTCTACAAGACGCTCGTTCTACCTGTGCTGCTTTATGGCGCTGAGGCATGGGTAGTTTCGTAAACTGACGCAGCTGCTCCGGGGGTGTTCGAGAGAAAAGTTCTTTCTATCGCATCCGAATGAACCATGAGCTGTATGAGCTCTACGAAGACATTGACGTAGTTTGGCGTAGAACTGTGCAGCGACTACGCTGGCTGCGTCATGTTTATCGTATGGACGACGAAGCTGCAGAAAAAAAGGTGATCGAGGCGAGGGTCGTTGGTCAACGACGAAGAGGGAGACCATGCCTCCGATGGATGGACGAGGCCGAGGAAGCCCTAACCGCACTTGGGGTATACGATTGGAGAAGGCGCGCGCAAAGCAGAGGCGCCTGGCGAGAGATGATGATGTCGGCTGTAACCCAAACACGGTTTATTATGGTCACCTAAGTAAGTAAGTAAAAGTGTAAATGAATTTAATAGTTTCGTGATACCAGATTGCGTCGTTGAATTAGTGTTGGTTTTTTTTATTTTATTTTCAACAATGTCGCACCCGTTACCTATTTTAGATTAACAACTATGGAGGTCCCTGCCAAGATGCATAATTGCTTACCTATTAGCTAATATAATCATTTGAAAATTTCTTTAGTAATAAATTTATTGCAAAATTATGTCAAATTTTGCACTTTAATAAAATAGCTTAAATGAAAACACTTTTGCATGTTTTTAACTCTTTTTTATAGGTTCACAATGAATACTAGCACACTCGGAATGGTGAAACGGTCAAGAAAAAGCTACTTCTAAAGTGAAAAAATACTAAAATTACTAAAGAAAAATTAAAAATAAATTTATGCTAGCCTATCCACTAGAATCGATAGTTTTGAGCCTGTACTTTGTCAATACAACAGAGTTTTAATTGTGAATCTATCGCATTTTATGTGCATGATGAATTAGCAATACATTCACAGATTCATACAGGTAACTTGTATAATTTTTTTGCATCCAAATTGCAAAATAATCAATTTCTATCTTAGATGTTATCTCTCAATCGAGCTGCACTTTTATCATTTTTTAATTTTTTAATTTACAAATAATACTCTTTTAAAACTATGTATACCTCTCACAAAAACTTTTATCATTTCACATAAGTTTTCAGCTCAGTATAATTGCACTTCACAAAAGTCAACTTGTATGATCTCACTACGGTTTTTATTCTCGATGTAAACGTAGAATAAAACAAATACTTATCTAATCTGACTTAAAAGTTATCCCAATATAAGGACGCTCCCGTATTAAATGCATCGATGTTGTTTCCCATGCAATGCATAGTGAACTCACATCGCTGAAAATATCGAAGGTATCAACGCTCCGTATTGATTTTGAGTGGATTTTCAAATGAAGACTTAAATGGAAGACTTGTTGGTAGAAATCAATTTTATTTGTTTTTAAAGTAGGATTTGGTGGGTATGAAGATCGGTGCAGAGTATTTGTTTAGCCAAAAACTGATTTAATACACGTTTTGCCTGATTGGGTCTATTTAATGAATTGCATGTATTTTTTAACATTTTTAGAGGTATGCCCCTTTTCCCTACAATTAGGATATTTAACAAAAATTTAGATTTTTGTGAAATTTAAAACAAAAATTTAATTTTTTTTTCTTATAAAAAAATATTGCATACTTTGCGGCCCATTGACTTAAAAAAAAATTATTACTATTCTTTGTGTAGCTTTTCATTGTATTAATTTATTATTTCCAAAAATGACTGTCTCTGATTGAGCTGTCAAAACATTAATCATGCAAAATCTTTTACATTCAGCCTTTAATCAGCAAACTTTGTGGAACTTTATTATTTAGTGATGCCTAAAATACGGCAATATTTTGCTGTGCTAAGCTTGTGCTTGTCATGCCTGCTGCAAAGCACAGGGATCGAAAGTGAATTTATGTTGTAGTCGTTTTTATTGTTGTTGTTGTTGTTGTTGTTGTTGTTGCCGATAACAATCGCCATTTATAAACTCATCATCAACTCATTGTCAGCATAAAATAATGAAATATTAAAGATAATGAGGCAAGCATGAAAGAAAACAACATCATTATCGAGTAGCGGCAGACTAGACAAGCCTGAAAAACTGTTAAGAAAAAAACAAAAAAAAAAAAAAAATAATAAGAATAAAAATGAAGAAGAAGAAAAAAAAACACACAGTTAAGAAGTGGCAACAATATGAAGTAAGAAAAAACCAAAAATGAGTGCAAAAACTTTCACAGCTAACTGCTATCTTGTGCTTGTGACAAACTAATTCGTACTCGTCAACGTTGCCAGTCTTCATCAAATTTCTTGAGTTTATCATCTGCCTTCTTATTTTCTTATTTTTGTCTTTCAATTTTCTTTGTAAGCATTTGCTATGAAAAATCAATCTCATTTACATAATTGAATAGAAATTAACTGGTACTGCTTTGTCACGCCCTCGCTGTAAGGCGCCCACTTGCCCCTCTCGCTCGCACTCGCTCAAACTGTGCTGACAAATTTTCCATTATCCGATATTTTTACTCAACATTATTTAGATTTTCATTTTCATTGTGATGAAAAAGGTTGCAGCACAGAAGGCGTTATTTGTGGGGTCGCTCGCTGTTTGGGTCGAGATGCTGCGGTGTAGAAGAGAAAGAGCCGAATGTAGTTAGGTGCTGTTCGTTGCGAAAAATAAAAAGTTTTTTGAAATGAAATGCCGGAAAAATAAAATTGAATTGCTTATGCTTGATGAGCAGCTGCAGCAGGAGTGACTGTAGTGGTGGTGAAGGCGTCAACGGAAACGGAAATAACGAAAAATTCGCTTAGATTGGTGTAAGGGCAGGAAATGTGTGAGATTTGAAGGGCATAAATTCGGCTCGTCTTGCTGCTACCAGTTTAAAGTTGAAGCACTAAACTTGTTCGCATAGATCAACTGCGGAAGTTATCAAGATATGGCAAAAGTTAAATTTATGTCAAAAGTTTGCATACTTTTAGGAGCGCAATTGTACTAAAATACGAGTACTATGCACGGCATCTATACGCAACGCGCACTCTTTGAAAACTTTGTGACGTTAGTATGTCAATTTTTGAGAAATTGCTATAATAAATGATATTTTGTAAGGATCAAAGATTTTTTTTTTTCCTTTTCTTTTTGAGCATTAAATGTGTCATAAATTTTGATTTATGCAAAATTAACGCCTACATTCTTAAAAAATTTATATAACAAAAAGTTATATTTTGGAATAGTTATGATTGATAGAAGATGTTAGAGTAAATAATGTAAATAAAAATTTGCATGTGCCATTAATTGAGGTAGAGGTGGGTGTTTGTAGTGTTATTTATAGAACAGTTGCCTTAAATTTGTGCAGTACTTTAACCGTGCAAAAATATTATCTGCGAAAAATTCATTTAAAAGTAAATTTTTCTGAGCACAACAGGTTATTCAAATCGTCCAACTAATTTTAATAATGTTTCAATGATCATATTACAGCAATGGGTTGGCCAATTTTAAATTTTTCTTCATTGAACAGTTCTTCGTTTGTTAAACAAGGTCGTGGTGAAGCCTCATTTTCATTAATCAAAAAAAATTTAATCTAAATGGCTTTAAATTTGGGATCAACCGAAAAAAAAAAATGTAGTTCAGTGAATTTATACCTTCATACGATTCCAAAGTATATAGAATTTATCGATTATTTTATGCATTTGACTAATTTAGATTTCAGATTTCAAATGATCCAACTCATTTTAAGAATGTTTCAATGATCAGATATCAGCAATAGGTTGGCCGATTTTAAAATTTTTTGTCACTGAAATGTTTTTCGCTTCTAAAACTATGTCATGAAGAAGTTTTATTTTAATTAATTCCAAAAATCTTACTTAATATGCACATAACTACAACATGCAGTAGTACAATTAGTAGTACAGTACAATTGCCAGCTTACGGTTATTGCTACGGGTAATCGGTACTTGTGACGGGTAGTCGTTTCTTACGACGGGTAGTCGGTTCTTTTAATGGATGATCGGGTCTAATGACGGGTAATTGGCTCTAGTGACTGGTAATCGATTTTTATGACGGGTAATCGGTTCTTGTGACGGGTAATCGGTTCTTGTGACAGGTAATCGGTTCTTGTGACGGGTAATCGGTTCTTACGACGGATAGTTCGTTCTTATGACCGGTGATCGTTTCTCATGACGGATAATCGGTTCTTAAGACGGGTAATCGGTTTTTATGATGGGTAATCAGTTCTTAGAACATTTGACGGGGGTGGTTTGAGTATCAAATATGTGAAGCAGCTTATGTATAGCAACAAAGGTTCTCCGGCGTGGATTTCTGAAAGCTGCATCCGACAGAGATCAGACGGCGCAGCTCAGGAAAAAAAACGATTTTGTAAAGGGCAATTGTGTTAAACTTGTGTTCTGGTGCAAGGGCCACCGAAGCAGCGCAGCAAACACAATCTGAAAAATTAACGAGGGCAGGCTACCGCAAGGTTCCACTGCGACGCTTGAGTTCTGTTGTAAGAACAGATAGCACGGGGAGCATAATTCAAGCACATGATATGCAAAAGAATTATGAACACTTAAATATTTCATATTAACATCAATTTCAAAACATTTTTTATAAACTTGCAAATCTTCAAAGTCACTAACAGCTATGTTCTGAAAATTCCGTAACATTTAATTGATACCAAAAATATTTCATAGAACCCAAAAAAAAAAATACCCACAGATTGAGAAATAATTTTGCCCTTAGGTTACATTTTCCTCTCAATATCATGTTGAATTTGTTTGCGAATTGACTTTTTACAAAATAATAGTAAATAATAGTAAAAATAATAACAAATTTTAAATGAAATAAGATATCAATACAGATAAAAACAAAAATGTTATTATTTTCTGTCACTTTCTCGTTTATGAGTGACAATTTTTGCAACTTTTTTAACCAAATCAGTAAAATGCTACTAAGGTGACAATTGTCACCATATAAAAACAAGACCGTTAGTTTTTAAAAGGCACAGAAAATATCGGAACCATTTTTATTTTTTTTTCATTTTACACCAGAATCAATGTTACAAAATTCGTAAGCAAAATTCCTGGACGATTTCTTACTGTTAATTTGAGAAACTAAAAATATTGCTTAGACATCTATATTCTATGTATATCAAGATTATTCTATTTGGATTGGACGTGTAATATATGCCCAACAGAAATAATGATAATTTTGTTCTTAAAAACAGTTTACTTCTATAAATATATTAAGCTAAAAGACTTTCCTGTCATCCAGTAAATCAAACCTATTTAAATGAATTCGAATAAGGAACTGTTATATTTTCGTTCGACAAGGTGCCTAATTTAGTATCTGGTCGTATCTGTTGTCGATATCCTTAGCTATTCTGTCGTTCAGGTGTGTTTGTTATTTGGGAGTTCGGATGTGCTCATTATTTGAGAGATCGGATGTGTTTGGCGTTAAGAAGTTCGAATGTGTTCTGTATTTATGAGCAAGAACTGTATGATAAATGCCATTACTGTCATGATATTTATAGTGGAATATTATCTTTAAAATCTTACGTGATTCTAAATGTTATTTCACTTTACTATTTTTATAATTAGTATTTGGGTGGATGCTCAGTCAATCAAAGATAACGTTAGAAATCCAACCCACGACCGACCGAAGACGACATTCTAAATACGACTATAAAAAGAATGCTAACTTTGTATTCGAACGAAAGTTTGACCAACCGAAGACGAATCTACTAGTAAACAAATAAAATACGACTAACTAGGATGAATCAAACGCTTCAATTATCAGTAGTTTGTTAACCAAAATTAGCTCGATATCGAGTTGAAAGCCTAAGGCACTATGACTTTGATCCATACTACAGCATGCCAAACATGTCGTACTTGAACATTTATTTACAAGAACTTGCTGTGAAGTGTAAGCTATGCGAGTATGGTGAGTGTAACATGCATATATTGCTGGGAGTGATATCGTTGCTGTGCAGGCAGTGTGTGGTTGTTGTTGTTTTGCACGCTGTGTTTTATTTTGGAGTAGGCTGTGTGTATGGCTGGTTTTTGTTGTTATTGTATCAGCTGTGCATTGTCGTTGAGTAGGCTTTCTAGCTGGTAGTTATGTGGAATAGTTGCCTAGTTATGGAGACGGTTTTTACGTACCGCTCAGCGTATTTTTGCGACGTAAACTAGAATTATTGATGATTCTGTAGTAAGATTAATTCAGGTTTTTTTAATTTTTTAAACGGTGCTTAGTTCGCTTTGCACTCTTGCTGTCTAGATATAGAAACATAAAGTGCATTAAGAAAAATGATGAAAAATAACAGCTAGCAAATGAAAGATCTTATATTGTATATATACGATTCAGTGAAGAAAAATTCAAATTTTTTTATGTCATACATTTTTTTCTACAGCCTTTGCTTATGATAAAGATTTCACAAAAATTCGTTCTTATAATATTTAAGCTTAAATAAGCAAGTCTCAAACTTAGCCATAATCCAAAGAAAAACTTTTTCAAGCCTTAATTTTTTGCCAAGTTATCAACAAATTTGCATATGTATGCAATAAATAGATGCGTGTGAGTTTGTTTGTGTTTCCTGCCTGTTTGGAAAGTTCTTCAGATTCATGCACTTGGTAACAAAAGTGTTGCTTGCTTTACACAAAAATAATCACACCCACATCTACATAGTCACAGGCGCTCACACACACACACACGCACACACACTCGCACTCACTGAGGCATGCCACAAGAGCAGCAACTTCAGCACCGCAACCTCAAACTCAAATTTGCTTCAACGCTTCTTCCTGCGACTTTGGCACTTCCTGCTCTGCCTGCTGCTGCTGCTTCTACTCCCGCTGCTGATGATGTGTTGCTGTCTTGCTTTGTTGCTGTGCAGCCAGTCATGCAGCCGGGTGCAGGATATGTAAGATGCACTGATATTAAAATTTTTGTTGACAGCCTCCGGTCGACTCTCAGCGGCTTGCTTAAAATCTACTCGTACTTTTTTCTTAAAACAGAATATTTTAAAAATTTTTTTTTTTTTTTTTGCTGCATCAGCATAAATACAAAAGCATTTGACACAGAACGCAACGTGTGTGGGGGTGTGGGTTGACGCAGCTGCTACATCCAGAGTATGTTGCTTGTGTTGGAGCAGGCCTGAGCTTGACTTTACTGAGCTTAGCTCGTTGCTTGCAACAGACGGTACGCAGGCAGACAAGTCCGGACTTAAGCTGGTGGTGTCAAAAGGACAGACAGACACTAGTGAGTGGTTTTTAATAACGACTTCATAAATGTCAGCTTTTGTAAAATGTGAAAACATTCATGTATTGTTTTTATAGTTTTTTTTTTTTACTGTTTTCATATTTTTTTATTTTTGTTTCGGTAAAAGAATATAAGAATCAAGGCTTTGAAAAGATGACGTTGTTGATGGTCTGATGTTGAAAAATGAAAAAAAAATCTTTCCATTTATACAGCTTAAATATGTGTTTTATACGAAATTGTGACAGGGCAAAGTTTAATAGTCATATGACGAGGTAAAACGCTCAGATTTTGCAGGCATATTCAAAAATATACGAAGATACATACGTATACACCCACACCTAGGTTTGATTAGACCCAAAAAACAAACTGACTCACTAATGTTATCGTTTACGAATCGCATTCTTGTACAATTCATTCATTAGCAATTATTAGAAGCGATTCACTTATAATATCGCGAGCGGGAGAAATTACCCCTTTATTAACGGATTCGTGACAGCAAGGTAGGTGTCACTTAGCCCAACATTAGCCATTTAATAAAGATATTTTATATTAAAATAAAAAGTTCCGTGCGTTTCATTTCAATCTACATTTGTTTATTGTGCAAAAAGATGTGCTAAAATGTGGTCATGCAGACTTGGAGAAAAATGTTTAATTATGAAGAATAAATTAATGCTTTCCTTAAAATTTTATTTTTTTTATTAGAAAAAATTAATAAAATTTATAAGCGGATATAAGCAAAAAATTGATTTAAATTTTTATGCAACTTTGCAGTGTATTTGAGTAAACAAAATTTTGTTACTACACTGAGGGAAATATGTGTTAAAATTAAATGAAATTGTGTTCATATTAAACGAATACGTTTTGAAATAGACAATTTCATTTAAGTTAAAGACAAATGTTTCTAAGCCCTCATTTTTTCGATGGCTTTTTTTTAAATTTTTAAAGTTTTCGACGTCAGATTCGTGATCAGCGACCCCTGTAATATTAAATTTGAACTTCATTCGATGAAGCGGTATATTGCGGCTTAAAATATTGAAATGTTTTAAATATTACAATAATTAATAATTTTTTTATTTTATCTAATGTTCAAATTTTGGAAGTCCATTTCAAAATATTTCAAACAATCAAATGTACAATCAGGTCTCTTTTCAGCTTGGTCTCAGTTGTCTAGTCAATGACTCTACTGAACATAGTTTTTTAATTCAATCTCAGATAGCGACGAATTTTTTGTTAAAGTAAAAAAATAATAAGAAAAAATTATACAAAAAAAAAAATAGAAGAAGATATGTTTTTATAGTTGATAATAAAACACACTTTTTATTAATTTTGGTTGGTAGAAACGCAAACGTGTTAAATTTATATGTAAAAATTATCATACTCCTAATAAAAGTATATGTACCTTATTGTCATAATTCTAACGAAAAAAATTGTGTTGATTACATGAATATTAGAAAATTTTTCAGATAATCAAAATTGGCCCATAAAATATTCTTTTTTTTTTGTATTTTCTATGGAATATATAAATGAAGCTCGGCCTTCTTCGGTCGTCTCATTATAATATTATGAAATCTGAAAATTTCCTCTTTAAATATATGTAAAATAAGTTTGTACATGTATGCAGCCGCCGAACAAAGTTTTTAAAAATTCAAACATAGGTCACAAAAATTTCAATACAAATTACCAATGTTAGATGCAAATAAAAAAAAATGGTGCATACTTTTGGGGTTTAAATGCAAGAGTTTTAAATTTTAATTCGAGTCTTGTGCGAGGAGAGTAATTATTTTAAAGAAAATCAGGAATTCTTAACAAATGCAAAAATTGCGCTAATGCTTGTATGATACTTAATTTTTTTTTACAACTTTTGTCATAAAAAATGAAAACTAGAGCAGTTCAAATAGTACGAATGCATGGATTCAATTGGTGTGAGTGAGTACGCATATAGTACGAATTGGAGAAAAATTTGTAGGACGGACTGTAATTTCTTTGCATTGTTTTTGACATTTCTCTCGATTCGTTCGTCGTTAAGTTTCGATCAAATATTTAGTGCCAAAAATTTAGCTGTCAAATATAATTTATTTTGCTGCCATTTGTATCGAAGTAAATAATAATTTCAAGTAAATTAAAAAAAATACACAAAACATGTTTGATGATTTGGAAGAAATTTGCCTAGTGCACATAAATTTATTAAATGCAGCTGCTGTTTTCATTTGTGAAGAAAATGAACAAACCAAAATAAAAAAGAAGTATTCTTCAAAGTGGCTGCTGCGCCGAGAGGATGATGGTAAATGTCCTAAATATCTACATAAATCACTAGATTCTCACATTTATATTATAGGTTTTACACACAAGCTACTCAAGGAAATTCACTGCGAGGACTCCAAACTATATAGGAACATTCTGAGAATGACTCCGGCGCAGTTTGAAGATATCCTAAATAGAGTTCGTCCCCTGATTTCCAAACAGGACACACGGTACCGCAATTGTATTGGACCAGCAGAGCGGCTACAGTTAACATTACGTTATTTAGCAACAGGTACTAAAAAGTACCTAAATTACACTAAAAAGTGTAATAAATTGTATGTTTTAAAAAAATTATGTTCTTTGTTTAATTCTAGGTGAAACTCAAAAATCGCTACAATTGCCATTTAGAATACAGCAATCAACGATCTCGCGAATACTGAAGGAAACCATTCCAGCCCTTTATTCAGTCTTGCAAGCAGATTTCCTTAAATTCCCAGCTTCGGAAAGTGATTGTGTAATGACCTGTTTTCCAGGTTCTATAGCTGGGACAGCAAAGCGGCTGTCCAAGGTCCTTACAATTCTTTATATTGACCACTAAATCAAAGACAATGAATTTCTGGTAAACGTTACAATTAATTTTTTATTTAATTAGCGCGTTTAACAATGGTTATATATATATTGGATTTAGAAAAGTTAAAAATTATATATACTCAAAAGAATTTAAAATATACTGGAATGTGTGACAGATATACAAGTCTTAGGTTGGTTAGTTAAATACAAAATTTATGTGTGATTAATTGAAATAATAAGTATTTTGGCAGTGTGAGTACAATAGATTATATCACCCAATCCTGAGTCTGATTTGTTTCCGATGCTTGGCTCGCCCGTTTTCCTCCGGTGGCAGCGTATCGTGGCAGGACTCTGAGCGCAGGTTCTGTACCTCAGTGATGCTAGTCTATTCCTACCACAGACGGGGCACAGGGAGGGGTCCTATTCTGCTCGATCCCCTAACACGACCAGGGTTATGAAACCTCGCTATCGTGGTCTAACTTCCCTAACAATGGACAGGGTTAAAACCTCGCCCCACTATAGACCTACTCTGGATCTGTCGTCTTGCCCCGGTGAGTGTGATATCGTCCCGACCGCCTGAGTTAAATAACCACGCTACTGGACCGGAAGAACGTCGTACTCGTCCGTACACTGTGGTTACTTACGTCGTGTGGTACCCTAGCTTGAATACCTGACTGTTGTTTCTAGTCCAGCTGAGTTAGTAACCATGCTACCAGACTAGAAAAGTGTTGTCCGTGTAACTGTAAATGTCTGCGTCTGACTGTACCCTGGTTCGATCTCGGTTAGCAAGCTAACACCGCTCGAAACCTAGTCTGAGTTATTGAAACCACGCGACTAGGCGAATACGCTATCCAAATGACCGTGTAGATCCCGCGGAAGAAGATGCAGCTCAGGGTTACGGAAACCACGCCACTGCTTAATTATTAATAAATTACCTCACTTGTCTATTGACTTGTCTGTTTCACTATAACACTATTCCTCTATTCAGAAGTACCTTTAAACGTTCTGATCCTGTTCTCACTACTCGCACTTCACTAGATTTTAACTTATTCTTTTACCTTTAATTCTCCTTATGGAGTCCTGGTCTTGGGCGCTTATTGAGCCGGTAATTTATACTTATTATTCAAAATTTGTCTTCTCTGCCTGGTCGCTGCTGGCAGGCTCTATCCTGCGGCTGGGCTGCGACGTTGGTCCTCTGCTGGCGTCGATACTTTTGTTGGCTGCGACGTTGGTCTGCTGCTTGCAGTTGCTGCTGCACTTTGGCAGTGACGCGTGATCCTCTATTGGCGTCGATACTTTTGCTCTTACCGTCTCTGCTGACGGTCCGTATGGCTGCGACGCGACGTTCACGCTGCTTTTGTGACGAAGTTTTTACTTGCCGATTCTGCCGGCTCTTATGGTTTTCTTTTCACAAATATCGACTTGTTGACTCTGCAACATCTATCTCCAGACTGACCACGATTGAGTGAGCTTTCGCCCTTTTATACTTTCTCAATCGCGTCATTGAGTGGAATTGATTGTGGGGGTTCTGATTGGTCGGCTTGCTATGCTCTCTGGCAAAGCAAGTGTGTACGTGTCATGGCTGGTTGTGTGCAGCTGGTTTTCCTGTGCTGCTTTCTCTTATGTCTTGTTGTGATACTTGGTACTTGTCGGCATCATTGTGAGCTGTAAAGCTGATATCGCCTGACTCTCCCGTTAGTTCTGCTTCTAGAATGTTTCACCGCGAGAATGTAGTATCACATCGGATGATTCTCCCGTTACGGCGTTGGTGTTTCCAGTACATGAAAAATAAAATAAAACGAAATGACTTGAGTGGAATGTTATATGAGCTACCCTAGTAGGAACGACATTTCTTGTCTCCAGGTTATGGAACGTGAGAGCGCCTAGCCCTACTCTTTTCAATAAAATGAAACCCATTTGTTTTAAACTTATTCTCTACAGATATATGCATATTTATTGTACATAAATATTTAAGTATGATTACATGTTAAATCTTCATTTCGGCTGTGGCTGAAAAGAAGGTAAAATTATGTAGGGTAAAATTGGTCATAACAATTTAAGTCCTTACAATTGGTTGCAGATATCCAACAGCTTTTATAAAATGTGGGGATTTCCAAATTGCATCGGTGCAATCGATGGTAAGCCAACAAAACGAGTATTAACAATATTTACTTTATAACGTTCTACTTTTTAGGAAAGCATTGCAGAATAAGGCCGATGAGGAAAGCTGGATCGACTTATTTCAACTACAAGGGAACTCATTCCATAATTTTGATGACAATTGCTGATGCTAACTATCGGTTTCTGTACGTCGATGTTGGTGTGAATGGTCGCGTCGGCGACGCAGGCGTGTGGCAACGTTGCGATTTAAAGTATGCCATCGAAAATAACGAGAATGTATTCCTGCTCCAAATAACTTACCAGGAAAATAAACTGCTGCTCCGTACGTTCTCGTAGCCGACGATGCATTTGCTCTCACGGAGTATATGATGAAACCATATTCGATGATAAGGTTAACATCAAGCTAAGAGCATTTCAATTACATGCTCTCAAGAAATCGTCGAGTTGTGGAAAACGCTTTTGGCATATTAGCTAACAGATTCCAAGTATTATTTAGCCCTATACATCGCGCACCAGCTGAAGCAATCGAAGCTGTTTTGGCCTGTGTTTGTCTCCACAACTTTTTACGCACTGCAAATATGAGCACTTAAAACAACACGTTCGATAATATTCCTGTTGCGCGAATAGACAATTTAGTGCAGCAGAACTTCTTAGACACTGCAAGTGATAGAAGAAGACAAAATAAAAGTGCAGAAAACTTAAGAAAAACTTACGAGAACTATTTTTCACTTCAATTATAATTCATTTTAATACTGTTTATTTAAATAAGAAAACAATGAAGAAGAAAAAATATAAAAAAATAAAAAAGAATTCAAAGAAACTATCGCGTTTTTAATTGGGGTCCTTTAATTAGATCTTCTTTTTAGCTGCTCAACCTTCGAATTGCAGATAATATTACAAATTTCTCGTTGACTTTCTGCCTGTAGGTCTTCTTCGAGTTTATTAAGCTCAAAGTCTATCCAATTTCCGAATAGCATTTTATCATTGTTAACTTGTGTGGCACCATTTAATCTTTTAGTAAGTGCTTCACTTAAGTCGTTCGATTTTTTGACTAAAGTAACTGCTAAAGATTGGTTTTCTTTCCCAATTTTTCTTTTTTTTGTTGGGTGTATATGATCACTTGTATTAAGTTGCGATCGTGATGAAAAAGTAGATGTTGATGAACATATATCCGGTGATGGCATGGCTGCTGATGTTAAAATAGGTGGTGATGGCATATCTGGCGATGACATGCCTGGTGATATTAAAAGACGTGGCGATGCATATGGTGATGGCATAGCTGCTGATATTGAAGGAGGAGTCAATTTATATGGAGATGGCATGGCTGGTGATGATGAAAGAGATGGAGCAATATCAGGCGATAGCAAATGATATTGACATACTTCGAACTGGTTTGAAATCTTTGTTGGATTAGATAGCTTAAGTGGTCTTTCCTCTAATGCAGAATTATGTTTTGCAGCAGATGGTGAATCCAAGGAGCCAGCTACCATTTCATTACAGCTTGAGCCTTGCAAGTACTAGAAATACCCGGGTTATTTAATCTAGGTATTAGTATATAAATTGTTCTTAGAATAAACTTACGTTCAAACTTCTTTTGCTAAAAGTATTAACAGAGGGCGTAGGACTAATCGTTGAAGATAGAAAATTCATTTCAAAATAATACTTCCAAGTTCCACAAATTCCTTCAATGTCATCGGTGCTGGCGCCACTTTATTGAGCTTTAAAAATCTTATTTTGTTCAGTCATGTAATATGATTTTAAGTTGTTCCACTTTCTTACAAGTTCGCCTAAATTGAGAAAAATTATATATTGTATTTTCAAATGCACATGTGGAAAATTATTTTACCATATTCAAAGGGAACATTTGCCTTAAAACGTGCATTGAAATCATCAACAAGAGAGTTCCAAAAAATTTGTTTCTTCAATTTGTTTTTGTAGCTAACACATTTGTAGTTCCACATATAGTCAGCTGCTTGAATTTTTGCAATCAAATGCTGCGTATACTCGTCAGTCCACAAAATTCTCATCTTTTAATTTCTTCAGCATAACACAATATAAAAACTGCACAAACTAAAATAATAAGATAACAACGTGATTGAGCTGTCAAAAATTGGCACTTGCCACAATGCATGTTTTTGTCCCTTTCGGACAAAATATATCTGTCTTGCCCATGCGCGAGTTGTTTCGTTAAAATTAAATTGTACAAAAAAATTAAGTATCATACGGGCATAATAAGAATAGATGTTCTGAGAACTAAATGGCTAAATGCATCAATAAATAAACAGCGGTTCCAATAAAAAATTAAACGTGGCTAAGCCGCAAGTAAAATTGTGATTTATATTACACTAGCTGAATACCCGGCGTTATTCGGGAGTTGATATAAATAATTTTTGATTTCATTCGTCGATTTGAAAAAAACTTTACAAACTTTAGAAGAAATATTGTGTTCATCTTTCAAAACGGTTACTCAGTAGAATAAGAAAAATTGTAGCTTCAACTTCTGAAGATTTTGAGAAAAAGTTGAAAAAATTGTGATTGATGGGTGCGTGGCGATAGCTTCCAAAGAATATTTTCAAATTTTATATTTTATTAGATAGATTGGACATTTTGGAAAAAAGTTCTTAATAATCTGACCAAAAACGAAAACATTTTTTTAACTTTTCTCATACATTAATGGACTATTTTGACCACGTGTCGTAATGTTGCTGTAACGTCCAATGTGTTCAGGCTACTAAACTTGTGCACAGTACTTCTTATGTTATTATTGTTGACGTATGTATGCTTTGTGTTTTATCAAACTGGAAAATTTCTTGATAATTACCCTCAAACCAATAAAATGCTACAACCCCTTTCGTCGCCCAGAAATCAATTAAAATTATATATTTCATATGGTTTCGGTAGCATTTTAGAATTTTATTTGGTTAATTTTGTTCGTATGGTTACCATCGGCAACTGTGTCGAAAATGGGCGTGGCCAAACAATTGATACGCCCACTTTTTAGAAACTAAAAACTTCTTCTAAACTATACCGTACTCGAATAAAACCTACAGCCAAAATTTCTGGTCATCGACCCAGCAATCAATTTAATGAAGTGGGCGTATCTATAGTTTAACTACACCCATTTTTTTCTATACTTGCCAACAATAACCATATGAACTAAATATCATAACTAAAGTCTAATACGACAAAAATCGTTTAAAATATAGCATTTTCATAGATTTGTGGGCGGTCAAAGGGGGTGTGGAAGGTAAATGGAGGCGTGGGAACTCGTATTTAGTACAGCTGCCGGCAGTACATACAAACTAAATTATCAAATTTAATTGTTAACGCCCAAAATTGTCTGAAATATATAATTTTTGCTGATTTTGGGACAGTAAAAGGGGGTGTGGCAAAATTTATAAAAGCTATGTAGAATGGGATGGCCTAAAAAAACACAACCAAAAAAGTTATTGACTTATGGAATTCGTAACACATTTCACGACTGTGTTTTATATATTATACATATATTAAATAAATTTATATATATATATATATATATTATATTTATATATTTTATAAATAAAACAGTTAACACGACACTGCCACATGTCAGTTATTAAAAAAAAATAAATAATTAAAAAAAAAACCTAACATGCTTGTTGTAAAGTAGGGGACTAAATAACACTTTAAGTGGCATGTGCTACCAATTTCTCATCACCTGGTTAGCTCAATAGAAGCGCTCTCTCTAGCTTCACGATCGGAGAGTCATGGGTTCGAAACCCACTCGGAACGTTTTTAAGTAATTTAATGTTTGCATTCATTCTGATAAATTAAGATTGAAATTTTGGGTGCAAAAAGTGAAAGTGGGCGGTGGGCGTGTAAGCTTTTTAAAATGTACGACATATATTTCAAATTCTTGAGTGAGTTGTTTTAATAAAACTTCAATAGGAAAAAAATTATTGTGTTTTCAATTTTGGTGTTATATGAAAGGTAGGCGTGGTTGTAGGGGATTTGCAAAATTTTTCGTAAGTGATCTTATATAGTCTATTTCAACTTTTATACCAAATTTTATTGGTGTACGACTACTCCTTCTAAGTGCTATGCAAATATCGTATAAAAAGAATGGGAGGTAGGAGTGGCAAACATCTTTTTTTTCATCTACATATATATTTCAGATTCTTGAGGGAGTTGTTTTGATCAGTGTTGCCGTTTTGGTCCAATCGGACCAAAAATGGTAATATTGTTTAAAAAAAAAAGGTTTTCGGAGTTTGGTTGATTTGTTGTGTTTGGAAACTTGAACTTATTTTCAAATTTCAAATAAATTTAAAAATATTTTTGATCTGCAAAGCGGGATGTTGGAAAAAAAAAAATAAAATGTTATATAGTTTTTTAACCTATTATATGTATTTGAACCTTTTATTTTTTGTTTTGTATATTTATACTTTGCTAATTGATCCATTGAGTGATTGAGAGGGAGTTCAGGGGGTTTTGGACCAATGGATTTTATTTGTTCTGTTTTACTTTAATAAGCGTTTTATTCTATTTAAGCATAATTTTTATGTGCTTTGGATTTTTGGTAGGCTGAGTGTAAGGATTTTTGGTAGGTTTTAAGAAAATATTTGGTAGGATGAAATTCTAATAAGTCGCAACGCTAGTTTTGATACAACTTCAATACCAAAAACAATATCTATTAATGATATTACATCTAAACTAAAAAATTCACAGTGCCTTTTATATGCGGATGACTTAAAAATATTTCGGAAAATAAATAATCCGTTAGATGCTTCGCTACTGCAATCAGATTTAAATTCAATAAATGTCTGGAGTTTGGATAACGGTTACCATCTTAATCACGAAAAATGTATGTTTTCTACTTTTACTAAATCGTCATGTCCATTAAAAACAACCTACTATTTAGATAATGTTCCCTTGAAATGTGTTAATGAGATTAAAGATCTAGGTGTGATTTTTGATTCAAGATTCACTTTCATTCCTCATCTAAATCATATTATTCCAAAAGCTTATTCACTTCTTGCCTTAGTACGGCGTAATGGGTCTAATTTTAAGGACCCCTTCACATTAAAAGTACTGTACACTTCTATTGTTCGTTCGAAGTTGGAATATGCTTCATTTATATGGAACCCTTTCTATGCGTCTCATACATTACGACTAGACCGAGTTCAGAAAGCCTTTACTAGATTTGTTTTTAAAATTAGTGATCCAACAAATCCTGTTCCTTCTTATAATGTTCGTTGTAATGAGATAAATTTGAAAACTCTTCAAAATAGACGGACCATTTTATCTCTGTTGTTTATTTTTGATATTGTAGTTGGAACGATTGATTGCACTAAACTACTTGAATTGATAAATTTTAATGTTCCTGGTCGAACCCTACGCCATCTTGATGTGTTTTATCTAGGAAAATGCAGAACCAAATATGCCATTAATTCGCCAATGTATAGAGCAATGTTGGAATTCAATAACTGTATGCATTACTGCAATATCGATTTTTCTTACTCCAAAGAATCATTAAAGAATGTACTAAATAACTATTATTAAGATATTTGAATTTTTTATATGTATGCTATTATTGAATAGCCTATTAATAACTATATTAATTATCTTAGTCTGTAAGAACTTTCGTTCATTGACTTGAAATAAAATTAAAAAAAAAAAAAAAAAAAAAAAAAAAATAGCGTTTAAAAGTCTTGTATTATATGTGAAGTAGTCGTGGTTGTGGGCCGGTTTTGAAATAGCTTTTTTAATTTCCAATAGAGGTTATTTCAACTTATATACCAAATTTCATCAATCTACGATGACTCCTATTTGTTTCCAAACTTTTTATGGAATGTAACCACTGTGCGGCGGGGTAAACTGCTCCCAGCCACCTCGAAGAAAAACATTGCGGTCAGTCGAGGTACAGGCTACTTAAAGTATGATTGAGCTCACCCATAAGGGAACGCTGCCTTGACTGACATTGTGGTGTCTATTTATGTGGTTTAAAAAAAAAACCATATATGAATTATAAGTCGCCTTTTGTATGCCAAATGCTAAAGCATGTTTGACGACTAGCTAATGGCTATGAATCTTGTCCAAGATTCTACGCTTAATCTATTTATAGCATTGCTTGGTCGTATCATAGTGGTTGTTGGTAGTTGTATACCGGTTTTCTGTTTGTCACTGTGGTTGTTGTTAAGTTATTAAGATTAATAAGAATATTTAATAAGTTTTAAATAGATCAAATAATAGTAGAATGTATGTTTATATCATAATACTTATTATTAAGATATTAATTAAAATAAGGATTATTAAGTCTAAATAATAATAAGGATGAAGAATATTTAAGTAGATTTCTAAAGCCATGTTACAGCTTTATGCGGCCGTGACTTTAATACCTTCAGTTTTTTTTTATAATTTTGGCTCAAGATTTTAATATATATTATATAAAATTTGGCCAAAAATTTATTAACATAAAATATATTGTCAAATTTTGTACAAATATGCACGCTTTTGTGTGAGTTACTAGCACAACTCTGGCTTTTTCTACACCTTTTATGTAACTTTATCCTTCTGCTGCCTTCTAACTCCTTCTGCATCTCTTCTTAAAAGTTTCTAATACCATTTGAAATAAATTGAAAAAGTTGTTCATCACTGTTTAATGCTACTTAAACTGTCATTGCATACACTTGCTTTGGAGCGCTGTTGCTGCCCATAGTCGCACTAAAACATACACACTCATTCATTCACACACGCACATTTGCACATGCATGCTCAGAACGTGCGCACGTAGCTAACTGACAATGTTATTATATTAAATCTTTATAAAACAGCTTCGACCTGTCAACATTTTATGTTGTATGCTTTGCAACAGAGCTAGTTTCCGAAGCTGTCGTCATTCTCATGAGCAGCTTCATCATCATCATCGTCGTTGTCGTCGTCGTTGTCGTCATAGTCGTCATGAACGTCCTTCGTTCTGCTCTGCTGTTTTGTGCTAATTTCAATGTCTGCCATTTTTTTGAATATCTGTCGCCATCAACGTTGCAAGGAGCCATTTATAAGTTGAGTTACTTTGCAGCGCCTAAATGCAGACTATGCTATATTTTTCGTTTTGAAATTTGTAGAGTTTAGGTGTAGATTTTCTTGTTCAATTTGTTTAATTTAAAAACACTCAAGGAATTTGAAGATTTCTAGTGCGTATCTTAAAAATAGTTTTGCATGCAGCACCTTAAAGTATGCATCAAAATGTTGTTATACATCAACATCAAGCAGCCAGCTAAGGCTTTGAAACTTCGAAATCAACAACTCAGCAATTTTGCTGTTCTTGCAATTGCATTATTTCGCTAAGTTGTTGTTGTTGTTGGGGCTAAGCATCTTGTTGTTGTTGCTGTTTCCGCTGCTGCAACTACTGTCGAATGCAAATATTTGCCTAGACTGAGTGCACTTCAATAGCACGGCAAAATTGCGTGCGTTCGTGTGTGTGTTTGTTTGTATTTGCATGCAAGTGATAATAGCAACAGCAGCAACAAGAACTAAGTAAACAACAACAAAATTGAAAGCATTCTTGGTCATCTGACGTTGCTTAGAAATGATTGCAAATGATTTCTCCAACTCAAACTCTAAATCAAACTCATCATCATGTTTGATGGCGAAGCGTATTTATTTTGGATTTGTTGCATTTAAGTGAAAATTGTTTTTGCACAGCGTACCTACTCGACTATGCAAACAAACAAATAAACATACATACACACACAAACAAACAAACAAACACACTCTTCCACACCAATGCCGACTAACTCGCACATGAGTCTGCAAAATTTATGATCTTCATTTTTCGGACATTCGGACATATGAGTGATTTATGCAAATTCAAGTCGAACCGCTGCAGTTGAATTTGCTTAAGACAAGCATGTGTTTGTTTGTTTGTTTGTATTGGTGTGCTTATGTGTGCTGAGTTTGTGTATGTGTGCGTTTGTGTACTTGTGCGCCTTGATTTGTTTGCGGCTTTTGTTGTTCGTGCTGTTGCTGTTGCTGTTGCTGTTGTTGTTTTTGTTATTGCACTCATTAATATGCAAATTCCTGTCTGAAGGATATCGATGCGTATGCGTAATTAATAATTCCATTGAGATTAACATCAATCATACATCCTATTGTAGCTCGAGCAGCAGAGCAAGATAGAAACATTTTTAATAAAGAGTTGAGTGCTATTTTGAAGGAAATTACTTTAAGATAAAGTTGCATTGAAAGTTGTAGACTGCATAGCAAATAATATTAAATCAAATTAAAATGTTGATAACAAAAAAATATATCATTTTGTCAACTCAGAATAAACCAAAGATGCTAAAACCAAAAACTTGATGGTATTGAATAACTGACACGCCCACTTAATATTGAACTTTATAGGTTTTTTAGTTATAATCTACATAACATTGGAGTGGAGCGTTTTTGGACAATTTTTGGTCTCCTACTAAAGCATTTTTGATTATTTATGCTGAGTCACTTGTAGGGGAACAAAACAAAATCGCCACAAAAAACTGTGTAGAAAATATAACTTGTGCTGGGATTTTGATGCCCTTTAAAAAATCCAACAATTACGCAAAAAATAACCTAGTGCCCTAAAAAACATTAAAAATGCCCAAAATAAATGAATATACTTTTCATTATTTTTAATAATGATAATGTTTGGAGCTTAAATTTTCAAAATAAAACAATCGTCTTATGTCGTTAAAAATTGTTTTCTTTATTCAATACTTTCTAAATACATTCTCACCAGCCTTGCCAAGTTTCTTTAGGTCGTGATATAGATTTAAAATTTACAATTTTTTTTTTAGAATTTTGAAAATTATACCTTTTATTGGATTCTTAAAAAACAATGATTGAGCCTCTTTAACTGCTCTGATTTGAATGCTTTCAAAAGTATCAACGATATATTTTACTGTCCCTTAAAATAGCCAAAATCACTAAAACTGAATCACTTAAAATTACCATAACTATGGAAAAATACCTAAAAAAAAAGACGAATAATAACGAAAAAAATGCCCAAAAATTTTTGTCATCCGATTCTTAACCAATAATTCGTTTTAATTCATAACATAGTATATTTTACCGTTCAACATTTTATTATTATTATTATTATTATTTATTTTAATGCTAAGCACATATGGCTTTATAGCAATTAATATTCGACAAAATAAATATGATACAATTAATTTATGTACAATTAAATTTTATAAAAATGTAAAATTGTCAGGATTTCAGGTATATACAGATGCAATCCGGGTAGCTTCTTAGTAGTAAATAGAAGAATTGATTAGAGCGGTGCTCCCATATGCCAGGCTAGACGGACGAGGTCGAGCTCATACATGTGCTAGGCAAGACAGACGAGGTCTTGCTCTGAATAATCAAAATATATCTATAGCGTGTATATCTATATAAACTAGATCTATATAAATATGGACAGCTCACACATGCAAAGCTAGTCGTACGACGTCAAACCGGCATATGCCAGGCGAGATGGACGTGATCTCGCTCTGGATAATCATATTTAACTACACAGCTAGATTGTAAAGGTTGTGCACAACATCACAGGAAATATTCAGTATCCATGGAAAGCATGATCCAGATTAATGGCGGTACTGTAGATAATCTAAAATATTAAATTTAATTAAGTAAACGGATTCATTTAAAGAAATTGCATATGAAACAATATTAAAGTCCCCACAAGCGCTTCTGAGTGGTTCGTTTTGCAAGTAATTAGTTCTACAAAAGTTCATGTAAAGTAACTCAAAAGATCTTCTATGTCGGAGAGGAATATTAAAGTAAATTTTGCTCAGTAAGTATTGACTGTCTACGTATCCATGTAAAAGTTTGAAAATCCAAGTAGCATTTAGCATAATTCTCCGATTATTTAAAGTAGGAAGATTTAAAAGTGGCAGACGATATTCATACGGTGGTAGGTTATAGTTGAAATTGCAGTAAAGATGGTTTAAGCAGAACAAAAGGAACTTTTTCTGAATTGATTCTATGTCGTCAATGTAACAACTATATCGAGGGCACCAAACAATTGAAGCATACTCTAAAATAGGTCGCACTAGAGAGGTGAATAAGGTTTTTGTTATATAGGGATCATTAAACTCTTTTGCCCATCGTTTAATAAAACCTAAAGTGCTATTTGCTGGATTCATAATTTTATTAATATGAATATGAAAGCGAAGTTTAGTAAAAAATAAATACATGTGACAGGAGATTTTCGAGTGAAAGTCATATGCTTGCATTTCTTCATGTTAAGATTCATACGATTCACGTTGCACCAGCTATAAAGATGGTCTATGTCAGCTTGCAAGAGAACGGCATCATTAGCAATTTTGAAAGGAAGAAATAGTTTCACGTCATCTGCGTACATTAAAATACTCGAATGCTTTATGACAGATGGCAAATCATTTATTAACAGTAAAAAAAGAAGAGGCCCGAGGTGGCTTCCTTGAGGTACACCAGAAGTGACAGGAAACTCATGAGATTTCACAAGTTTAAAAAGAACACGTTGTGTTCTATTGCATAAATAAGATTCAATCCATCTTACAAGTGTTGTGGGAATCCAGCCAGAGATAGCTTTAAGACTAAGAGTTTATGATTGACAACATCAAAAGCTTTACTAAAATCTGTGTATATAACATCAGTCTGTAAGCCTTTTCCAAAATTCTCAATGGTTTTGGAAGTAAATTCAAGTAGGTTTGTAACAGTAGATTTTCCTGAAACAAATCCATGTTGGAGTGGAGACAATATAGATTTATCACTATGTGATAATTGTGAAGTAATGATTGCCTCGAAAAGCTTCGGCAAAGCGCTTAATTTTGCAATTCCACGATAGTTTTCGATTAAAGACCTGTTACCAGACTTATGCAACGGAATAATAAAAGACGACTTCCAGGCAACTGGAAAATAGCAAGATTTTAATGAAGACGAAAAAAGCAAAGTGATTGGAGTTACTAATTCATCACAGCAATATTATAGTATACATGACGGTATATTGTCGGGACCACTTTTATATGACGTTTTAAGAGCTTTTAATTATGATAAAACCGTGTTAGTATCAATTATTGGGAGACAAATATCCCCAGATTGAACACTGAATGGATAGCTTAGATTATCATAGGATGAAATTGAATAGGTCGCTTTGTAAAAGTCAGCGAAAAGATTACAAATGATATTCTCGCTATCTGATTCAACAGTTTTATATTTCATAAAAGAAGGATAGGAATCAATCTTGCGTTTTGTGTTGACAAAGTTCCAGAATGATTTAGCATCAGATTTGATGTTTAATTTTACCTTCATTAAATAAATATCGTAAGATTGCTTGCATAATTGACGATACTTGTACTTAATTGAGGTATAAGAACCAAAATCTGTAATGCTATGAGTTTTTTGAAATTTTTTATAATGCATGGATTTTAAATTTCTAAATTTTCTCAGTTCTTCAGTAAACCATACAGGACCAGATGCTAAACGAGCTTTTCTCTGTGGTACTGATGATAGAAAACAATCATTGAGAGTTCTATTAAAAGCAGAGACAGCCGTATCAAGGTTTTCTGGCGATGTTTGTGTATTAACGATATTTAGTACGGATGTCCAGTTAATATTAGATATATTGTTTTTTAACAAAACATAATTGGTTCTTTTAAAATTTAACTCAGCAGGAGGTTGAGCAATAAGATTATTTACAGATAGTTTAGGAAAATAAAGAGCAATTTCTAAAGTTGGATGGTACGGATCTTCAGGGAGCACGAGTGGATCTGTCCTTGAAACTGAAATAATGTTGCTGTCGTCAAAATATAAAAGATCTAACAAACGGCTATTCTTGTTAAAGTGGCTGTTTAATTGAAAAAGTCCTTGACTTGAAAGCTCATTTAAAAATTAATTAGCAGATGAGCATTCAGACGAAGGCAATAATATTGCAGGGTTTTCGGTGCAGCAGTTCCAAGCGACACTTGGAAGAATAAAGTCACCCGTTATTAGAATGTGATCATGAGGCTGAAGTTTTGAACACACTTTATTTATCGAGACCAAATCTTTCAAATATACCATTACGTTGGAAACAGGAGGAATATATGAACAAGTTACATAAAGATTGAACGCACCATGCTTTACAAGAACGCAACAAAATTCAATATCGGATCCCTCAGGAATTATTATTTCTTGTGAGAAATAAGAATATTTAACGGCAATTAAAACTCCTCCGCCATTAAAAGAATTACCAGCAATAGCGTTTCTATCTTTACGGCAAATATTGAAATTATTAGATAGAATTTCAGTATTTAGGGTGTTAGGCTTAAGTCAGGTTTCACTGAAAAAAATTATGTCAAAAAGTAGGTTGTGGCTTAAAATATGTAAATATTTTAACTTTGTATTCAAACCTCGAACGTTTTGGTATAAGATAAGGAATGCAAGGCAACAATCTAGTTTTTTTGTTTAGTAGTGCGAACGGGTAAAGAAGCCAGTGTAGTTTTAGGTTGTGATCTAGGAATATATTCGTGGATCAACGTATTTTCAGGCCAAAAATCTTGATCTAATACCGTATTAAAGAGATCCATGAATGATCCACATGATGAATTTCATATCAAAACCTATAAAAAAGGGACATTTTGAACCGACCCTCTCAGATTTTAATTTCATTTTGCATACAGCTACATTTTAACTATAGAAACACAACCTTATTTTAAGAAATTGCATTTTTGAAAATATGTGGTCGTGGCAAGGTATCAAAATATATGAAAAATGACGGTAATAAGTACTTTTAAGCTGCGATTTTTATGGAATGTACAACGTACATACACTGTAAAAAAAATTTATTATTATTAAAAGTTTTTTGTTTATTGTTGTATTCAGGCTTAAGGTCCAATTGCAAAAAAACTGTTATTAGTGTTATAAAATTTTTTATTATTATAAACACTGTTGTTGCTTGTCAATATTACGATTCTCACCGAGAATCATCATCAGGACAGAACTAAAAATAAACATTTGTAACACACTATTTTACACATTGTCTTTTTAAACAGTAAGAACTTACATAAAAACAAAAAACTTTATACACTGAATCTACATTGAAACACTTAACATTAAAACATTTAAAATTAAAATTACAAACAGCTAAAAACAAAACGCGTCCATCAATTCTGCATAAAACTTCAACTGCGTTTGTTTTCCTCCCTCTGCTTCTCGATGCAGCGTCTGTATATATGAGCACAATTGTCGGTATCAGTTTTAAAGTTGAGTACAAAAATAAAATTTTAAACTTGGAAAACACTTGAAAGACCAAGTTTTTTTTCCAAAAAAAAAATTTTTTAGATAGGTCTATTTAATATACATGACATATCTAAAAAGTAAAAGGGGGATTTTTTATTTTTTTTTTTCAATTTTTTAAGTAAATGCATCTCTTGTTAACTTCCTTATATTTTGATATCTTTGTATGACAAAAAGAATAAAGTAGCTATACTTTGGAAGTTTGTGACGAACCTTTTTCTTGCCGAGGTATCACTCGCCGGTGTCCAGGGTTCGTTCACAAAATTTAATACACGGGGTTAAGTTAGTTTATCGATTCTTGCTAGTTTATTACACAATCGTTTAAGAAAATAATATATACTATAAATTTGGGTTCACGAGTTAATGATAAATTTGATGAATGATAAATTTATATTTCATTGCTTAGAGTCAATTTTTCTCAACCTTTGTTCATGTCATTGCAATGTTTTCGATCCGAGTTTCTTCGTGGCCTGATGTACCAATGTCACCCATCATCAGCTGTTGGAATCGTCAACCGTTCAGGAGCAACGCGTGGGTAGGACTTAGAATGGAAGCGCCGTTCTCAATAACACGACGCGTGGGTAGGACTTAGAATGGAAGCGCCGTCCTCAATGGCACAACGCGTGGGTAGGACTTAGAATGGAAGCGCCGTCCTCAATGGCACAACGCGTGGGTAGGACTTAGAATGGAAGCGCCGTCCTCAATGGCACAACGCGTAGGTAGGACTTAGAATGGAAGCGCCGTCCTCAATGACACAACGCGTGGGTAGGACTTGGAATGGAAGCGCCGTTCTCAATGACACAACGCATGGGTAGGACTTAGAATGGAAGCGCCGTCCTCAATGGCACAACGCGTGGGTAGGACTTGGAATGGAAGCGCCGTTCTCAATGACACAACGCATGGGTAGGACTTAGAATGGAAGCGCCGTCCTCAATGGCACAACGCGTGGGTAGGACTTAGAATGGAAGCGCCGTCCTCAATGGCACAACGCGTGGGTAGGACTTTGAATGGAAGCGCCGTCCTCAATGGCACAACGCGTAGGTAAAGGTTTATTATGAGGAAGGTTTATCAGGAGTTAATTATTTGAAGATGACTTACCCGTGTGGCTGCTGCTGCAAGACTCAATTTTAATTTGCCACTCGTTGTGTAAGTCACCCCAGCTTGACTGCACAGTCATGGTGTGTTGAGTTTATGTTTCAGCTGTTTCATTGTTCTTGACATATCGCTTTTCACCTCGGGCTAGTGTTGCCATCCGGGTGAAATTTAATTAAGGTGTATGTTACATTTTGCTTATTCAACACAGTGCTGCTTCAGTGTTTAACTTCCCAAGTTATAGTTGTTTTATTTACTGGCGATGTATTAAGAGGTATTCCGATGGTGCGTACACATAGATTAAATAAATGTGATGTGTAAAAATAAAAGATTTAATTCATGTTTTAGTTAATGATCCAAATAAGGCAACAAGGTATTTTAATAAATTTCAACAGAAAGAAAAGAGGTCACGACTGCTACTGGGTGTGCATCTAGTGTGTGTGGAAACGAGTTCCGACTTCCACCTTCACAAGTTATACAGATTTTTTTGGTAATTATAATAGATTAGAACAAGAATCGTATGATCAAATTTTTCAGACCCCCAAAAATATGGACTTAACCTTGATAAGTTTTATTTTTATTTTTTTAGATTTAATATACAATTTTGCGCAAGAAAAATACTGTTGACTTTCGGAGTATTTGCTAACATTTAGTGAAGTTTCATCTGAAGGTATAAAAGAATGGAAGCTTTGAGTTCCTGTAATAGTTTTAACATTTTTATACCTTGAAAATAGCTCTTCTTTTGTTCTGTTGTAGCCGTCAGCGTCTGCATAAGCAACTTCTATGGAGCTCTTAAAAGTTTGTAAAGCCCAATGATAAAGGTCTTTCGCCGTTTGAATTTGGTTTTTATTTGCTATGCTATACATCCGAGCGCCTCTTTTTAATGTCCCACCTATACTATCTGCCATCTAAATTCATAGCATGTTTCACGAAGTGATGACAGCATTAGTCTTTTTTGAACTTTCTCGCGTAAGTTCCCTTGTCTTACTACAATTGAGTCCTGTGACCCTGGCATGATTCGGCTGATTTCATCATCTTCATAAAATAATTTTACTGTGTTTAAAGTATGTTCAGGTAAACTACGTCTGTCCATGCTACAGCATTTGATGTCAGAAAACGTTGTTCTATTTTTTTGGATATCTTTGCTATTTTTTACAAAATCGTAAGTTAAATCATGCCCAAAAATATCTTTAATTTCTTTATGTGTCATAGTGTTTGGTAATAGAGATAACATTTTTTGCTTATCCAAATTATTTGAACAGTTTTCGATTTGATATTTCATGTTTTCCAAAATTTCTTCGTAATAACCTTTGATTTTATTTAGTTCTTCTGATAAAGTTGACAGTGAAGCACCTCTAAGTGCAAATGCAGTGTTTTTTTTTTTTGCAGTATGTATCCCTTTCTAGATATTTTCGCATTATTGGTGATGGATGGCTTTTAAGATGAGGAATAACATGTACATTTATATTGTCGACGAGTTCGTTGCGTTCAAGTGATTTAGTATGGCTGCTGCATGTTGGATCTTCATTATATTCTTCACACAATTCACTGCTAGTCAGATGATGTAAATCATCACTTAAGATTTTATTGCTCAGTTCTTTCATTTCAGTAGAACGCTGATTATCATTAATGTTGACAGCCTTCTTCAGTTTAAACCGACAACTTTCGCAAATACGGCAACGATCAATGTTGGAGACTGCTGGAAAATATACAGATATCAGCGCTTCTTCTTTTGAACTGATTTTTCGAAGTTGAGAGGAACATTTTTTTGATAGATGGACACATCTGTACATATTAGTTGATTCCATATTTATTTTTATGCTTGTTCACCTGTTTTAACACTTTCACGTTTAACTCTTCTGAAATGTAGTATTCAACTGAAATTTGGCTCAGAGTCAGCAAATGACGATTTAAGAGCCGAATGACTATTTTATACATATGCTTATTTCGTTTTTTTTTTTTTTATTAAATATACTTCAATTTAAAACGAAAAAATTTTGCCTACTAGCACTGTTCAATGAAGTTAACGAATTGTGCTTGTGTTTCCTTAAGTATATACTTCAAGTTATAAATAAAGTTAACAAGCTTTTTCAAAGTGAAGGATTGCAGGTTCATAAATTGTTTGATGAAATGAAAAGACTTTTTTTGACAAATTTAGATATTTTTGTAAAACCGTTGTACATAAACTCTAACGATATTGAAGGTATCGATTATAACCCCATTTTAGTTTTGAGATATGTTATATATATTAAATAGACCTATCTAAAAAAAATTTTTTTGGAAAAAAGCTTGATCTTGAAAGTGTTTTCCAAGTTTAAAGTTTTATTTTTGGCAAAAAAAATTTTCAGTGTAATATAAAATTTTTACAGTGTATGTTTTCGAAAGCTGACTTATATACCTTTTTAATGGCACCACGATCTTTCAAATCGGTTGAGTCATTCCATAGTAGTTGCAGCTTAAAAGTACCTATTACCGTCATTTTTCAAATATTTCGATATCTTGCCACGCCCACATATTTTCAAAAATTCAATTTCTAAAAATGAGGTTGTGTTTCTATAGGTAAAATTTAGCTGTATGCAAAATTTCATTAAAAACTTAGAGCGTCGGGTTCAATGCATATCGGTTTTGATATGAAATTCATCATATGTAAATATACGAGTATATTCTCAATTACTCGTTAAGGATTAAAATTTTAAAAAAATAAAAAACTTAGAGTTTAATTTTTTGTTTTTATTTCCAATGTTTCAATCGCCGTCGGCACTCATTATGAGGGAAAAATTTAAATAATTAAAACATTTTCGCAATTGAAATATTAGGCATCCTTGAACGACATTCATTGAACTGTAATATATAAATTGAGAATAATCAAAATATCAAAAAGCTCGAAAAACAAATAAATATATACAGTGGAGTTCGGTTACAACGACCCTGAAGCATCAAATGCCTCTCTTACTGAAGAAATTTGATCCCCTAATTACGAAACTTCATTTTCTAACGAGCTGGATACATCTGCTCACCGCTTTCTACTATTTCCTCACCTGCGGCTTCTCCAGCTATGAACAATTCACTGTCCATGTTAACATAAGCATTCCAGTCTCCAAGAATGCTCTCTCTATTCTATAAATTTGAGAGAATGGCTTATTCTCCTGGTATAGAAATCGCATGCTCAAAACATTTTTTGACTGTCTAAGTCTACTGTTTGCCATGCAGATATAATGATTTCAATTGATTTCATCGTTTTTATTGCAAAAATCTTTTTATAATGACCCTTAAGGCATTTTATTGTACCATGATCAATCGGTTGTATGACTGATGTTTGGAGATAAAAATGCAGTTTTAATGTTCTCGAGATCGCTTATGTGGAGATGAGCTGGACAGTTATCAACCAGGAAAAGAATTTTTTTTTCTTAATGTAGGCATTGTTTGTATGGAATTTAAGCACTTTGTTTGAGTACTGTTGTTAGTTCTGAAGAAATATGTTATTAAGTGGAACCAACTTTTGTGTTTTGGTAGAAAAAACTACAGTGAGCAATATCTCGAAAATGTAGTGAAAGCAAAAAAAAAGGAAAATATTTTCGGAATTAGCGACCGACTTGACATGAGCAATGGATGGTGGCATTCATTGTACAAACAACTTTGCTTAATTTGATAAACCAGTGTATTTTACAGAAAATGAGTTTTGTAAATATAGATCCACATGGTATGAGATTAAATTTTTAGAAATTACTTTTGATTGGAAAAGAATATTGGGATATTTTTCTCAAATAAATTATTTTTGTAGCTAGACTATTCTGTCATAAATATAAAAATAACATTTTTAAATAAATAAATTTTATCAAAAAATTAAATATGATACCCTTTGTTTCTTTATGACAGAATCAATAGATTAATTTTTGTGTAAAACTGGAAACAATGTTTGATAATAAATATTCCGCCATGTGAAAAGGAGTTGAAAATGCAATTTTTAATTTAAATTATTTTTACAACAAAACACAACTTTTATGTAACTTTTTCAGAAAGCATTCAATATTCTTGCCATTCTTCGATTTTTGTCCTCTTTAACATATCCGAAAATCACTCAAATCGGCGAGTGATACATGGGGAGTACCAGTTATTTTTTCCCCGTTCCATAACGTAACGAGTACTACCAGTTATTTCTTTCCCGTTCCATTCATTTGCCATGCCGTTTACCTGCTGACATTTTGTATAAATTTCTTTGTTTGGAGCCATATGCTTATTCCTCTTCACCATCACAAAAACACGTTCCAGATTTATATTGCTGCTGGAAGATTGGACATTATCTAAAGGTATGTCAAGATATCTTTTATAGACAGCATTGTTAACAGTAGGCAGGATATCGGTGTACAATTAATTTATTTTTGCGACATCAATTGATTGATATTTTTTGCATGCAAAATGCAAATTTAAAATAAGTGTTGTATTGTACATCTTCTTCAGCTAAAACTTCAATTATTTTTTTAACACATCTCTAAATTCCGAATGTTTTTCACTGTCCATAACTGTACTGCCCGTAACGGTTTTAATCGCTTCAACGCAAATAGAATTTAAAGCAACACATAATTTTAATTGATCGATGAATTCTTTGTCAATAGTGGTAAGTATGATCTCTGCATCCTTATACGCACTCTGATATTGGTTGGCGAATTCAATTAGCAAATCGCTCAACTGAATAATCTGAAAAACAATATCAACCAAAAACATAAATCTGTGTCCTTGCAAATCATTCAACGTGTTAGGATGAACAGTTCATTTATTCGACTGGCAGTTTAAAATATCAACCGCTGGTTGATATCCAGTATTTTTTGAATTCATGAAACCAGCAATGATTTTTATTTTAGTACTGAAACCATTGAAAAAACCTCATCAAGTTTTGCTACCATATCTTTTGTTACATTATTGGCTGCATGAACAAAATATTGTTTTAGACTTAAAGTTTCAACTTCCTTTCCAACTCCCAGAAGACTTGAAGAGTTAATGATTTCTTGGCGACAATCATTCAGGCATTTATTGAAAGTTTTAGATGTCGCTGCGTTATCTGCCTTGCATGCATTTAACTTCAACAAGAACTTCGATTGAAGTGACTCCGATGAATTGATTAGATGATACATTATTTTTAGATTATCGAGCAGGACTTTTAGTTGATATTCAGTGCTTTTCGTTGGAACTTTTTCAATTGCAACAACAATTTCTTTAAATTCGCCTTCACATAAGGCAGTTAAAATAAACGCTTGCAATTTATGAATACCCATCGTTGTCTCTTCTTGATGTAGCGTAAAATCTGTCCCATGATCAAGTAAATAATTTAGTTGACACGCTATAGATAATTCCACAAAATACAAAAATGTTTCTTTGTACCTATTTCGACTATTTTGTTGTAAGGAACATGCATTTACACGCATATCTTTTTCGTCAAAATTTTTAATTTATATTCTAACGTTTTAATTTTTTTATTTTTCATGGAAATAGAACTCAATAGTGTCCTTTTTTTTCTTCATAGTGATTTGGTTCCACCAAGATTCCTTGAAAAAGGTCATCGTCATTTTTTTTTTCCTGATTTAAAAATAAATCCAATTTTCTGGCAACCAACCGTCTGCCACTGGAACCCTCAACATCTTGCAAAAATGAAATAATAGCAGATCGATCATAATTTCAACTTTTACTACTCCATGTTCGGAAATATGTATGTAAGGAGTTCAAGAACGTCAAAGTTCTTAAAATTATTTTTCCCTCGGAATATTCCGTTATTGTCTTGAAAAAGACATTTAAAACAAATTTTCCAATCATAAACCATTTCGAAATATTTATACGCGTGTAATACGATACTTGTATACACACACTAGACACGATGCGACTACGTTGCACCTTTCAACTACAAAATTTCTTTTTTTTCGTATTGATCGTGAAAAAATGGATGGTTGACCGAGCAAAACGGACGTCAGATTTGTCCTCAGCGCGTCAGATGCGCGAGTAGTACGATACTAGTATACATAGACATCAGTGATGCACAGCGTTGGCAGAGCTTCCCAAACGAGCGCTACATTTTTTGTCTTAGTATGTGTGTACAAGCAGAACCCTATAGGAACGAACTAACTTGTTTTTAAAAACAACTAATTAAAAAACTAGTTTAAAATAAACCAGTATATGAACTACTTTGAATTATATTAAGGCGGCAACTACTATGATTTTGACATGTTTTAATTGCAAATTTTTATTAGATTACAAGCTTATATATATATTTAACCATGTTATTTCATCAAATATTATTAACTTTAAGCCATCAGTAATACTTTTCAATTGGTTGTTTTAAAGTCATTAAAAAATAATATAAATATAACTAATTTAACAAGTAGTTGAAAATATATGCAGACGAAAGTCAATTGACTTATTTAGCGGACATCACCATACAAAACAAGTTAGTTCGTTCTATGGGAAAAAGTCAGAATTTCAACTAGTTGTGGTTGACAAAAAACTACTTTATCAACTACTTTTAAATTAGAGTGATTTTTTGAATGAAGCATCAAAAAGCCGGCTCGTGTTAAATAACAGGCGCAGTATCCACACAATTCCGATCAATTGGATCGGCACCTTCGCTCATGTACCCAGGCGGTGGCGTGCCCGTTTTAGTAATTTGCTTCCTTGGTACGCATGCTCACATATAAGCGCAGAGTTCCTCCAGCTTCTGGAACTTTCACCTGTTGGAAGTAGAAATAGTCCAATGAGGAAAGGAATAATGAAATTATATCGCAGCGTACTCCTGTTGCGCTCCTTGAATGTGATTACTAGTCCTTTTTTGAATTAACTGGCAATGAAGCTTGGCATGAATCACTTTTGAATTTTTTTAAACCCAATTAAAACACCACAAAAACCGACATTTCACAATTTTCCATTAAAAAACTCTGATCACTTTTAACTTTGTTTACATTTTGCTTTCAGAATTTATTTGTGTCGTACAGGCATGATTTTTTTGGCATGATTTATGTATATTTCAAAACAGTCAAATAAATGATCTCTTTGATGCATAGAAATTTAAAATTTTTATGCTTTTAAATTCATCTTCAGTAAGTGGAATATTAAATAATTTTCAATTGGTTATTTTAAAGTAATTAAAAAAATAGTTTAAATTTAACTAGTTTAACAAGTAGTTGAAAATATATGCCGACGAAAGTCAATTGACTTATTTAGCGGACATCACCGTACAAAATATGTTAGTTCGTTCTATGGAAAAAAGTTAGAATTTCAACTAGTTGTGGTTGACAAAAAACTACTTTTTCAACTACTTTTAAATTAGGTGATTTTCCTACAGGGTACAACCAAGAACTGGTTCTCTGCTAGAGTCGCAGAACTTCGGTACCTTCGCACACACGACTTTATGTGAAAGTCGAGTGGCACCAAAAGGCTTCTGTGTGCATCACTATATACATATACTTATATTTCTTTGAATGAATGTGCTACATATATATTGCATGAATGTGCTTTATATGTACTTTTGAGTGTGCTACATAAATTTGTTTTATGAAATTTTTCTTCATTTTCATTGTCATTTGTAATTTTATTTTCGTAATTCTTCCTGACATTTCGACATAATTTTTTCTGCCTTTTCGACATATTTTTGTAAGCCTTACTTACAGAGAATTTTTATTGAGTGGCTGCAGAGTGTAGAAACGCTTTGCCGAACAAAACCAGGTATCGTTTGAGAATTTATCATATGCCCCGTCGATTATTCAAAAAAAAAAAACTTCGTTGGATAATTTCAAAATAATCACGGTAAATGACAAGATTGGAGTTTATTACATACACTTTTAATTTAATTGGCTATAACTTTTTTTCACTAACTCTGTTCTAGAAAACTATTATGACATATTGCTCAGTAAATGTTATTAGCTTTTAAAAACTGCTCAAAATTTTTACCTAGCACAAGCCGTTCCGTAGTAATAACCTTTGAACTGAAGGGGTCTTTAGCGTAAAAGAGTGACACATACTTTACTGCACTGACGTTTGTCCTTCAAAAGTTGATCCTTTAATGAATTTAGAGTATAGTTGGTTTTTAATTCGAAGCAGTTTTAGGGGTGTTCACCAGGCTCTGAATATGCCTGGAAATTATTTTTTCGCTCATATTTTTTAAGGTATTTGTTTTATTTTCCATATCGACGCTGTTTAGAATAGCTGCTTAGAATGTCTTTTCAAAATGGTTTATAACTCTAAAATCAACTTAGTTTTAGAGGTGTTCACGCAAATTGGAAAATTGAGGTTGATATCTGAACGATCCGAAATTTTTTGATTTATATTTTCTATACATCGAATTCCATTAAGAAATCTTTTCTGAAGAAAAGACTTTAGCAGAAAAAGACGACTGAATGAGATTGATTCCTCCCAAGGTAGCTCCATATACAACCCCTCTAAACTATTTAATAAAAAAAAAAGATGACAAATTGTGACTGAAGCATTGGTCTTCCATATAAGTATTAATTTAAAGTTATGAGCTTGTCTCGACAATTTTGAAAAACTTGACACCTTGCTAAATGTGATAAATGCAAAATTTTTGCGATATTTCTGAAGGTTTTTCTATTTTAAAGTCAGAAAATTCAATTCAGTGGAATTTGATCAGATTTCACAGTTTGGATGAAGTCACGTTGTTTGGGAGGTAGCCGTGATTTTCATATTCAGAGCTTATATTAAAAAAATGCTGTGCAAAATTCCAACTCATTACATAATTTTTGTGGAGTTTTAAGAGACTTTATAGCTAAAATAAAATAAATTTGTATGGAAAGTAGGCGTGGCTTTCATACTATTTTGCCTCATTTCAAGATCGGGGTTAATTAAATTTAAAGTAAAGTGTATTTAGAAGTCAGTTTATTAATAGTAGTTAATATTAACTATTAATTTGCATTTTGTCATACTTAACACAGTATGACAGTATACACAGTATACAGTTAATTTTTCTGTTTAAGAAAATTCTAAGCTTAGAAATTTATCAAATTATATCAAATTTTTTTTTAAAAAAATTTCAGTGCCAACATTTTTCCTGAAAACTGTGTTAAAAAGTTGAATTTATTCAACGGGTTTCTATGCCAATTCGAATGTAAAAGTTGTGCATTCTTGCCATCGCCTCCCTTGAGAACAATTAAATCCGAAAAATTCAAAAACTCACTGTTTTACCTTCGACACCCTCTTCTATCTGCTTACCAGCCACACCTCAGCTCACTATCGTATCCGCAACCACAACCAGAAATTTTCCAAACAATGCTTTTGCTCCCAACGAACGAGTCGTCACCAAATGAAAGTCCGAAATAAAATGCTGGCTGACTACCGAACCGGGGCATGAAAGTTTTTACCGTTTTTTTTTTTTTGCATTTGAAGCGACTTTCGTGCGACGTGGTCAACACCGGCTGCTTTAGCATTGAAACGATTTTAATCCTGCGACTCGTTTTACTATTACTTAAAACATTCTTGTTGTAGCTGATGCTGATGCTGTTGTTGTTGTTGTTGTTTTTATGCACTGCTGGTCATCGTTATAGGACAATGTTCCGAGTTGACCAAAGCCCGTTCTTTTTGTTCGCTTGTCGCATCCGTTTCAGGACGAAATGGAACACGGTACATAGCTTACTTGCGGGGTCTGTACACGTTCGACCAACATTCCAGCGATACGTTTGTTGTTTTTACTGAATCCTTAGCAGAACTTTTGCATTAAAATTGTTGTTAAGGTTTTTTTATTTTTCTGTTTTCTACTTTGTTGCTTTTTCTTTTGAAACCAGTGCATTTTCATCTTTGCATGTTTTTATTTTTTTTTTGTTTTTTTTTTTTTGTTTTCTCCCGCTTTCAGCTTTCGAGTTTTTAACCTCGATGCGCGGTCAACGCAGTTGCTTTAAATCGTATTTTTGCGGTTGGCGCGCCATTTTTCGACCATTTTTGCAATTGTTGCTGGTATTAATGCCAACATAACGGTGCTGTAGCTAAAGACCTCGCAACAACAACAACAGCGGCTATAGCAAAAACCCAATGTCACATGAAAAATGACATTCATGCATGGCATACGAAATTTAGAACGAACGAACTGTGTGGCAGGAAGTAGCCGAAAAAGAAAATCCCACAAAATCCCCTCAAAAAAGAAAAAAAAATCAAAAAACAAAGTGTTACCAGCTACGACCAGCAACGCGTCGCTTAGTGCTGCCGGATGCAATCGCAGAATATGCAGCAATAAAGTTTATGAAACGAACAACAGCATGCAAAACAGTAGTCAAGACTGGGCAAAAATACAACAATAACCACACCCCGTTGACTAGGTTTGGCGCTTCTGCATCACCGCGCACTGCCTGGGTCTTTAAAAGCGGATTCAGGCTAATGAATATAAATTAGATTTTTACGAGTTTTTAAATGCTGCATGAGCGCCCGCGCAATAATTGTTTGAGTGTGTGTGTGTGTGTGTGTGTGTGTGAACATTTATGCATGTGTGTAACAGCATTTCCCTTTAATGGATTCCTTGTTTTGTTGCTTGTATCGACTGTATTCTTTTTTATTTTTCCCTTCTTTACCTTCTTCTCTCTTTTGTGCCAAATGCAAAGTTGATGAAAGCGCAGGAAATGCATTTTGCAATTAAAGTCGAAATACTGCTGATTACTGTGCCATACCGTCTGGCTTCCGTGGGTGGTACTCAAGGACGTGCACGTCGTTGGTAAAGAACGAATTTTATTGACATTTATGATGGTACGCTTCACTACAGAATTAATGGCAGAATGGCGTGATTAGCATTCAAGTTAAAGATTTCAAGCAATTGAATACAAGTTGCAGGCTGTAGGAGCTGCATGAATATACAATTTCGATGTAGCTGGTACTCGATAATGTGAACGAAATCGATATAATTTTATTGTTTAATTAAAATAACAGGATACAAAGTTATTGCTGCTGATCCAAGAACTGCATGGAAAAAAATAAATATTTTTACCTGATGGTGAGGTAACGTTAAAGTATAAATACAGAAATTTTAGTTTTAAGAAATTTAAATTAGATTCGATAAATATTATCTAAGAATATGGTATTAATAAAAAATATTAAAAAGTTCAAATAAATTCACAAAAATTATTCAAATATATCAACTGGTATAATATATAGCTTCTACGTGAGTAATTTTGTCAATTATTTAAATTTTTATACCCGATTCTAAAAGAAGAACTAAATTTTGTATGCAGGAAATAACGGTTTTAAGCTAGTGGAGGAAAACTATTGATAGTGATCTATCATCACCATAGTCGTTACAAATACCATCGCTAGTTTTGCGATAATCTCAAAAGTTTTGAATAAATGATATTTGTATATTTTAAAAAAAGTGGTTTAAAAAATAGCAAATCATAAACAAATTTCGAGCCCTTTGCTCTAAAGCGTGTGCCAAATGGGGCACAATGGACGAGAGCAAAGCAAAAAAGCGAGCATAGCTTACACTGTAAAAAGTGTTTGTTGAAATTTACTACAATAGTTGTAGGCGACAGTTTAGCTACTATAACTGTAGTAAAATTACATACCTTTATAAAGTTCAACATTTGTTGTTTACTATTGGTATGTAGTAAAATTCAACAGTTGGTGTTTAATTTTGCTTAAAATATATTGTAATATTTAAGCTTTAATATATTTATTTTAGAACTTAAACATTAGTTGTTTAATGTTGCTATCATTTTTGTATTACTATTGGAAAATTACAACCTTTATATGAATAATATTCAACAACTTTTGTTTACTTTTACTACAATAATGTAGTAATATAAAAAATACTACTGCTATTTACTATTATGTAACATGTGTTTGGTAATTAAAACTGAAGTTAGCTTCAACTAATTTTATGATTGATTGAATTTTAATAAAACCACAAATCAAAAATATTTACAATCTTAGCTTAAAATTAAAACACGTTATTTAACACAATTTTTGTAATTAGAGAAGCGGATACTGGACTGAATAATAAGCTGCTTACTTGCTCATAACCAAACGTGAATGAGAATATGATGCAATTATACAATTGATGTTGAAAATTCAACACACACGTACATATGTCTATTAGCAATGAAATTTATGATGAAAAAAAGTTTAATATTAATATTGCAGCAAAATTCAACATATGTTGCTTAATTTTGCTAAAGTTTGTATATAATGTTAAACATTAAAATTTTACAATCAAACTTGCAGTGAAATTACACTCCAGTTGAATTTTAAACAAAAAATTACTATTATAGTTATAGTAAATTTGTATTTATTTTTTAGAGTGTATTTATGCAAAGTTTCATATAAAATCTATTCGATTATGTCCTGAAATGTGTATTTTGAAGTTTTTGGAGTTCGAAAAATGCGAAAAAAAATATTAATTAAAAATTATTAATTGTCAGCTGTTGAAAAAATTGTTAACGAATTATTATTAAAAGTTATGAAAAATTTAATAACAGCTTCAAAATTCGTCAGAGTTGAATAAGTTTTAATGTTGAGAATAACTTGTTAGCGAATAGAATAGGTTAGAGAATAACATAAAGTTCAATCCACAATTACTGTCATTAATACAATTTGAAAGATATAATAAATAGAATATTTATAATTTTTTCGAATAATTCAACAAATTAATTCAAATTTAAAAGTATTAAACAAAAATTTGGAAATAAACTTAACAACAAATTAAAAGCAAGTGAGAAAACGAAAAAAACAAAAAAATTTTAACAAAATTTTCGTTCGAAATTTGGACAAAATTTAAATTTTCTCCTCATTCTCTGAGCTTTCATAAGTAGAATGTGTTGAAATTGAAAACTTTATGTTAGTTTAGTTTAGTTTAGTAGCAGGTATTAGCATCGCGAGTTTGCAGAGTATATTCTAAGACAAAAGAGTTATTATTGGCGTGTTCGAACAGCTCGGGACTCTGCGGGACTCAAAACTTCTGCTTTATTAAAGTTCGTAAAAAACCACTATGTATTTTATATGAGACTAAAAAAAAATTTTAAATTTGGATTTTCATCGGCTTTTCTGAAGATGTATCGATACTAAAAACATGTTTTGAGGCTTCCAAGCAGATTCGTCATATATCTAGGTACCCAAAAATTCTCGAAAATGTGCAAAAAATTGGCTTTTAGTTTTTTTTTCTGTGCGTTCTATTCGATTGGTTCTGGCCCATTGTGTGGCATGACCGTTTTATCAATCCGTCTTTCTACCAAAAGCAGAATAGAAAGCTACTAAATACGATTAGAAAATCCGAAAGAGAATTTTTAAATTTATTCTCATTACTCGTATAATTTTTTCATTAAAAAATGTAATGGTTTAACGGTCATTCTGACGCCAAACCTAAAATTTAAAACAGGTCTTTTATAGGCGTCTCTTATTACATGTGGCGGCCGTGGTATAGTGGATAGAGTATGTTGCCCATACGCCAGAGAACCCAGGTTCAAATCACACCTGACAGAAAGTTTTTACGATTGAAATAATTTTTCTGTTCGGCCATCACCTCTGTGCAGACAATGGCAAACCTCAGAGAGTAAAAACAGCCATGAAAAATTTCTTGAGAACATAAGCCGTTCGGAGTCGGCATAAAACTTGTAGGACCAGTTCTCGATCATTTGTGTTCAAGCATTTCACAACACACATAACACAATTGATCAAAAAAAGCTGGGTAAAAGTCCTTTCAAGGGCTAAAATTGCCATTTCGCTTTTTTTATTACATGTCACAGCTTCATAGCAACTGGAGAACTTCGGGCTTACTCCCCAAAGGGCCCAGAAAATATGAAAAAATAATTTACTTTTATGATGCCTTGAAACTGCTTAGATGACGATGTGACATTTTTTATTGAGGAAACTAAGAAGAAATGGAGCTTCGGCAGGGTACCGAGGCTAAAATACCCCCGCAGACGTTTTGAAGTATATGCGTAGTCTTTAGACGTCTTTAAAATGTTTATGCATAATCTGCAAAAATATTTGTGTCATACGCTTAATTTTATTTTACCCTTAGCTGCCACATAGAGTAAATTGTAGACTGTTCATTATGTTAAAGAAAATATGTGCAAAATTTGATTGGTAGTATGTACAAATTCATATCAACGGTGTTAAATAATTTCGCTTAATATTAAAGTGCCACGCCCCCGTTAAATTCCGACCAAATTTATTGACTACTGATGGCTTATTATTCCAAAGAATATGGAAAATTTGGAAGAAGTCGGACAAAGGCAATTTGAGTTCGATTTAAGTTAAAGTGTTTAATTCCGCCCAATTTTTTAAAACTAATCACTGCTCATTATTCCAAAGAATATATTTGCGAAATTTGGTTGAAGTCACAAAAACGGTGTAGAAGGAATTTAATTAGAATTAAATTGACACGCCCCATTTCCAATCCCACCCACTTTTGTATGCTTAAAACTTCTCATTACACTAAAGAATATTTGTGCAAAATTTGGTTAAAATCGGAGTAACGCCCCTATCTAGTACGCCCACTCTTATTAACTACAGGCTGATTCTTATGCCAAATAATATAAATAATATGTGAGCAAAATTTGGTTTAAGTCGGACAAACGTTGTGGGGGAATTCGATTATAATTAAATTGACACGCCCCTTGTCCAATCCCATCCTCTTTTGCAAGCTTAAAACTTCTCATTATACTTAAAAACATATGTAAGAAATTTGGTTGAAATCGGACAAACAGTGTAGATAGAGCTAGTCTAAAAGTAAAGTACCATGCCCCCTGTCTATTACCGCCCAATTTTATAAACTTAAGACTGCTCAAATTACCAAGGATTATATGTAAAAAATTTGGTTGAAGTCAGACACACAGTGTAACAGAAGTTCGATTAAAAGTAAAATGCCACACCCACTTTTCTAATGTAAGGACTCCATATTATATTATATATTACTTTCTCCGATAGTTTGAGAAAATCACACTTTTAATGAAATACTATGAACTTAATTTTATATTTTTCTAAATAAAACATTGGTTATTATTCAAAGTAATTATTTTGTTTATCAGTCACATAAAAAAAAAACCTGGGGTCCCCTTACCGAAATTCTGGCTACGCCCATGGCGGATAGAGTTGTCACATGTATATTTTTTTTGTTTTGCGAATTCTTGTAATTTTTATATTTTGACATCAGATTTGAATTCGAATTTAATGTCACAGTTTTAAAATTCCGGATAGCGGATAGTGTTGCCACTAAACTATACCATAGGCTAACTATAGGGTTAGCTACCACCTAATAATATGTTTTTACGTGTTTTTAGTTGGGACCTTGTAATATTTTAACGAGTTTTAAGCATTTTTTAACAATTTTAGGCTGATTTCGAAACCGATGCCAGAGTTTTAAAATTCATGGCGGGGGATAGGGTTACCAACTAAATTTTTACCACTGCGTTGCCACCTAATTATATGTTTTTATGAGCCTTAAACATTTTCTAACGGTTTAAGGGGGTCGCTTTATTTAATTTTGGTGACCAGAAGCACTTAAGTACAAGAACGGAAGGCAAAGTGCAAAAATCCGAAGTGATTTCTTAAAGTGGTCATTAGCGATCGAAGTGATGAAAACATTTCGAAAAAGCAGAAAGTCATCATATGGGTGGGCAAAACGTAAAATATTGCTGCTATCTCTTGTACACTAAAAATATATTTTTGCTTAACAGTATTCTTTTATGTTCTGTAAAATAAAATTTGTTTTAAGCAAATTTAATTGAATATTGTAAAGTTTTTCATAAAAGAAAATCGAAACCAATTCAATAAAAAGTTTTTTCAATATAAAATGTCTGACAAAACCTGGTATTAAATGCATTACCAGCTAGATAAACCTACCCAATAGGCAATAAGGATAGGTCTCTTTGAATGATGGCATGAATTTATTGCTTCTTTTGTCGGCAAGATACATGACTTCTTCGCTGCTCCGGCGAGCGCTTCTATAACGCCTGGTTTTTCGCTGACCAAGGCAGTACAACAGTTATATTTTTCCTACAAGAACTGATTCTACTTATATTTCAGGGTAACTTTTTCGTTAAAAGTTAAAATATATATTTATTCAACAATATTGAATAGTAATCGACATCAAGACTGCTATATCAAAAATAATTCGTTATATAAAAAAATATATATTTATTCAACAATATTGAATAGTAATCGACATCAAGACTGCTATATCAAAAATAATTCGCTGAAAACATTCTTATCTCACAAAAAATTTTAAATAAAATAAAATAAAATAAAATAATATAAAATAAAATAAAATAAAATAAAATAAAATAAAATAAAATAAAATAAAATAAAATAAAATAAAATAAAATAAAATAAAATAAAATAAAATAAAATAAAATAAAAGAAAAGAAAAGAAAATAAAATAAAATAAAATAAAATAAAATAAAATAAAATAAAATAAAATAAAATAAAATAAAATAAAATAAAATCAAATTAAATAATATACAATAAAATAAAATAATATAAAATAAAATAAAATAAAATAAAATAAAATAAAATAAAATAAAATAAAATAAAATAAAATAAAATAAAATAAAATAAAATAAAATAAAATAAAATAAAATAAAATAAAATAAAATAAAATAAAATAAAATAAAATAAAATAAAATAAAATAAAATAAAATAAAATAAAATAAAATAAAATAAAATAAAATAAAATAAAATAAAATAAAATAAAATAAAATAAAATAAAATAAAATAAAATAAAATAAAATAAAATAAAATAAAATAAAATAAAATAAAATAAAATAAAATAAAATAAAATAAAATAAAATAAAATAAAATAAAATAAAATAAAATAAAATAAAATAAAATAAAATAAAATAAAATAAAATAAAATAAAATAAAATAAAATAAAATAAAATAAAATAAAATAAAATAAAATAAAATAAAATAAAATAAAATAAAATAAAATAAAATAAAATAAAATAAAATAAAATAAAATAAAATAAAATAAAATAAAATAAAATAAAATAAAATAAAATAAAATAAAATAAAATAAAATAAAATAAAATAAAATAAAATAAAATAAAATTAAATAAAATAAAATAAAATAAAATAAAATAAAATAATATAAAATAAAATAAAATAAAATAAAATAAAATAAAATAAAATAAAATAAAATAAAATAAAATAAAAAAAAATAAAATAAAATAAAATAAAATAAAATAAAATAAAATAAAATAAAATAAAATTAAATAAAATAAAATCAAATCAAATAAAATAAAATAAAATAAAATAAAATAAAATTAAATAAAATAAAATAAAATAAAATAAAATAAAATAATATAAAATAAAATAAAATAAAATGAAATGAAATGAAATAAAATAAAATAAAATAAAATAAAATAAAATAAAAAAAAATAAAAAAAATAGTAAATAATAAAATAAAATAAAATTAAAGAATATATATATATAATGAAAATGAAATTTTTTTTCAATTTGTTTGGATAACCCCTTCTTTTAGCTATTCTAAAGGAGTGCTTCTTTAGGCCTCTTTAGAGCAGGTAAGGCGGAAGGCATGAAAAATGTTGCCGTTTTATAAAAAAAAATGTAAATGGGCTTGGCTACGAGTTGGGCAGGCCTCCAACATCCATTTCAAGGGCTGTTTAGTAGCGCTTCGAACACCTTCCAATGCATATTGGGTACCAATAAATGCACACAACCATAAGACATGCACATACACACACTCATATACATATATACACATTCATGCTAACATTTGAATCCATCCATCCATCGTCATAAATAAAGAGGTTATGCTGGTCATTTATTGATTGAGCAGTTAAGCTGAAAATTTTTAATTAAAATGCAAATATGACTTGCTTGTATGCAAATGTTGATGTGGTGCGTGCTTTGATATATAAGTGTTTGTTTGTTTGTATCTATGTTACATAGCATACAAAAGCCAAAATAACTAGCTGTCTAGCAAAGAAGTCGAAGCCCAAAATTTTGCACATTTTGAACAGCTTCAATGCACAGAGCTGACTCACTCGGAAACACAGGCATACCTAAACACCCACACATTCTCACGAAGATACTACAATGCAAACTAAGCTTATATTTACACACTCAAACATTGCTTATGCGTGATGATCGCTAGCACAATGCTTGTTACTAGCCCGGATATGTAATGTTTGGTTCAAAATAAAAATGTCTGCCAACTGTTGTAAAGGTTTTTTTTTAAATTTTTCTTTGTTGCCTACGACGACCAGCTGATTCTGTGCAGGAAAAACTAAATTGAGTTGAAAAGGATTTTGAAAGTAATCGCCGCACACAAATAAACACGCACGCATGCATACGCGTCAATTACTTGCAAAGGTATGAGTGAGTTTTAAGCAGACTGAGTATGTGTGTGTGTGTGTGTGTGTGGGGAGTGTATCTGTGTTATGTGCGCTGCTGTGCTTGTGAGTGGCGATTACTTTGAAAATGCGTGCTTACGTGCTTGTTCGTTTTGGCTGCAACAAATAATCGAGTTAATTGCCAGCAACAGCAAGATTTTAATTAACTGCTTGTTCTGCCATTGTTATGATTGTTGTTGTTGTTGCTCTGTTGCCGTTGTATTTTTGTTGGTATGCTCTCAGTCCGTTTTGATGCTCAGTCTACAAGCAACAGGATTTTAATCAAATACTTCCCTCACTCAACTCGTTCGTCGAACTTAAACAGTCGCAAAATTGTGAAAATGTAATATTGCCAAAAACGTATGGCAACGCCAATAATTTACTCTGCTTTGACAGTTTAAGTATAGCCACATTTTCTTTGACTGATGCATGTCAAACAGCGGCTGCATGGATTTATCTTCAGTAATTGTCTTTAATGGTAAAATGTATTAAGGCGGGCGTTGGGGAAAAAGTCCAAAAACAAGATTTATTATGCTGAATTAACTTTAAGTTCCTGAAATGCTTTCATTTGCTTTGTTTATCTTCTCTAGAATTCAAATAGTTTTCGTGGCAAAAGTAGTAATTTTTTTACTCAACTAAATACTTTAAGCTCAATGGTGGAAACTATACAATACAACTTAGCTTATATTTAGCTGCTTTATATTTCTGTATATCTGTAATTGATGATTCACTTAGGCAGTTTTAAAGTTTTGAGAATTGATTTTCAAGTATAGTCTAGTAGAGAAATAATGCCATATTAAATGGTTTCGCAGGGTAAAATTGTAGAACAATCTCCCTGCGAGCATTTTTTTCGGCAGTGTAGAGCTGTGTAAATTTAAAACAAATCTTCACCAACACTACTCCATCTTTCCACCCTCCAACTAACTATTACTCGTCTTCCGAATCACCTCAATGCTTTCGCATATATAGGGGCATCTCCTAAGCGTTGATTTAATAAAAAAAAAAGTATAGCGTGTGTGAAGTACAGAAGTGAAACTTCTTCTCTTTAAAAATTTTTTTTCTTCATAAAAAAGAAGATTTTAGTGTAAGATACAAAGAGAAAGAGAGAAAAAATTGAGATGGCAACCCTATTCGCCATCTTGAATTTTAAAACTCTGATATCAGATTCAAAATCAAATCTCTTGTCAGAGTTCCAAAATAAAAAGAATTCATTAAAATAAAAAAAATTAGTTTGGCAATCGTATTCGCCATTTTGAATTTTCAAGTTCTGACATCAGTTTCAAAATAAGCGATCCCCTAAAACTTTTAGATAATGTTTAAAACTTTTCAAAATACATTTTATTAGGTGGCAACTCTTTTATAGAAAAATTACATAATTTTAAAATTCCGTCCATGGATTCAGATTCAGCGATCCATTTTTACCTTAGTGTTCGGCCCAGCAGCAAATTCATAAAAATTGATTTTAAATTTTAAAATTCTGACACATGGTTCGAAACCAATTATCCCCTGGTTTCCAGCAGTATGAATGGCCAGCAGAATGACCGCAGTGTAAAAAGAGGTCTTTTGCTGTAGCCAGCGCCATCTTTGTTTTAGAAAAAAAAAACAATTTTTTTTAAACATAAATGTATATTTTACGATATTTAGAAATCTTAAAACTCTAAACAAATTTCTTCTAATAAAATCCATCAGCTCAATATCACTCTTTTTTACTCTACTCTAAATATATCGCCGGCCTTAAATTAACACAAAATTTGTTTTTTTTTTTTTTGTTTCTCAAAAATTAAAAAACCTAAATTGAATTAAAGTGTGAACTAAAGTTCTGCAGGAAAACATACATTCTACTTGTACAAACAGATAAAACAAGTAAGAACTCGATTTTGTTGGTACAAATACAACAACGAGTAGAGCTTAACTTCCCTACGGGGAAAAGAACCGGTTCTGAACCTATCACGTGATATGTCCCCAAGGGATAGGGACCTGATCCCAATTCTGCCACCAACATATGAAACCGACCGGTCACTTTTACATGGCGTTGTCATTGACAGGGACCAATTGCCACCTGCTGCATTACCTAAGACCTGTCCAGTGACCGGCCTAGAAAAACAGATTTGTGACCTAACCTACTGGGATCCAACCCACAACTTTCCATATTTTTATAAACTTTTTATATATTTTTAATTTTCACACAATAAGAATACAGCTTTGAGTTTTAATAGATCTGTCTCCGCTTGAATCATTCAAAATTGGTCCCGTGCTGAGTAAAGTTAAATCTGTTCCGTAACAGGCCCAAAAAAACCTGTTGCGTGACGAGTTTTATCAGACCTATCGTGTGATAGTTGTCCATTGGAGCTGTCACGGGACCAGTCATTTTCACGGGACCAGTTAAGGGCAATTGACTCTGCTTTCCCCGTAGGGTTGTGCTTACATGTTTTGGATTAAGCAGAGAGCGTATCATCTCTTTCTCTGGCTCTCATTGTAGTATAAGATTTTTTTCTCTTTATCAGCTCCACTAAGCGGAGTAACTGTTGTAACTCTTTTTTAATTAAATTTATGCATTCAAAATGGATATTCCAGATAGTTCTCTTTGTGTTAATCTCCTACTTGACCTTTTTCGATTCTCCTAAAAAAAAGTAATGGTGTAATGGATATGGATTCTGTGAATTTATAGATTTATACAAGGTACTTGATTATAAATTGATGATTGAAATGCATTAAAACTTGAATGCATTGCACTTATATAAAGTGTTTCTCTTATTGTTTTATTAAAATAATTCGCTCTTTATTCTTTATGCTTGCGACGTCACATATCCAGATGTTCCAAATAACGATAACAATATTACCGATATATCTGTTGCGTATTTTCTCAAACTAGTATTCTTGGTGCTTGGTAATTTTACTCTCTAATACCTGTTCTCTCGTTGTGTAAAAGAGATAAGATATGCATACTCAATGCTTAGAGAGCGAAACTGATACAAGTTGATAGAGAAGAAAATAACAACACTAACGAGTGTGCTTAGATGGTTTTTTGCAGAGCTTTAGTATGAACTTTACAACGATATAACCGTTTTTTTACCTTAACAATTGTATTTTTGACATTTTTTTTCTTAGCCCTTTGCCATGACCCGAAAATATATAAAATCCATAAAAATTTTCAAGTTTCGATTACTGTAGCGGCTTAGTGAATGCTTTATCTTTAAAATGATACCCATATTTCCCTATTTGCAATTAAACATTTTTTTGATTTTTGGTCTATGGGATGATTCACTGTGCATCGCCGCCTAAGAAGTTTCACTTAAAAAAAAAAGAGCAAAATCGTGGAAAATGTTAAATGCCTAACGGTCTAAGGTTTATTTTATCTTACAATAATAAATATATAGGTGGAGAAAAATAAAAAAAAAATTTTTTTATCTTGGCTGACACATTTCCGAAAAAATAAAATGGCATACAAAATATACAAAAAAATAGATATCTCCCAGCAACCTGAATTTGGATACATAAAGTTTTAATATAGTCACAAAATTTAGATAATGGGTTTTTGGATATTACATATGACATGAAATATGACATGAAATATGACATGACAAATGACATGCCATGGTATGATATGATACATGACATACGCTTATCAATTCTAATATGTATGTCAAATCTTTAGTTTCTCAAAAAATATTTTTTTATAATAATCTCTTTATTGTATTGTAATTTGTCTTATATTTTATGCAAAATCATAAATGCTCAAAGTCTCATTCTGTGCATCTCTCTTCTAAATTTATGTTAATATTAAATTTCTTTTTGTTGCAGGTAAGCATCACATTCTTTTTGACGAGGTAAGCCAATAATTGATGCAACTTTAAAACATTAAAGCGCTTTTTTTCGAATATTTTTGCATACTTGTAAGTTTTCAAAATGTTTTATAGTATTTTAATACCTATACTATCATATAAAGTTGAAGTGCAAATTTTTTTCCAGGTACACTCCAAAAGTAATGGGCTGATTTTTATGAAAAAAGTTTTAAAATGTCATAATTGTGCTACAGCACAGCATAGGGGCAAATTCCTTTCGAAATTTTAATACTAAGTATAGAGTCATTCGATCTATAATCAAATTATCCCTACCCCGAGGTTTTTTAAATGGGCTAAAACATTTTTTGAGTGATTGGGTCATCACATAGAAGATAGAAAAAATCCGATACAATTTTTTTTAATATAATTGTTTTTAAAAAAAAGGATATAATAATTTACAAGGTAGGAGTGACAGTTTTTTTTTTGTTGACCAGCGTTTGTAAAACACGCATAGAAAAATAGAAAACGAATAAGTAGCAAAACAGATGAAAAATTAAACTTTGTATTGATTTCGACAAGTGTTGGTCGACGCTCTGAAAAATAGGTAGTTGTCAAGACTAACTTGCAAATTATTATATCATGGGGCTTAGTTGTGTTCAAAAAAGCTCGTAAAAACAGCAACTACTTTTATTGATGAATATAAACCCTTTAGGAAACAAAGCGCTTCGAAACTACTTTCAAAGCACTTTCAAAAATCACAATAGCGCTATGTTCTCGTTTTTAAAAGTAATTTTTTTAACATTGGCATGTCATTGGGAGAAGACCTTTGTTCTCGCTACGAAAAGTGATTTAAAAAAGCGCTTTGCTCTCGCTACGAAAAGTGATTTAAAATAGCGCTCTGCTCTCGCTACGAAAAATGATTTAAAAGAGCGCTTTGCTCTTGCTACGAAAAAGTGATTCAAAGAAGCGCTTTATTATTGTTTCGAAAAGTGATACGGAACTCCACAACCTTCCATCTACAAATATCATCAAAAAAACGAGGCTTTCTGTTAAGTTCTTTTGGAATGAATGACTTACGACATAAATCTTTTATATATTTCTAATGTTTTATCAGACATCAAGTTACAAACGTACATTTTCCCATTCCAAATTAAACCCAAAATTTTTTTCATTATAACCAAGTCAATGAGATACATGGCATCTAAAGTGAACTGTGTAATCATTTGAATACCAATTTTTTCCAAAATATGTTCGGCATTGACAAAATGTTTGCATTGATATTTTTTATATTTTCGCATTTGAAAGTCAGAATCTGTTCTTAATTCTGCAACTGCAGTACTATAGGTCAGCCGATTGTTTTTTTTTTAGCTTCCTGGTAGCGTTTAGAGCATCCTGCGGAGGAAGTATGACCAACAGTTCCCGTAACAAATGCTCTCGCAGGAGCATCACAAACAAATGCACGCAATTTAATAAAAACCCTTCTAACGTTGACGATAACACCTTTCGCTTATACTCTCCATCTCCAAAAGAAAGTCCAGCAGAAAATCATTAATATCTTCAGGTTTCCTGTTGCCAAGATATGCTCCAATAAGAAAAGTAATGATATCGCCGCAGTTTGATATGTCTAATCGAATATCTACTACTAAGATTTCAATATCTTCTGCTAACGACAACTTCAAATCCTGACAAATACTTCTCTCTAGTCCATAGTGGAAGTAGTTTCCCAGACTGACTTCACGCGTGCAAATAGTGGTATTATTTTCCGCACTTGAAAATAAAGTTTTTGTTGAAGAGGGCACTTTTAAGATCACTCTATAGAATTCGCAAAATGTCATCACTCGCGTCTCGCCTAACTTTAAATTGCACTACTCATTCCCGAATTTCTTTTTGAATATCAATTTCTGAGGGAATTTGTACTGTTCTTTCGCATTCTATATTTTCAATATTTTCATTTTGTATGGAGCCCACACCGCCATGGCTGAAATTTGGAAAAACTTGTGGTGTTTCATTTTCTACAGCACATTGCATATAATCTGCCCTGCTATGTCCACTTCAATTTTCTGCTGCTATTGCGCTTTCTTCGTTTGCACCAGCAAGCGCAACTTCATTTTATATGCTGTATATTTTTGCCCGAACTAATCTTTTAAAATGGCGTTTTGAATAATCGCACCACTTTCTACTCATTTTATTACTTTTTTATAAAAATATTACTTTAAAACCGTTTATAAACGTTTTATACCTTTCATTATTTTCCACTATTTTGCTGAAAAACTTTCACGAATTAAACTTCCCGCGCCTACTAGTGATGAGTAATGACAAGTAGTGATGAGAAAATTAAATATATCGAACTAGTACGACAGCAACGACAAGATTTACGAACTATGAATAGTCAACATAGGGAAAATCGTGAAAGCAAAGCGATTTTTTAAAGCTCAATGCGTAGCGAGAGCAAAGCACTTCTCAAAAGCACTATTCATAAGCAGAGTGAAGCCCTTTTTACATGCTTTGTAATAAAGCACTTTGAAATTTCCAATAGGGAACAAACAAACAAACACAATTCAAATTTGCTTTCATATGGTATTATTTTTACGTAGTTGTGTACTAGTAGATAATAAAAAAAAAATACAAACTGAATGAATGCCTAAACGGTATCTATATGCTAAACGATTTTTTTTATGAAAACATCAATTTCTCCAAAACTTCATGACCAATTTCAGTCTGTTTAGATCAAAAATTTTCAGAACATATCGGAGTATCATCTCTAAAATTTTTATAAATATTTTATCACCATATTTGTTTTTACGGACATTTTAACTAAAGACCAAATAAGTATTCTGGTTCCATCCTTCTTTTGTTGTTTTGAAGCGTGTATCATGCGTGAATTTCAATAAACTCCATTTTGTTCTCTAGTCCTCTCTTTTTCCGCTCAGCAAACACAGCACAACACAACATAAAAAACAGATGAGCCACGCGCAAGGCAAAAAGATAGATAACAGTACGTTCAAAAAGTCCATAGGATGACACATAGATGGCGTAACTAGATTTTTTCCATATGATTTTCATTTAGTACCAACCTTCAAACGATACGTATACAAATTTGACAACAATCTGACAATTGATTCGTGAGTTATAGCATTTTGTGCGCAACAATTGATATGGAAAAAAAAAAAATGAAAAAAAGCGAATTTCGAGTTTTGATAAAGCATTGCTTTTTGATGAAAAAAAAAAATACAGTGGACACCAAACAATGTCTTGATAAACATTACGCGGACTCTGCTCCATCGAGACAAATGGTAGAAAAGTGATTGCTGAATTTAAACGTGTTCGTACCAGCACAAATGATGCAGTGCGCAGTGGACGCCCAAATCAGACTGTTATTCCACAAAACATCAAAAAAATCCACAAATTGGTTATGAACGATCGCAAATTGAAGATGCACGAGTTAGCTGACATTGTAAAGATATCAGATGGTAGAACATTTGGGTATGCGAAAGCTCTGTGCAAAATGGGTGCCGCTTGAGCACTCAGTCAACCAAAAACAACAACGAATTGATGCTTCAGAGGAGTGATCGGCGCTGTTCGACCGCTATGAAATCGAATTCTATCGTCGACATGTGACAATGGATGAAACATGGCTTTACTATGACACACCAGAATCCAAAAGACAGTCAGCTGAGTGGACAGCAGTCGACGAACCGAATCCAAAGCGAGCAAAGACCCAACAGTCGGCTTGTAAGGTGATGGCGTCTGTATTTTGGGATGCGAAAGGAATAATATTCATCGATTATCTTCAAAAAGGAACCACCATCAACAGCGACTATTACTGCGCACTTTTGGATCGAAGACTGAAATCGCCATGAAACGGACACATTTGCAAAAGAAAAAAGTGTTGTTTCACCAAGACAATGCACCATGTCACAAATCGATGAAAATTATGGCAAAATTGAATGAATTGGGCTTCGAATTGCTTGAATTACTCACCGTATTCTCCAGATTTAGCCGCCAGCGACTTTTTCCTGCTTTCAGATCTCAAGAGAAAGAAATTCAAGTCCAATGAAGAGGTAATCGCTGAAACTGAGTCCTATTTTGACGAGAAAGAGAAATAGTACTATAAAAGTACTAAAAAGTACTCGTTGTATCGCTCTCGAAGGCAACTATGATGAATAATATAATCGAGTTTTATAAAAATTTTTGTTTTTCCTTACTTATCCTACGGACTTATTGAATGACCTGTTACATATAAATGCAGTGCTGAGCTGCAAAACAAAACAAAAAAAAAAAGCAAAAAATATTTTTTATTTCGTTTGACATGCATTGCCTTAAAGGCTGATGGCACACGGTGATCGTTTGAACAGTGTTTAAAAGTTTTGGTTGTAGGGGAAAAAATGTGTTAACGCTCTTTATTGATAAAAAAAAAACGTTCGTGGCGAAGATGCGGACTAGTGTGGCCTGCTAGTCTATATATAAATAGGCGAAGGCAAAACAGTTAAGTACCATGTTCTCCTGTGTTTCTCAACCGATTCTGATGATTTTTTTTTTTTTTAAATGAATCAGAGTAGGGAGAAGCACCGACGAATTTTTAAAGAAAACATGTTAACTGGAATACCCGGTGTTGCTCGGGTGTGGTATGGCATTCAGGGTGTTTCTTTTGACGATTTTTTTTTAATAAATCAGAGTAGGGAGAAGAGTGCAACGACTTGTTTTTAAATAAGACTGCTAGATGGAATACCCTTCGCTCGGGGGTGGTATGGTGAAAAGGTCGAATTTCGACCACTGGCGTACTCTAGTATATATATATATATAGATATATTAGGCCGGGTAGATTTGTGGGGAGGCAAAAAAATTGCCCATTGCCCTGTAAAAATCGTATTCTAGGGATCAAAATAAGAAACTTTGCCGAAGGAACCATACCTCTAAAACGAATTCTGATGTCCCCCAATTTGGGTCGAACTTTTGGGTAGTGGCAAATTTTGAAAAATCCCACTTTGACCCATTTAGAGTGCTCCAATCGAGTTCAAATGTATGGCCGACCCCCACTAACTTTGGAGGCCCGACCCACCCATGCCAGTGGCACACCTCCTGGAACCCCCCTGGGGGTTCCCCGTACAAACATTTCAAAAAATCGCCAGTTTTGGCACTTGAATGAAGGTATCACTGTGACACAATTGCAAATCGGAAATTGCTTGTGTGCGTTTTTTAAGGCACCACAAGACACAGCTGCATGTCGTAAACTTACTTGTGTAGTTTTTTTATAGCACCCACTTAAGAAATGAAGGTTGTTTTTACAACCCTTTTTGTGGGTATTTTATGGCACCTTCTTAAGAAATGCGCGTTTTATGCAACCATTTTAACAAATAAGGTATCACTGGAATGCACCGCAACCCTTTTAAAAAATTAAGGTATCACTGTGACACAATTGCAGATCCTAAAATTGCTTGTGTGCGTTTTTAAGCCACCACAAGACACAGCAGCTAGAATTGAAATTACCATTTCATTCTTATTACCTCGTCTCGTAGACCATATATAACGCAACAGTTTTTGTGAATGCATTTAGTCGTTGTGAAGAACTCAAAGTGTGAAGTGCTAATTTCAGATAAAAAAATATTTAAAAAAACAATAATAAGTGAAGTTGACCATTCCAAATCAAAAAGTTTACAATGAATACACCATCCTCTACACCGCAAGATGAAGCAACAACAACATCAACAACTATCGAAAACCCAATGAGTCATATACGATGTTACTGTTTTAGGTGTGTCTACTGATTTGACTGATCTTAATTTACCAACCCATCTGGATATCTTGAGATATTATTTTTACTTAAGCGAACGTGCTAAAACAAAACAAAAAAAGTTTTCCCATAAATCATTCACTATTCAAGTACAAGATAAGTTGAATGGAATTTGGGAAAAACTTGGTATGGATATAATGCTGAACAAAAGTGTATTTAATAAATTTATTCAATTTATTGGTTGACAAGTATCAAGAGCAAATCAAGAGAAGAAACAAAACCCAACAATTTACAGAGTATGTAAAATCTCTGGAAACAATTTTTTACACTGGAACATGTAAATGCGATTTGAAGGCAGCTCCATGTGCATGCGGCTGGGTTCCCGAGCGCCTCAAAGAGTTCATGCACGATCAACATAATCAGAGAACACTAACAATGGATGCAGTTGTGATGGAAACTGAAGAGCAAGGAGCAACGTCTATGTCATCAATGCCAACATACCAAGATCCCGATGATTCAACATACACGCCGCCACCGGTTCAAGAAGATATGGATAGAAGCACAAGTTCACAATACACAGAGAGATACGATTGTTTTAACTTTGCCTTGGTATGTGACAGATTTGGTGTGCCTGATAGAGTAGCATCGGCATTGGTAACCGCTCTTTTCCAAGATTTTAAAATGAAAGATAAGCATGGCAAACCTCTCATCATGGATAAATCGAAAGTTCGCAGAGAAAAAGAGAAATGCAGATAAGAAGTGGTTCGCAAACGGTTAGATCATACCAATTCGTTAGCGTTTTTATGTGCCACTGGCATGGGTGGGTCAAGCCTCTAAAGTTAGTGGGGGTCGGTCATACATTTGGACTCGATTGGAGCACTCTAAATGGGTCAAAGTGGGATTTTTCAAAATTTGCCCCTACCCAAAAGTTCGACCCAAATTGGGGGACATCAGAATTCGTTTTAGAGGTATGGAGCGATTTTTAAATCGACCCGCCCTAATATATATATATATATATATATATATATAAAAAATTACAAATGCACAGTTGATCCCATATTTTCTTTAATTTTGGCAAAGTTAATGCTTTTGTGTAAATGTTACGAATGTTTGTAGTTAGTGAACTTAATTCCATTATGTATTCTGTTGTAAACTGTATTTATTATCAATCATTTTGTTTTTTTTTTAACATCAAACTATTAGTTTTTTCATTAAAAAATGGTAAGGTTTGAATGAAATGGTTTTTCATTAGAAAATGGTTAGTATCATAAAAATCTTTATCACTTTAACACTAGCTTGGAACTAGTTTGCGCTTGATATTTTTAGAAAAGAATTATCAACAATGAGTACTGTTTTTGAATAGGGATTTTAAAAAATTATTTATTATTTGATAAGGGAAATTGTAGATCGAATTTACATAGAATGACCGAATCTAAAATCTAGCTTAATTTCAGTGAAAAATTTTCTTAATAGCACGGAATCACCTTTATATATATATATAGAATATAACATTTATGAGTTACGCGCCTAGTCCTTCCTTGTAAATGATTTTCAAGGGAAAACGAATAATCATTTTAACAAATTAAAACCTATAAGAAACAAGCAAACAAGCTTACGTTTTACAATAATTTCCAATGTGTGAAAATATCTTGTCCAATATTATGGACTTGTGATTGAAAGGGTTAAGAAGTAAGAAAAAAACTGTGTAGGACGTCTACTCTCACATATTTAGTACGCCTTCACACCTCATAACTAGACAGATGCACCTGTGCTAAAGCAGCGATTAAACAACACAGAGCGCTGAGCTAAGTTTCGACAGAATTTGAAAAATATGTTAGAATAGTACAACAAAAAGTTAAATAATTGCAACGCGTCATTCGTCGTCATATGTCATCATCGTCGTAGTCGCTCACTTGCATTGAAAATGTAATCAATCAAAAATGATTAAATATTGCAACAACGGTAGCAACAGCAACAAGAAATGGATGGACTGTTGGACGAATTGTTGAACGTGGAACGTAGCATAAACAACTTAGCACAAACATAGGCACACTATAGCAACAACAACAACAACGATAATGTTGCCAGAACACGTGATCCATGCTGCTGTTCCTGCTACTGCTGATGTTTGCCAACATTAGCATGCTAAGAATGTAGACAGATGTTGTTGTTGTTGCTGTCGTTGTTTTTGTTGTTGTTGTTTAAGTAGTGCCAAAGAACGAGGTGAAAAACTGTTTACGACATACAAACATAAACAAACATACTCGCACAAACAGACTTGGTCGCACACACACACACACACTTGGACGCACACAACATGGCTGTCAGGCTCAGTATCCATTTTAAGTGTTTTTTTTTTTTGCTACTTTTGACTGATTGTGAGTGAAAAACACGTTGATTGAGCACACAATAGCAGAATCTAACGTCGAGTGGCGCTGCTATTGGCAAAGGTGTTGGGGGCGAGGAGATGGAAAAACAGTGAGAGATGGTGGGCAAGCACAGAAAGGTTAAACAAGCGGGTCAACTAATGTTTAGCAAGATAATAAAAGCCAGACTTGCGTTTGACCAATGAACAGGAAAATTTTAAAAGATACTTTTTCTTCTGTTTTTGTTAGCAACTGAACTGCAGGGTACAGTTTTAAAATCAAACGATTTGAAGGAAATACTCATGTCTTTAGAAGAGGAGTTATTTTTTTAGAAGCTTTTTAACTGAGTTTGAAAATTTTTTATTTCGAAAAAAAAATGTATCTTAATGCAGGGCCAAGGAATTTAAGGGTTTATTCTCAATGAGGTAAAAAAATATAAAAATTTTAATTTTTAAACAAAAGCTTAAATCTGTGGTAATATGATGAAGGGTGCATCCTTTGATAAGAAGACAGCTAGGTGGCCTGATAATTATTGAGATGCTTGAATCTAGCACTACTTACGATCATGTTTCGTGCTGTGGCGAAATCAATCAGCCTCAGTACGCTAAGTGTTGTGATGTTGGCTGAACTTCCGACTGTTGAATGCTTTTCATACCCACTTTAGCATTGAAGTCACCAAGCCCATTGAAGGCACGGTCGTAAGCAACTTTAAGCCTAACATTTCTTGGATGATTAATTTTTTCATTCCATTTCATTTTCACTGAAAAGATTTGTAAATGTTTCTTATTCTTTTATTGCTTCATTCAAATTCTTTTGTCAGTGGTGGGCATCAAGCCCGCCGTTAAACCTATTGAAGCCTAGGAAGCCCGTCGCTCAGATTAGACACTGACGATTTGATTTTGGAAAAAAAACTAAAGGCAAATTAACAATAAACATCTGTTAATTTATTCAATGGCTTGTGTAAATTGGTGTCTTCCAAGTCCTTGGACAATACAACCAAGTTTTATTTGTTGATTTATCGAATTTTTTTTTAATGACAAATTGTCGATATTTTGTACTTACTTACTTACTTAGGTGGCCGTAACAACCCGTGTTTGAGTTTCGGCCGACCTCATCAGCCGACCTCGCCAGGCGCCTCTGCTTTGCGCGCGTCTTTTCCAATCGGATACATCAACTGCGGTTAAGGCCTCCTCGGCCTGGTTCATCCATCGGAGGCATGGTCTCCCTTGTCGTCGTTGACCAGCGACCCTCGCCTCGAGCAACTTTTTCGCTGGAGCTTCATCGTCCATACGATGGACATGACCCAGCCAGCGTAGTCGTTGCACAGTTATACGTCGAACTACGTCAATGTCTTCGTAAAACAGCCGTGGTTCATTCGGATGCGATACTGTACAATTTAATATATATCCGTTCTATCCAAGTCTATTTATATAATTTTACATAAGTTTAAGCAATGATTACGTCAAATTTTATACAATGCCTTTGTGTACTTTAATAAGAATTTCCTCAATTTTACAAACTTTAACTTTAACAATTCAAACAATTTATTTTTGTAGAAATTATCAAAGTTTCCATTTTTAAACCATGTTTAGCTTGCGCAAATAATTTTGTCATTATACAGTAGTTTTGCCGCTCAGTAAATTTTTGTTTCACAAAGCCAACTTGTATGTTCTTACTATGGTTTTTTTCTCTCGTTGTAGTTTCCAGGGGACTTCCTTCCAATTGATACGCTACATAACGGATTGTAAAAAAATTATTGAACTTAGACAATTTTAAACTCGTAACTGTGACTTGCCTAAACTCCTAAATAATATGTTTGATTGCCATAATTTTTGGGGAAAAGATAGATATCATAACGTGTACAGATCATATCAACAGTATAGTCCGCAAAATTTATTACATCTTGCGTAACCTTAGAATGTCGTTTGAGTATACACCTATTGATGTAAGACGTAAGCTTGTACTTCAGCTTGTTGTCCCAGTCATAACGTATTCGGAACTTGTGTACAGTAAGTTAGACTCGCGGTCTCAACTTAAATTGCAGATTGCGTTTAATCATGCTACTCGTTATGTCTATGGCTTGCGGAGATTTGATCATTTAGCTCAATTTAGAAACTGTGTACTTGGATGCGATTTAATAAGCTACTCTAATGCCAGGAATTGCATATATCTACACGAACTCATACACCACAAAACTCCTCTCTACTTATATGAAAAGCTGCAATTTAGTCGGTCTAATAGAAGCCAAATGCTAATTATACCCAGTTTTAACTTCCTCAACTCTACAAGACTATTCTTTATCAATGTCATTACCTTTTAATTATGTTAACTATATAATAAAAATGAAATTTATCTTAGCTTTAAGTTAAATGTTTTATTTAAGTCATGTTTTTGAGCTTTGTACCATAAAAGAACCTAGTTGTTATTGTACTAATATAATAAACACTCATTAATAATAATAATAATAATAATAATAATAATAATAATAATAATAATAATAATAATAATAATAATAATAATAATAATAATAATAATAATAATAATAAAAATAATAATAATAATAATAATAATAATAATAATAATGATAATAATAATAATAATAATAATAATAATAATAATAATAATAATAATAATAATAATAATAATAATAATAATAATAATAATAATAATAATAATAATAATAATAATAATAATAATAATAATACTAATAATAATAATAATAATAATAATAATAATAACAATAATAATAATAATAATAATAATAATAATAATAATAATAATAATAATAATAATAATAATAATAATAATAATAATAATAATAATAATAATAATAATAATAATAATAATAATAATAAGCATGCAGGTGCCCGTAAAAAAGTGGGCGTTGTTCGAGAACTGGGCAATACTGGCAATACTAGATTTCATAATAATAGATACTACTGTATCTCGAATAATATTGACACTGGGTTACTGCAATTTAGTGTAGGGGTAGGCACAATTATTACAAATTACTGGCAAGAAATGGGCGTTATTCGACAAATGGGCGTGGCAATATTAGAAAAACAGTGTATCTTGAATAATTTTGAGCCTAGAGTACTGCAATTTAGTATAGGAGTAGGCATTATTATTACAAATTATGATCAACAAAGTGGGCGTTATTCGACAAATGGGCGTGGCAATACTAGATAAACACTATCTCAGTTAATATTGACACTGGGGCACTAAAATAAAGTAAAGAAAGGGGCGCTTTTTTAACAAAGGGGCGTGGCAATATTAGAAAAACACTATATCTCGAATAATATTGACACTGGGGTAATAAAACTCGTTACAAGAATGGGTATAATAATTACAAAACACGTGACATCTAATTTAAATTTAAGAGACAGATATTTGAAATAGCCAACGAACTTTCAGATTTTAATAGAATGAATTTTTTCAGAACAATTGTATTAATGTTGTTTATACACTTTTTTCGAAAATTTATCATATTCTCTAAAAAGGAATTAATAAAAACTTTTTTAAAAAAAAACAACCGACTACAAAATCACTACAAAGTAAAAAATAATTTTTAAAATACTTTTCCTTTTAACTTTTTGGTGACTTCTTCAAGTTGGCGCTTCTGATTAAAAGTCTGATTATATTAGCGCCGACCTTAAAAGCTTTTGTATTCATAAAGAATTAATATATTTATGATAATAAGACAAATAAGAAAAAAAATTCAAATAATATGATTTCATATATAATAATATGCTTAAACAAATTATCAAATATGACCAAGAAGTTAAAAGGATCAGAATTATCATTGGATTTGATCAAATGCTTAAGTATTTGGGATTCTGCGTGCCCCCCCGGAATTATAAATATTGATTTGCATATATAGCATCAAAGTTTTGCAAAGAAGAGCGATTTGCGGTCATTGAACTTTTCTGTTCTTCTATCGTTTCTACATTGTAAAGTCAAACAGTAAAAACTTTAAAATTAAAAAAAAAAAAAAACAATAAAATTGTTTATCATGAAGGCAATGCAAATTTTAAAAATTCAAAAGGCCCAATTATTACTTTATGTCCTTAAGTGAGAACAAGAGTAGAGGGAACAGAGACAACAAACATAAAATAGACAGTGACAAAAATAAATGGTTATGGCCTTTGAGCAGCTTAAAGCAGCAACTGTAACAAATGAGACAAAAATAGAGAAAGACTAAAATAAAAAGGAACAAAAAAAAAAACAAAAAATCTGAAAGAATTCTTTTGTTGAATTCAGTGTTGCTTGCCTGCCTTTGTGTTAAATTTGCATAAGAATGCAGCAACTGTGGGGCAGTTGGGGCATCGAAGAGCAGGTTGATGTCGAAAGTAGAGTTTAGCAGGCAGTGAGGTGTATAGAGTGGCCATTGTTTCAGTAGGCGTTGCCACATTGTGTTGCATTGTCCTTGTGCCATAGCCAGACCATAGAGACCGGGCGCGGCTTTGAAGTTGAAGTTTTAAATTGAGTCAAGTTGTAACTGTCTTCGTTTGTCCTGGTATTAGTTTGGGCGTGAGTGTCTGTCTGGCTGTGGGTGTTTGTGTGTACCGGTGTTACTTGTATGTGTGTGGCTGGTACAAACAGACAGACAGACAGTGAGACAGAATTGCTTGAAATTAAGTCTGCATTCGTTGATGTTTTCAAATCGTTGCTCGCTGCTTTTACTATTTTCTTTTTTTGTTTGTTTTATTTTTTTGTCTGCTTTTGCTTGTCTTTCCTAGCAGAAAATTGAGTTGAAGTCGAAAATGTCGACCTTTTTCTTGTTGTTGGCATTTTTTTGTTGACGTTATTGTTGTTGTTGCTAGTTCACTTGCTTGGAAAAATTGGAAATTGTTCAGTTGTCTGTACATAATCGTGGGTTAGCTTTGAAGATACAGGATGTTAACTCTAGCTGCAACTTAAAGACAAAAAAATTATTGCACTTCAGGAAAGAATATATATTTTTTTTTATCATATTCGCTTTTAATTTAAGGGCGTAATTAAAAGTTTTTGCAAGATTTTAATGAAGATAGAACTCTTATGAAGAGTTTCATATATTCGAAAGTTTCAAACATTTTCATTTTATAATAGACTCAAATTTTATAATAAACTCAAATTGCTTGCACATAAGAGCACAGGTCTTAATTTAATAAAAAAATAGTTTTTGCTAATTCTTGTTTCCAAAATAACTATCGTAAAAATTGCTTTTATTCGCTCGCTTTTATTTTTGGAAATTTGACGGCCTTATTGCTCATATAAATAGCTATCGTCCTTAATGGAATTAAAAAAAATCATTATTACTTAATAATTCAATGTGTCCACACATTTTAAAAAAATTATGCATTTTTAAAATTCTGTTTGTAATATATTGGAATTTTCGGAACAGTATTGGTCACAGTTCATTAAAAAGTAGCTAGCAGGAGAAGCAGAAGCTTAAAATATTTTGTAGCTACTTTTAAGGCTGCGTCAAAATTTAAGAATTATTCAGAATAAGCAGGGAAAAAAAATTTCAAAATTCGATTTTGTGGCAAAGTAGTTAGCTAGCTTAATGCTGTAGCAGCAAATTTACCCAAGACATGAAATCGAAGTAGACATCAGCCAGCTATGGCCATACTTTGTATGGATTTTCAATATTTATGGGCAAATTGATTGTGAAGCGCACCCTGGCGGCAACTCCAACAGCCAATTCTTTAATATGTGTGTGTGTGTGCGTGCTTATATGAGGAAGGACACTGCTGACTGAAATCCAATTATTCATCCATGATTACATGAAAATGTCTTTATCTCATATGGACAGACACAAACAGCAGCGCACCAGCAAAAGCAACAAGACCCACACACACACAAACACATGCACGTAAACATCAGGACCGTAGTCAAGAATTTATACGGGGGGGCTTTACTAATATAAATTTATTTGTACCAATGTGATGTTAAAAGTAAGAAATTGCGAACGATTCGTTCAAATTGATAACATTAAAAATAAATCTAATTTTTATAAACGTTTAATTGGTTCTTTCGTATGTATGTATGTATTAGAGCGGGTCAAATTTTTTTTTTCCATATTGACCCCACCCTAGCGGTATTCTATGGGTAATTTTAAGAAACTTTGGCTAATACAGTATAGTTCTCTCTTGAAATCTGAGCCTCCCACTTTTTCAAAATAGGTATTTTTCCAAATTTAAGATTTGGCTTAGAAATTGCATTACAAAAGACAAAAAAGCATTTTTTTATGTGGATACATAGGGATTCCTGGGGTCAAAGAATCCAATTTTGACGTTTATTTTTATTTGTGAGAGCCGCTAGTGGGCGCTTTACTACTTACTATCTTTGCTAAAAAGAAGCAATAAAATTGTTTTTGTTGAAATTAGTCGAATATGTTGGGAAAATTGACGAATTCTTGACTTACCCATATTACAATTCCAAATTTAGAGATTATTTAGCTTCTCATACGCGACCTATGTCGATTTCAAAGTCGATTTAAAGTAATACGAAATCATATAAACTAACCACAAAGAAATAAACCAGGTACGCAAAACTACTGCTATTTCACAATTTCCAAATGAAAAAGGCATAACAAAAAAGTTGCCGATACACTTTCTCTAATATACCATTATGATCCTAATGTTCACAGCTTCACGAATATAAAACACCTTTACTTTTTCAATGGCGGCCGTGGCGTATTGGGTAGAGTGTGTGACTCTTACGCCAGAGAACCCAGGTTCGAATTCTCCATCTGACACAGAAAATTTGTTCAATTGAATTAATTTTTCTGTTCGGCCATCACCTCTGTGCAGACAATGGCAAACCTCAGAGAGTAAAAACTGCCATGAAAAGCTTCTTGAGCACATAAGCCGTTCGGAGTCGGCGTAAAACATGTAGGTCCAGTTCTCGATCGATTGTGTGCAAACATTTCAAATCACACACAACACAATTGAGCATAAGAAGGTCAAAGTCCTTTCAAGGGCTGAGATGGCCATTTCGTTTTTTTTTTTTTTTTTTTACTTTTTCAATAGTTTTTTAGTCGGTCAAGCAGCCTTTAAAAAAATACAAATTGTTTGATATTTTTGATCGAAAAAATAAAATTCACAGTGTTATGTTAGGCTGTCTCCCTTGGGAGACACTTAGGCCAATAAGGCCCGTTATGATACCATGGGTTAATTTTCCCTCTATTCAAACCAGTTTGAGCTGGTTACAAAGCTGAGGATTCAGTAGACCGAAGATTCTGAGAGATCATCGAGATCTTTATAGAACTATTCACCTAAGTGAAGGTGGCGAGCGCTGCGCTAGCGCTGGGCAAGTGCAGGAATAATGTTTTGTAGATTCATCCTCCTCTTCATCTCTGCAGAAGTCATTGTGGAGGATGTTCAATCTTTCTGTTAGGATACCTATAATAGTTTGACTTGATCTCTACTCAGTGACATCAGTTCTTTTGAGCATTTTAGGTTGATTTTTGACCAAACCTGACGCGCTGTATGGCATGTACTTCCTGTTGAACACCACCTTTTGGCTTTTTTTACATGTGGTGAGGGGTATATCAATCGAAAATTGTATGGTTGTACCGGTGCTAGCGTGTTCATCTGCTTTACAGTATCCTAGAAAGTCTCGTTATCCGGGAATCCAGCATTTGAGTATTTTGAGCTACTCTGCCAACTCATTTAGGGATCTGCGGTAGCGATTCTAGCGATTCTAGGGCTTTCAAGGTGACCTGACTGTCAGATAGTATGTAGATATCTATGGAGAATATTACATTCATCTGAAGCCAAGTTACTGCTTCATTTATTGCGACTACTTCCGCCATGGTCAGGTAGCCTGAAGGCTAGATTAATGTTCAATGTGTCAGAGTAGACTACTCCTCCAAACTTGACATTTCATTTTGATCCATCTGTGTAGATTCTGATGACATTGTTTAGTTGAAGGTTTCCAATCGCCCACTCTTCGCGGGGGGGAATGGATGCATCAAATTACCTGTCAAAGAAAAGTTTTTGTGTGATGTAGTCTACGTATTTGGGTATAGGAGGAAGAAACTTCCTAATGCTAGAGTGTTCTAATGTCCCTCCCTCAATTAAGAGGTGGCCTCTAGACGGATGATTGCATTATTAGCCATCTGTTTTACTAGGATATCAAGTGGTTTAAGGTGGAGTAAAGTGTCTAATGCGTCTGTAGGAGTGGTTCTTAGTGCTCCACTTGGTTTTTTTGGCTCTCTCGGACAGATTGGGTTTCCAGTTTAGTTTTCTATTCATAAAATTCACAAAGTAACTGTTGTTTTTGACCAATAAAATAAAAGTCAAAAGCAACCGTTATTTTTTTCCGAAAAAAATATGATAAAAGGCACAAAATTGCTAGTATTTTATAAGAACAGTTAATATCTGATATCTTTGATAAAAACCATAACCGGTACGGTCTCTGAAATAAACTAGTGTGAAAATAAAAAAGCATTAAGCGTTGCCTGTGTCATTCTTCTTGTGGGAAATTCTTCTATTAAAATATAGGGAAGAAGTGGGCATACTCCTATAGTGAACTTCTTGAATAACTTTTTTCTGTCCACACCACTGTGATTATTGTGAAAAGTTTGACTTATTGAGAGAAAACTTTTCGTAGAACTCCGCGGAGTAACCATGCGATCTTAATAAGTGCATAATGTATTGATAAAAGATTAAAAATAAAAGCGAATTCAACAAATTTTTACTTATAAAGCGAACAAACTTATTAATTTCCCCTACTAATTAATAAAGTTGCTTTTAATAGTTTAGTGAAATTTTACAATGAATCTAGTGCCGTCTGCATCGTAAGACCCAACATCATCAACAAGTCACCAAAGTTGTTTGCAACATATTCGGCAATTTTCCCCAAAAAGAAGCGATATATAAACAAAAATATAAACAAAGCGCCCTCTGGCGCCTTTCAGAAATAAAAATTCACGTCAAATATAGATAATTTGACCAAAAAAACCCTCATATATATATACACCTAAAAAAATGTTTTTTGTCTTTTTACTGCAATTCCTAAGTAAAATCCTGAAAAATTTGTAAAAAATACAAATTTTGAAAAAGTGGAAGGCACAGATTTCAAGATAAAACTCCAATGTGCATTATTAAATTTTACATTTTTGCAGTCGAAACAAAGATAGTGCGGATATTCATTCATTTTTCAATATTCTTATACCCAAAGCGTACTGCGTACACCGAGAAAAAAAGCTTATATTAAATTGAATAAAAACCTATTATAAGTTATAACATGACTTTGCCAGTTTTCAGCCTCCCAAGTAAGTTTTACATGTTGACTTGCCAATTTTTATTTGGGTGATAAATTAACCAATTATTTGGTAATTTTTTATACACTACTTTTTAAAAAAATATTGAATTTCAAATATATATTTTTTTTCATGTTTTGGTGTTTTTATATTTTCCTTTTTTTTTAAACTGCCGCCTCTCGTTCTGTGACTTGCTTGACTGAAATCGGCAATAACACAAATTTTTCTTTTATCAACACCATTTTTTTCTTAGAAATTAATGACTTCTCTCGGCTTTTCAGCATAACACAAGAATCTATTAAAATATTTTTGTTGTATGACTATCAACTGAATACTGCGACATACTGCATCTGTTAATACAGCATCTGTTAATACAGCATCTGTTAACATAGCTGCAGTTATGTCAGCAAGTAGTAGCTGCTTGGATCAGTGGGTAGAGCGATGAACTGGCACCAAAAGTTCCAGGTTCGATTCCGCACGGCGGGCAAAGAAATTTTTTTCTCTCGTGGCAGGTATAGAAAAGTATAAATATTTTTGTTTAGCATTACCACCTGAGTCAACTTTCGTGTGTCCGTCTGTCTGTCTGTCGACACGACTACAGTCAGGATCAAGATCGAAAATGAGCCAAATCGGATGAAAGTCACGCCTACCTCCCATACAAAGTGACTTTATTTTAATCCATAAAAATTAATCCATAAAAGATAAAAATAAAAAACCATAAAAATTAAAGAAATGTACTGAAATTCTGCACGTATGCTTTGATTTTTAATATAAATCTTGATTAAGAAATTTGGAAAAATCTAATGAAAACCACGCCTACTTCCCTTACAAAGTGACTTTATTTTAAAAGTAAAATCTCTTAAAAATCTGCTCAAATTAAAGACATGTCTTGAAATTTTGCATATAGTCTTTGATATATAACATAGACCACCACTATGAAATTTGACAAAATCGAATGAAAACCCCGCCTACGTCCCATACAAGTTGGCTTTATTTTAAACTTTAAATCTCTTAAAAAATCCACAAAAATTAATGGAATGTCTTGAAATTTTGCACTTTAGCTTTGATATATAATATGAACCATCTCTATGATATGTGGCAAAATCGTATCAAAACCACGCCTACTTCCCATACAAAGTGATGTCATCAAAGTAGGAAAACTTTCGTTAATACATAAAACTGAATGTCATCGTGTATGTCGTGGCTAAAGACTTCGAATATACTTCAATATGGTCGAGGGGGAGGTGGGGGGGGATATTTTAGCTTCGGTACTCTGCCGAAGCTCCACTCTTACTAGTTTTTATGGAATTTTGCATTCTATTTCTTTTGAGATGCTCTCTCTCTCTCTCCCTCTCTCCCTCTATCTCTTTCCCTTCATCTCTTACACTAAGATCTAAGAGAAAGAGTGTATACAGAGAAAAAGTTTGACTTCTTTACTAATTCAATACTAAACGATTCGACACCTTTTTCGTTCAATTCGGCCGAGCCGTTCTCGTGTTATTATGTTTTCTCAATATAGGAGGCATGTTTGGTAGTAGAGGCGTGCTCAATTTGATATAAATTTGGTTTTTTTTTTATAAAATAACATCGATTGGTGTTTTTTCCGTGCAAAACTTTTGGGTATTTCTTGCTATTTTATGTATTTCGCATTTCGAGCGTCGAAAGTGGGCGTGGCAAATTCAATATAGCCTATGTTTTAACTGAGTACCATTACTGTCCAATAGAGAAATAATTATTGAAATAACGCCCGCCGTTCTCAAGCCTTGCGGTCCCGAACATACGTGATTACAATTTTATATAATAGTATTTCTGATAATTTTCTAATTTTTTAATGCCAAAATAATTATATAAGTAAAATTTTTATCTGCAAATTGATCCTAAGAAGCTCGATCCTTTCAAAAAGACCTTTCAAGGGCTGAAATTACCATTTAATTTTTTTCGTTATTTGAACATTTGTACTATCTCTCAAGTAAAGGCAAATTTTGTGTTTTCATAATTTTATATAAACTGATTTAATTTTTTTACTAACGGAAGGTAGCTTGTTTTATGATAGTTCGATCCTGTTGTATATCTAGAAATAAATGCATATCCCTTTTAAATCCGAAAGTTAATCTTTCCAATCTTTACTAAGACTAGATTCGAAAAATTTAATTTTATATATTTTCATTGCTCAACCGGCTTTTTTTTTTAAATTTTAAATTAGAAATTGTGAAATTTTGATTATAAAAACAAAAAATTATAAATTGATTGATTTGATAAATTTAAAAATTAATTTTTAAGGCTTATGGATAACATTTTTTTCAAAAAATATTTTCATAATTTCTTCACAAATTCATAGATCATTTTATCATCATAAAATGAGAGTCAAAAACAAATAAAAACTAAAAAGTTTTTTAAAAAATTGTTCACAGATTTTTTATTAATTTATTTTTAAACCGTATTTTTTGCTTTTGACTGCCTTCTACTTGTCTCTATTTCTTAAAAAACTTGATTTTTTTCTACTTTTGACTGTCTGATCTGGAATTTATGCCCTCAGAAGCTATGGGAGAGGGGTGTGTGAAACCACACAAATATCCCCTTGGCTACGTGCCTGGCATACGCTCATATCAACACAGCATCATTTTTGGACAGTAAGTGGGGGTGTGTGTGTGTGTTTGTGTGGTTTGGCGAGGTCATCATTGGTTATGTGATATTTTTGCGTGTATGTTTGTGTGAGTGTGATGTGCACACAGCATGAGTTCTAAAATGAACGGTGGATATCAGCCTAACAATGTAGCTGGCAGCAGCAGCAGCGGGAGAGCAGAAGCTGTAGGTACGTACACAAAATCAGCAGGATATGCAAGCAATGCAAAAAGGATGCAAAAACACACAAACGCACTCAAATGTATAAACAAACAAATAGATATACGAGCAAAACTACATACATTTGCAGGTGTATTGCAAATGACATTGTTTTGTATTATTGTTGTTTTTTTTTTTTTGTTTTAGTATTCTTGTTATTTTCTGTATTAGTGCCATGTTTTTATTTTGATCCTTTTTACGCTTCTATCTAGTATTTTGCAAAAATATTAAATTTTTAGCATGGTTTACTTGGCAAGACGTTCAAGTGTTCTTAATATTTGAAAATGTGATTGACAGATTGGGTGTATGTGAGTGAGTGTGTGCGAGTGTGTGTGTATTTCATTTTGCTGTATTCATCAGAAACACAGCAGCATATAAGCAGAAATAAAAATATTCAAATAAAATCAAATTTAACTGAAATAAAGACAGCTGATTGTGAGAGTTTATGTCAGGATCAGATTTAGTTCTTTGCTTAACATGCAAAAAATTCAATTAATTGGATATAAATATATATTTTATCATTACATCAGTAGTCTACAAAGAAGTTTATATAAACAGGTATGTTGTGATTGACAAAGAAAAGCAGCAGGAGCTGGAAAAATAAATCAAAATATTATTTCGAAATTTAATTAAATTTTGTTTTTTTTCCATAATTCTATAAAAACAACTTTAAACCTCTTAGCCACAAGGTTGAAATAATCAGATTCACAGAAACACAAATCAGATTATTTAACAAGTTAGAAGTTAGGTAAGAAAATATCCTCAAAATCAATTTAAATGCAAGATTTTCATAATAAAACATCAAAAAGAATGGGTGGTCAAAATTTATGTCTCTATGCAACTATCCAATAAAATTCAATTATTTGATTCGATTTGATTTTGATAAATATTTTGTTTTTATGCTACTTAGTAATTTTAACGACTTACAAGCTAAAATTTATTTGTCAACAAATACAACAAACATTATTTTGCATTACAAAAAGATTTCATTACAATCAATGTTAACCATTGCAAATAATTTAAATTCCGCTTATATTGAGCTGAGCAAATGTGGAAAACTGAGAAGCCTTTGCCGAAGTCTCCAATAATAAAAGCACAAAAAACAACAAAAAATGCTCTACCTGCTCCCGCCCCCTCCCCCCTACTACCTCACCAAAACACATTAAATAAGCCGCTTCGAATAGCAACCAATAAAAAGGTGCCAACTTAAAAGCAAACCGTAGGACAACAACAACAACAACAACAACACCATAAAATGGCTGTCTTTAATTAACGCGACTTGTTACTAATTTGCGCTTATTAAATACAGTTCTTTATTATTTTTTTTTTTTTCTATTGTATTTTAACCATTTTTCGCTGCTAATGCGTTTGACACGCTTTTTCCTGAAATAAATACAAAAATAAAATGATTGATTAGTCAGCCAAGCTAAAAATAAATAAGAAAAAAAGTAGATGAAAAAATAGAAATGTCAAACTTTTGGCTTGCTACGAAATTGATGTGATTTTAAGGGATTTGTTAACAAGCTACTAATTAGCTGATCTTAACGAATGTTCGGCCATATTAGTCGCTAATTAAGCCTCAATTTATGATTGCATGAATTAATTAAAATATTTTTTTTAATATATTAAATTTGTCATTTATTAATTGTTAAAGCTTCAACTTGGAATTGTTAGAGCTTTAACAATAAATAAGGCTTGTTACTTTTTAATTGTAAAACAACAAAAAATATACTTTACTATTTGAATAGATTATAAATAGCAGTGCAAATATGCAGGAAAAAACACTTTATCGAAATACTTAAGTTAATACCAGCTGCGTTTTTAATACAAAGATCAGTCAACATATTTTATACTAGCTGAATACCCGGCTTAGCTCGGGAGTTAATATAAATAATTTTCGGTTTCATTCGTCGATTTGAAAAAACTTTTCACAAACCTTAGAAGAATTTTGTGTGCATCTTTAAAATCAGAGACTTCCGCGAAATGAGCAAAATGTAGCTTCAACATCTGAAAATTATGAGTAAAAGTTAGGGAAATTGTGTGTGTGTACGTGCCGCTTTTGATCGCTTGCAAAAATATATTTTCAAGTTTTATATTGCATTCGATAGATTGCATATTTTTTAAAAAAATTAGAGCAAAAACAAATTTTTGGCAATTCGCGAAGAAACTGGACAAAAATTTAATAAGTATTGAAAATAGAAATTGCAATGTCAAAACAACGCCAACTTACGACGCAACTGACTTGCGCGTGTGTTGATGCGTACTCAAAAAAAGAAAAAAATAATATTTATCACCCTTCGCGCTTTGCTCCGCTTTACTGTATTTTGTAGTACAGCGCCCTCTGAGGTTCAAGATATAGCACAATACATAGTGCCAAAAGACTCACCGCACCCGAAAACCACTTTTAGAAATCATACTTATCGGATGAGTTGTTTTGAGTTTTTGGCGGTATTTGTACAAAAGCGCCCTCTGGTTTTCGAGATAGAATAAAAAAATAACGCCAAAGCCCTTTCCATACTCGATAATCAAATCCTATATATCCGGTATACATGTTTCAAGAGTGTTTCAAGATTTCTTAAGTGATTTGTACTACAGCACCATCTGGTGTTTAAAATAGCGCAGAATAAAGTACAAGATACCCACCCTATCCGCAAACTCATATGTAAAAATGTTCACTCAAATCGGAAGTACAGCGGATGTACAGTTTTCGAGATTTTTAAAATATTTGTACTGTAGTGCCCTCTGATGTTCAATTTAGAAAAAAATAGATAAGTCATAAAAACTACCGTACCCGAAAACCCCTAAATACAAATTTTCATGTAAATCGGATGAATAGTTTCGGAGATAAGCTATAATAACAAAATTCGTGGAACCCGATCGCAGCGCCTCCTATCGGGTCCAATTGCGAATTTGAAATATCCAGGGATTCAGGCACACTCCATCCAGGGAGTGTTTAAGTAACACAGACAAAAAATTTCATCAAAATCGGTGCAGCCGTTTAGGAACAGTTTAATAGCATACACGAACAAATTGTACAACAGCGCCCTCTACTTTTCGAGACAGACCAAAAGAGATAACGCCAAAACAGTTGCCGTACACGAAAATCCATTAATAAAATTTTTCATTCAAATCGGATGAGCGGCTTTCTACTTTTTCACGATTTCTGGAGAGATTTGTGCTACAGCGCCCTCTGATGTTCAATGTAGTACACAAAAGATAAGTCCAAAACAGTCACCATATTAGAAAACCCCAATATACCAATTTTCATGAAAATCGAAAAAACAGCTTAGAAGTTTTTTAAAATATTTGTACACAGCGCCCTCTGGTTTTCAAGATAGAACAGAGTAGATAAGTCCTAAAAACTCACCATACCCGAAAACCTGTATATACAAATTTTCATGCAAACCGGATGAACGGTTTCGGAGATAAACTATAAAAAGAAAATGCCTTAAACATGATCACAGCGCCACCTATCGGGATCAATTGTGAATGTAAACCATTCAGGGATCCACTCAAACACACACAAAAAATTTCATCAAAATCAGTGCAGCCGTTAAGGAACAGTTTAATAACATACACACACGTATAAATTGTACAACAGCGCCCTCTAGTTTCGAGAAAGAGCAACAAAAATAGCATCAGAATCCTTGCCGTACTCGAAAATAGCTTTTTTAAAATTTTCATCCAAATCGGATGAGCAGTTTTGGAGTTTTTCACGATTTCCTAATATTTGTTCTAAAGCGCCCTCTGGTTTTCAAGATAGTACAAAAAAGATAAGTACAAAACACTCACCGTATCAGAAAACCCCTATTTTCCAATTTTCATGCAATTCGAGGTTTTTCAAAAAATTTGTACTACAGCACCCTCTGGTGTTCGAGAGAGAAAAGAGTAGATAAGCCAAAAAAACTCAGCGTATCCGAGATTCGGTACATACAAAATTTCATGCAAATCGGATGAACGGTTTCGGACTTTATCGATTTTTTTAAAATATTTGTACTATAGCGCCCTCTGGTGGTCAAGAAAGAACTTAGTTTATAAGTCATAAAAACTCTCCGTTTCCGAAAACCTCTATATACCAACTTTCATGGAAATCGTATAAGCGACTTTTTTGACTTTTTTGACGTTTTTTAAAATATTTGTACTACAGCGCCCTCTGGTGTCCAAGATAGAACAATGTAGATAAGTCAAAAAAACTCAGCGTGTCCGAGAACCTATACATACAAATTTTCGTGCAAATCGGATGAACGGTTTCGGAGATAAGCTAAAAAAAAGAATGCCTGGAACCCGATCGCAGCGCCCCTTACCGGGTCCAACCTTTTTTACTGTATAAAAAGTAGCCTATATTATAACCGGGGATATAAAGAACCTGGATGTCGAGTTTAATTTAAATCTATCCAGTGGTTTTCGCGTGATGCTTTAACAGACAGACAGACAGACAAAAATTTTAAAAATGCGATTTTCGGACTCAGCGTCATTCAAAACGCCCATCGCAAAAGGAATTTAAAAAAAAAATATTTCATGTACAGATTTTTTTTTTTGTTACAATTTTATATATATATACATATATACATATATATATAGATTTTTCAATCTGCTGCAACATTGCTTAAGTTCTACTTTATTAAAACACCGCTGATGGTAGAAGAAGATAGCGTATTAAACTGCTAATCGCAACGGTGCGAGTTCGATTCCTACCGGAAGATCGGAGAAATATTTTTAATAAATTGAAACTACATTTTCTTGTTATAATAGACAAAGAACAAACATCAATGCCTAAGAAAACTGCCGAAAAAAAGTGTCGTTTTTGAGATTTCATTCAAGCAAATCACAGTACGAGGCTTAAAAAGCATCATTTCATTAAAGTAAAGAAAGCCAAAAATTAAAAATTAATTTTATGTCAATACATATACACTTGTGATAACTTACGTACTCCGTTTTGGAAATCACATTGTCTCATTCACATAAGAACGAGTTCGTGTCTTAAGGGTTTTTGTCATTTTATACCCCAACGCGTACTGCGTAAGGGGTATATTAACTTTGTCATTCCGCTTGTAATGCCAATAAGGAGGTGTGGCAGGTATAGAAAGGTATATATATTTTTGATCAGCATCATTACCTGAGTCAATTTCCGTGTGTCCGTCTTTCTGTCGGTCTGTCCGATTTTAGTAGTAATTTTTGAGCTATGGCGAAGAAATCCAAAATATAAGCTTCCTTTTAAAAATGCAGATCAATAACGAGAATGAGCTAAATCGGATGAAAACCACGCCTACCTCTCATAGAAAGTGACTTTATTTTAATCGTAAAATCTCTTAAAAATCCACAAAAATTAAAGAAATGCCATGATTTCTTGCGCAAATATTTTGATATTTATTAAAAACATCATTATGGTATCCAGAAAAATCGGGCAAAAACCACGCCTACCTCCCATACAAAGTGGCACTATTTTAAAAGTAAGATCTCTTGAAAATCCACAAAAATTAAAGATATGCCTCGAAATTTTACACATAAGCTTTGATATATAATAAAAACTCTCACAATTAAATTTGGCAAAATGTAATGAAAACTCCCCATACCTTCCATATAAAGTTACTGCATCAAAATAGCAAAACCTTGGTAAATATTTAAAATTGAATATCATCGTGTCTGTATGACTCATATCGTTTTACGATCTATACCAAATTTTGCATACACTGAGGGGAAAAATGCTGTAATATCAAACAACTCATGGTTTGAAACAACAGATTGTTCGATCCCATCTAACAGACGAAACTGTCAAAATAACAGTTGATCAACTGTTGATATGAAATTAACTATTAAGTTAACAGATAAGCTTTTACTTTGTTTTTTTTTTATCTGTAATCTGTTATTTAAACAAATTGAACTGTTGACTCCCCAACTATTCGCAGTTGGTTTAAGAATTTTTATTTGTCAAAACAAAGCAAATGTTACTGTCGAATCAAGAACAAAAATTGTGAACATTATTTAATAGTTAGTTAAATTGTTTATATTTAATTGTGATGTAATTAATTTAATACATCAAACATGATGTATTAATACAACATATTCTATCTGTTTTTATTATAATATAAGTAAGATATTTTTTAAAATAATTCACTTTTAATGCAAGTTTTGTTCAAATTATATAATCGTTTTAAGCTTTCGTATTGAGTCGTGCTTTAAATAAACAATTTATTAAAAACACTCGGACGTATTAACAAAAAACGATGAACATTTGTCGAAACGAACCACGAGAATGTATTACTCGTTGTGTTCGAAACGAATACAAATACGAGAAGGTGCACTCGTTGAAATCATGATACAATAATAACAGGTAATATAAATGGAACTGACATGGATTAGACTTTTTATAAAGCTTTAATAAAATACGCAAAAATGCGCAAATTCGTCATGTTAAACCACGTTGAACCACGTGAATGTATTTCTCGTTGTGTTCGAAACGAATACAAATACGAGAAGGTGCACTCGTTGAAATCATGATACAATAATTACAGGTAATATAAATGAAACTGACATAGCTAGACTTTTTATGAATTAAATAAAAGGAAAGAACAGAATTGAATGTAGCTTTTTTATATGTACGATGTAGGATTAAGAAAAGAAAAAAAAAATATTGACAATACAGATTTAAAAATAGATAAAACAAATTTTGACAAGAAAAGAGTTTAAAAAAGAGAAATAATTTTTTACAAATAGAGAGTTCTAAAAGAAAAATAAGTTTTGAGAAATGAAGAGTTTAAAAAGGAAAAATTTAGTTTTCCTAAAAAAAAAATATGATATGATGAATATGATAATTACGGTTTATAATGAAAGAGATGCGAGCTTTTTTACGTTTCTGTTCTAACATAACAAATTGTCGCATTTTCCATTTTATTAAAATTTCATAAAAATTTATCAAAATTTAGTTTATTAAAATTTAAACGGAAAAATTTATTTTAATCCCAAAATTTTATATATTTTTTTGTCTTTTTTAAATTCTATCAAAATTTACTTTTTTTTAATTCCACTTCGTACATATAAAAAATCACTTCGTATATACTCGTATAAGGAAAACCATAATCAAGCAATATATTCTTAATTTCTGTTTTTGTGTTTTTAATATTTTCTGATGGTTTATGCGATGGTTTGTGATAATTTTAAGATCGAGTCGTGACCCATTCTTAATCCTTTCGTTACAACCTTCCGACCTACTGGTTGGGAGCCGTTGCCCTAGTGTAATTGCTTATTGAGATAAACGATATCTATTTCTACGAAAAAAAAACTGCGCAAGGACGATACATTCGGATATCCATTAAACATGCCTTGTTCAATAAAACCATATCAAAGTATTAATATATCCAGAGAGCCTTGCACGAAAGTTTGTTCGTTCGTTCGTAGACAAAAATATAAATATTTTGTTCGTTCGTGCGTAGAGAAATAAAGTAAATATTTTGTTTGCTCCTGGAAAATAGATGTTCGTTCGTTCGTTCGTAGAAAATTTATGCTCGTTCGTTCGTTCGCAGAAAATTGATTTTCGTTCGTTCATTTGTAGAAAATTGATGTTCGTTCGTTCGTAGAAAATTGATGCTCGTTCGTTCGATCGTTGAAAATAGATGTTCGTTCGTTTGTAGAAAATGCATGTTTGTTCGTTCGTTCGTAGAAAATAGATGTTTTTTGTAAAGGGACCCAAAGAAGGGTGGTAGATAGGGGGGGTGTGTTCGGTAAAAATATTGAGGGGTAAAAAATAATAGGACCAGCTCATATATTTGACTCCTCTAGGAGTTCAGCTACGGCCGATATAAACTATTTTCGACAGTTTTTGTGTTTTTTATGTGGGTACCCAAAGAAGGGTGGCAGATAGAGGGTAGGTGTGTTGGGAAGAAATGTTGAAGGGCAGAAAATAATAGGACCAGCTCATATATTTTACCACTCTAGGACTTTAGCTGCGGCCGATATAAATTATTTTCGACAGTTTTGGTTTTTTTTTTTGTGCCGTTTAAAAAAAATTTCGCCTCCTAAGAAAAATCCCTTTTTATGTTAAGAAAAGCAACACCGTTATTTGTTATCACCTCACATTGGCAACTTTGACAACTATATCAGTTCTATTTATATAACCTGCTATTATTGTATCATGGTTGAATCGAATTAAAAATTTTCAAACAAATAACGCAAAGCATACTCTTCGATAATGAAAAAGGGAGACAAAATTTTTTTGTTCTCTACTTATTTGCATGCAAAGCAAAACAATTGAATAGAACAGCGCTTACGAAATATTAAAAGGAATAAAGAAGAATCGTCACTCGTCAAACTAGAAATATATCAACAGATAAATTCGGCAGTGGAAATTTCCTTAAAACCGTTTATTTAGCGAAGAAAAATGTTTTTTTGAATGGAGATCTCTCAAATGAACAGTGTTTGAAAATAACAGCGACCGACCGTTAATATTTTTCTGAGTGTAAATATTCGTCGGTATAATGTGAAGTTTTTAAACTAAAAAAGTGGGTGTGGTATTTAAATTTTAATCGAAATTCTGTTGCACCGTGTGTCTGGTATCACCCAAATTTTGCACACATAATCCTTGGTTATTTAAGCAGTCTTAAATTTTTTTAATTGGGCTGTACTAGACAGGGGGCGTGACACTTTATTTTTAAACTAGCTCCATCTACACCGTTTAACGGATTTCAACCAAATTCCGCACAAATATTTATTTGTACTAGAGTACGCCAGTGGTCGAAGTTCGACCTTTTCGCCATACCACCCTCGAGCAACGCCGGATATTCCAACTAGCATTTTTCTTTAAAATTCGTTGGTGCCCTGCCTACTCTGATTTATTAAAAGAAAAAAATTATCAAAATCGCTTGAGAAACTCAGGAGAAAATGGTACTCAACTGTTTTACCTTCGCCTATTTATTACAGAAAATAAAAAGATTTACGCCTCCCAAACCTAATCGAACTTCCAGTACTCCGTTTGTTCGACTTAAATCAAATTTTGCACATATAAATATTATTAGTCATAAGGAGCACTCCGTGGCTAATAAAAGTAAGCGGAATCAGATAGGGGCGTGCCACTATAATTTTGAACGGAATCCTATCTCGCCGTTTTTCGGACTTCAACCAAATTTTTGCAAATATATTCTTTGGAATAATAAGCAGTGATTAGTCTAAAGTCTTGGGCGGAACTAGACAGGGGTCGTGACACTTTAATTTTAATCGAACTTCTTCTACACCGTTTTTTTTTTTTACTTCTATCAAATTTTACAAATACATTCTTTGGTATAGTGAGTAGTCCACAGTCCAAAATTTTGGCCGCAGGGGCGTGGCGCTTTGTTTTCGAGCTATCTTCTTTTATTGTTTTTGTTCAACTTCAACTAAATTTTTCACACATATTCTTTGGAATAATGAGCAGTCAGTAGAGTATAAAATTGGGCGGAATTGCACAGGGGGCGTGGCACTTTTATTTAAAACAAAATTCTTTTACACCGTTTGTATGAATTCAGCCCAATTTTGCACATATATTTTCTAGCATAATCATGAGTCATGAGTCATGAGTTTAGAAAAGTAGTCGGGATTAGTCAGGGGGGGGTGTGGAACTTACATGTTATTCCAGCAACAACACCGATTTTCCAACTTCAAGCAAATTTTGCATTTTTTGGTATAATGAGTAGTCTGTATTCTAGAAAATTGGGCGGAACTAGACCGGGGCGTGTCACTTTAATTTTAAGCGAACTTCCTTAGGGTTTGTTCGACTTCAAACAAATTTTTCCCGATAGTTTTTGGAATAATGTGCAGTCCTTAGTAGAGATATTCCATGATCATCGATATTCGATGTTATGATTGAAGCTCCATTCCTTACTACGTTTTTTTCTCCTTATAATGGTTCGCGAGAAAATAGCCAATTTAATTTTTTAGCTTATTTCTTGACATATACATAAATATTTCAGGAATTGCATGTGTGGACCTTAAAAATTTTTATAAGATTTTATGCAAAAATTCCGAAAATTTATTAGAGAAATAATTTCTCAGAACTTTCTATTCAATGTCTATTAATTGTGTTAAACTAAATCTTGTGTTGAACTTCTTTCAGTTTCAAATAAATTTTTAATCAAACTCTCCATATAAAAAACTAAAATGCAAGTTATTATTAAGAATTTTACAGCTCTCGTTATTTTTCAGCCTTAAAACTGACAAGTTTTATTTAAATCTTAAATTCATGCTCTGTTATTTCATGTTTCATTCTAAATGCAACAGCGTTCTTGAAAAGTTCAAGCACCTTAAAAATTCAGCTGTTGGTGCTCAAGGTTTTCCCAAGGTTATGGCAACTCTTTGATGTTTTTGCACACTGCTTGTTGCACAAAAAAATAACAAAATTTATAACTTTGGTGCTCATAAAAATGCACTTAACTAAAAAAATATTTTACTTTGCTGCAGATACTCTTCAGTTCTTTAACGCCCCACACCAATGCAGTCGACTACTTTAAAGTAGAACTTCTAAAAAAAAAAAAAATTAAGAACATGCAAAACTAATTGAAAATGCATAAATTTTAAGCTAAAAAAAAAAATCTAGTCATCTTTGAGCAGGCATGTTTCTTATCTGCCAAAAAAAAAAAAAAAAAAAAAAAAAAAAAAATCAACGCAAAGAAAAAAAATAAGCACTATATTTAACTTGAGCCGCATGAGTTCATAAAAATCCATAATCCAGAAAAATACAATCGTAAAATTTTTAACACTCATCGTCATCAACTATTCATTTCAAACATATTTTTAATTATAGCCTTTGGATCCCTTGCTTGCTGCCCTGTCTGCACTCTAAAACGTTCAACACACACTCTCATTGCGTTGGCAGCAATAGCAACCTTTTTTTACGAGCGCTCGTAAATTTATGTGTGCAAAAGCAATGAAATTAAATATTTTTATAGCATACTTTTAAGCGCGCTATTTAAAGAAGAAAAAAAAACACCCAAGCGAGGAATTATAAAATAAAAGCAAAAAATAAAAATTAACAATTTTGCAAGGCGGAAAAAGAAAACACACACACACACACACACACATAATTATGACGACTGTCAGCACAGTCTGGCAGCACTAAGCAGCAAATTTAATGTGCATATTAAATAATTGTAACAAATGACATTTAAAACTGCAACGGTTGCAAATAGTTATTATTAAATGAATAAAATATGAATGAATAAATTATAAATCTATAATTTTTTTATTTATCTGTGCATTAAAAAACGCCATTTTGTGACAGTATTCAAAATATCAGGCTGCAAATTGTGTCTTTAAAAATCGCAAAAAATTGTCATGAAATCTTACTGCAATTTAATGTGTTCCCTTAAAGCTTTTCACAAATTAAACCTTTAAGTTAACAAAAACGCAGCACTAGAAGAATTTTTTCCAAGTCGACAATTTTGAAACTTAAATTACATTTAAGCACTCTCAGACTTTAAGGCAGAAACTTTGAAATTATTCACAGTTTTCTCCGTTCTTTCCACTACCTTCATCACCCTCTGCCCCTTGCTGCCCCATTTTCAACAAAATCGACAGCAAAACTCGTAAAAGTCGAGTGGAAAATATATATATTTGCTTATGATAAATTTATAAGCTTTTTGCACAAATAGTAGAAATACCAACAACAGCGAAAACAACAACAGTGACAAAAAGTCAACAAATAAAAGTGACAAATTTTGGGCTCGTTATTGTTGTTGTTGTTGTTGTGCAGTGTTGACAGTGTTGAAAAGCATCAGCAACACCAATTCTAAAATAGGCAGCCAACAGCCAGAGCAACTCACTTATTTTATTCATACCATCATTACTCACCACACGCCAGCTCTTTCTACCTCACACCAGAACATATCACCAAACACCAGCCCATACCACTTAACATCAACCCACCTAACACCAGACCACCCCATCACCTCCCATCATCTCTCATTCCACCACCAAAGCAAAATCGCACAAACGTCAGCTAAAGATTTTTCCGTATACGGAACTATTACGAAACGCATGCAGAAATTTGAATTTTTTGACAAATTTATGATGATGGAATTTTAAGTGATTTTTAACGAGACTTTTGCCAGACATTCTCTGCTCAATTTTGACTTTAAGCTATTTCTTGTTTTTTTTTTTACTTTATCTACTTTTAACACACTGACTGTGTGTTTTACTCCATTTTTGCTAAATTTCTTGGAATTTCTTTTGTTTTGCGAAACTTTTGTGGTTTATATTTGCTTACCACAAGAAAGGCGTTAAAAGCGTTAAAATTGCTTTAGTTTTGTTAAGCAATGCAAGTTTGGCTAAGTTTTTGAAATAAAGTACCTAACCACTGTATTTTGACAGTATTTTGCAGCGTATTTGAAAAACATGGAATAATTAAGCAACTCAAATTATTGTTAATGATCCGCGTGAATGACGCAAAATTGCGAGTCAATAAATAATAATTTCGACAGCTGTGAATTTCATTAAGAGAAGAGTCTTAGAGCAGGATGCCAAAGGGAGGAAGTCACGAAATGTTTTTGATGTAAAAATATGCTTAAATATATTGTAATAAATATGTTGTAAGTTATTCGAAATGCCACAAAAGTTTTTATAAGTTTCGAAAAACTATAAATAGGAGATGGATGTTTTCTGTTTGGTGAAAAATGTATGCTTTAAGAAAATAGTGGGGGGTCACCCTACAATATAATAAAATATATGAGCTGGTCCTATTCTTTATTACCCCTCAACATTTCTTCTGAATTGATTTACTCTCTGCCACCTTTTGGGGGTTTCCTTTTGGGGGCCTCCATACAAACAGCACAAAAACCTTGTAATATTCACCACCCTGTTAGCGTAACAGAAATGATTGCTGTACATCATTCCTCTTTAGGGATTCCCTAGCATCGACCAAGCCGAAGGCCGAAGCGACTACCAACCGATTACCAAACCAGTTACCGATTACCAAAGCGATTACCGAACCAATTAACGAAGCGATTACCAACTGATTACCCAAGCGATTGCCAACCGATTACCAAACCAATTACCGATTACCAAAGCGATTACAAAAGCGATTACCGAACCAATTACCGAAGCGAATACCAACTGATTACCCAAGCGATTACCAACCGATTACCAAACCAGTAACCGATTACCAAAGCGATTACCGAACCAATTAACGAAGCGATTACCAACAGATTACCCAAGCGATTGCCAACCGATTACCAAACCAATTACCGATTACCAAAGCGATTACAGAAGCGATTACCGAACCAATTACCGAAGCAATTACCAACCGATTACCCAAGCGGTTGCCAACCGATTACCGAACCAATTAGCGAAACGATTACCGATTACCGAAGCAATTACCAACCCATTACCGATTACCGAAGCGATTACCAACTGATTAACAACTATCGAAGCAATTACCAACCGATTACCGAAGCGATAACTAACCAATTACCGATTACAGAAGTGCTAACCAAGCTGTTCCCGAAGCGATTACCAACTCATTACCGATTACCGAAGCAAGTACCAACCTATTACCAATTACCGAAGCGATTACCAACCAATTACCGAAACGATTACTAACCGATTACCGAAGTGATTATCAACCGATTACCAAATCGATTACCAACCCATTACCGTTTACCGAAGTGATTACCAACCGATTATCAAAGCGATAACCAACCGATTACCAAAGCGATTACCAATCGACTATCGATTACCTAAAGGATTACCAACCGATTACCAATTTCCGAAGCAATTACCAACCGATTACCAAGCCAATTGCCTAACCAAAGTAATTGTGTTGCAAATATATTATATATGAACATTAAAAAATAGCAGTTTTTACCTTCAATAACGCATGAATTGATAAAAAGAGTTAAAAGCGTACAATCGTCTGATTTGCCGACTCTAGCTACTCCGGAAATTCATAACAGCTATGTTATTTCAAAACTTTAAGTTTTCACTTCGGTCGTGCAGTGGACCTCCGCTGACTCCTTTCTTTTTTTTTTTTTTTGTGACGGTACTCTTAATATCGACTGGTCTCTGACTTAACCTCGTAAATCAAAATATTTAGGTTTTCAGGAGAAGCAAAAAACAAATTTTTTTTCTTAGGAGGATATAAAAACAGTAATCTGTTTTTTATTATGTTCAAAGTAGTCTTAAAGGACTAATTAACAGATAAAACGAACCGAAATTAATTGTACATATATTAAAAAATCTTGCAAATGTCTTATCAGGTTACTGCTTTTAAAAACAGGCTTCTTAGAATTGACTTACGAGGTTTCGACTTTTGTCTGTCTAGATATTGCTTCCAAAATTTGATCCAAATATTTTTAAATTGTAAAGTTTGCGAATATTTTAAAAAACAAAACTTTGTGTACAATTTTAATTATTTATTGTATAGTTATGGGTAGAAAAACATAAAGAATTTCAGTGCATTCATGTAAATATATAATGGATATGTTGAAGGCAAATTTTAGTGCCTGCCTGATGAAGTGCTAGATTGATTACACTGTACAACAATTTTCCCAAAAAAAAAAAGACCAGTGGGGTCTCATGACTTTTTTTACGTTTGCGAGGTCGCTGGAACCGAATGTGAATTCAGTTTTTTCGGGTCACGTAAGTTTCTCCCTGTAGGCTCGCCCAGGGTAAGCCCTAAATCCCTACAAATACGGTCGCTGGAACCGAATATGAATTCAGTTTTTTCGGGTCACATAAGCTTCTCCCAGGAGGCGCATCCAGGGTAAGGCCTAAATCCCTACAATTAATGAAATCAATATTTCCCCTTTTGGGGAGGACAGGAGAGGGTTAAAATGTGTGACCGACCTCCACTATTTATCCAAGCGGAACATTTTTTTTTTATTAGGACCCATCCCTTTTAACCCCTCCTGACGGGGGTTCCCATACAATGAACCCTTACCCCATACAGTTAATGAAATCGATATTTACCTTTTTGGGGAGGGCAAGAGAGGGTTAATATGTGTCGCTGACATCCATTTTTTTTAAAAAGGAACACTTTTTTCCTTGGAGCTTATCCCCTCCGACCCCTCCTTAGGGGGGCTGCCACACGGTGCACCCTAACACCCTGCTCTTAATTAAATCGATATTTACCCTTTTCGGAAGGGGAGGAGAGGGTTAATATGTGCGACCGACCGCAACTACTTTTCAAAGATAAACATTTTTCTGCTTGGGGCTTATTCCCTCCGACCCCTCCTTAGGGGAGCTCCCATATAATGAGCTCTTCTGTTAATGATATCAATATTTTCCCTCTTGGGATGGGCAGGAGAGGGTTAATATGTAGGACCGACCTCTAGTACTTTTTCAAGTGTAACATTTTTTCCATTGGGACCTATCCCCTCCGATCCCTCCTTAGGGGGTAGGGACTCCCATACAATGTTATTTCATTAACAGTAGAGAGCCCTTCTAAGGAGGAGTCGGAGGGGAAAGGTCCCAAACCGAAAAATGTTACACTTGAAAAAGTAATGGTGGTCTGTTGTACATATTAACTCTCTCCCACCCTTCACAAGAGGGGAAATACCGATTTTATTAACATTAGGGTGCATTGTATGGGAGCCCTTCTAAGGAGGGGTCGGAGGGGATAGGTCTCAAAGGTAAAATTGTTACACTTAAAAAAAAATAACGGATGTCAGCCCTACATATGAACTCTCTTCTACCCTTTCGAAGAGACGAAATATTAATTTCATTAACAGTAGGGTGCATTGTAAGGTAGCCCTCTAAGTAGGGGTCGGAGGGGATAAGCCCCAAGGAAAAAAGTGTTCCTCTTTGAAAAAAATGCCTGTCAGTCCTACATATTAACCCTCTCCTTCCTTCCCAAAAGATGTAAATATCGGTTTCATTAACTGTAGGGGGTTAGGGTGCATTGCATGGGAGCCCTCCTCAGGAGGAGTCAAAGGTGATAGGTCCAAAGGAAACAATGTTCTTGTTGGAAATATAATGGTGGTCGGTCATACATTTTAAGCATCTACTGCCCTCCCAGAAAGGGGAAATATTGATTTCATTAATTGTAGGGCTTAGGGCTTACCCTGGACCCGCTCCAAGGAGAACCTTACGTGACCCAAAAAAACTGAATTCATATTCGGTTTCAGCGACCTCGAAAACATTAAAAAAGTCATGAAACCCCACGGGTTTTTTTCGTGTTGTTTAGTGTTATTAAGGCCGGCGATACATTGAGAAGAGAGTAAAAGAGTGTGATATTGAGGTGATGGTTTTTATTAAAAGAAAATTTGCGTAGAGTCCTTACATTTTTTAAAATTGGTAAAATAAATTTTTTATGTAAAACGGCCGCTCTACTTACAACCTTAAGAGTGACAGTTAAAAGTTCGAAATTAAATCTAGTTTAAATTTAATTATTTGTTTTTTTTTTTTTGTCTTTCTTATATATTCTTGTTTTTATCAATTATTATTAAATTTTTGTTTTAATGCTTATTCAGCGTTAACCTCAAAACAACTTAATTAAGTGAATCCTCTTGACACCAGATCAAATTTTATAAGAACAGATACAACAATAACAAGAACAACAACAACGAATTTGGCTACAAATTATGTAGCTCGCATAAAATGTCGACAACATCAACAACAACAACAACAACAACAACAGCTCACAAAAAAACAACAACAACCATGATAGCATGACAGCGATTCCCTGAAGATTGTAGCTTACCTCTATTAAAATTTAAATTGCTTACTTAGAGACCTCGGTACGGTGACAGCAAAAACAAAGCCAACGGTCGGTCCACTAAAACACCCACTGCAACGCCCCTTGATCTCCGACTGCCGGAAATGCCTGGCAATTCTGCCACAACTCAGAATTGAGTTAAGCTGCAAATTATTATGCCACACAAGGACATTACATAAACATGCTGCTGCTGCAAATGTGGTGAACATAGATAGCCCTATACGGACAGATACATTCACACACACACAAACACATACATACACCTACGCATACACCTTTATTTAGCACGGTGACAAACAAACTCGATGAAAATATCCAAATTGCAGCAGTGGAAGCGGCAAGAGCAGCAGCAGCTACAACGAAATTTGCAGACATGTGCAAAAATTTTTAAACATTTACACCAAGCAACAAAATTTAATGTTATCGCCATGTCGTTTGTGTCCTCAACAAGGAATAAAGGACGGACAGATGCTCCATCAGCTACTCGTATGCATTTATTTCTCTACATACACTCAAAATGACACTGAACTGAGTGTAACCAGATTGCTTTTTCAGTAAAAATGCGCAAAAGCAAAATTTTTTTCAAAATAAAAAATTTTTTCAGATTTTATGCATTATGCTATCTTGAAATTGAATGTTATCAAATCAAAAATTTTTGAAAAATTTGCATAGCGAATTTACTTAAAAATTTTACTGAACCCATTCCTCAATGTGTGTAGCAGTAAAATGTTTAAAGAAAATAATATCACATTTTTAGTATAGTCCAAGGAAGTTATGACAAAATAAATCGATTTTATTACACTGCTAATGGCTGATATGGACTGTGTGACTTCATGGTCATTTAATGTGTGACAACTATTGATCATTTTTATGTTAATTGAGAAATAGTTCACATTGTGTGTCCTAAAATGGCCTAAAATCTGTGTGACAATGATAGGTCACATGATTAGTACCAATCTCACTTCCATTTAGTGTGACAATCGTTCACACTCTCAAAATTTTGAAAGCACTGCCCTTGAAGTTCGACACTGATATTTAAAAAAAAAACAATTTGTTCAAAACAATTTTGATGAAATTTTATTCAATTAATAATGGAAGTGAAATTAAGTAACGATATCGAAGAAATTTTTGTTTATTTCAAAGAAGTTTTTATATAGTACAAAAACTAAGTTGAAGCTTTCAGCATCCAATAAAGTTATAACCATATTTAATAGTTTCTCAATTTCTGAGTAAAACTATGAACATTCATTGTAAAGTTAAGAACTTAACTTATGATAGACTAAATTTATGAAATGTATGTTGCCTTAATACCTAGTTTGTTTTCGCTTTGAATTGCAACACCAGTTTCAGGCACAATGTTGCTTATTCTAGACTTCCTTTAAAAATTAAGAATAAGAAGATTTTATGGTTCAAAAAATTATTAGACTATTTGCTTTATGCGATTATTCGGTTAAGGCAGATACGTTTCGTCTATACTAATCGAACCCCAAAACTCTGGCTGAGGAATTTTTTGCTTACTTCGTCCATATCAGAATAAACAAAAGCCAAAACTTTTCTTATATGAAACATGGTCTTGTCAAACTCTGTAACAAAGAACTCGTTTTTTGTTTTTTTGTATTCAGAACATTTACTTTCCGGACTATAGTTTCCTTAAATAACTATTGTAGATATTAAATAACTATTGTAACTATTGTAGTACCTTTGGCTATGTGGCCACATGATCATAATTTTTTATAAGTGTTTGTAAAACCAATGAATCTAGAATAGAAATCCATTTCATAACTTATTTGTGAAACAATTTCAGTGGAAGTTATTAGTCAAACAATTTTTGTTTTTTGTTCAACGAATTTATAGAATCCATTTAAGTTCCCATATAGAAACTGCGTTGAGTGCGATGAGTAACTATCGAATATTTTGTCTTATAAAATCATTACATCATTAAAAAAATTTCGAATATATGAACCTTGTACATATATTCCAATTCTACGTCAGACTTTTACTTCCTGTCAAAGTTACCATGAACGTTAGGATATTAAAGAGATATCTAGAATGTATAGGATCTAAAAAAGTTTGTTTTTGGAACTTAAAATCACTCAACTCATTACATAACATGTAATAAATATGAAGCTGAAAATAAAATCCATATTTATATTCGTAAAGTAAAGAAATTTCATAAATACAAATAGATTTATATAGGACCTTCTTCAATCCTTCAGAACCTTCAAATAATTGACGGAGAAATAGATTTACAGAATCTGTGGTATATTTTTTGATATTTTGCCTTATTTTGGCTATTGGAACTCTTCACGCAGTCTCTTTTAGTTCTATCAATCACTTCTGAGGATACTTGAAACTATTCTTGAAATGTCAGATATTATATATCCATTACGTTCGTCATAGTTAGAACGTAGCTAATCATAAAATCAACTTATTGTGGATTTGCTGCATACGTTAGTAAGAGGCAGTAAAAAGCTACAATCCGAAGCTATAAATCATTTCAGGTTTCTTAAAATAAAAATCATACAGCAAATGTTCAAAAGTATCTAAAATCGAACCTGAAATTTTGGTTTGCAAGTTGCCACCCGAGAAAATGCTGAAGATGTAGAAAAACTCAAGTAAAAATGCTTGATTTAGAATTTTATATAAAGTTATTTAGTTGAAAATATTGAATTTTATATGAATTTAGCAATGCTCCTCCTCAATGTTTTAATTAACTCTGATTGTTTTAATTGCATCCAGCAGTGCATCAAAATCCTTAATACCGCGGCTTTTCTTAGTCTGCGAGCTGCCATACTTAAAAATATGACGAACATGTAAAAAATCACCGAAAATATCACTTAATTGAAATAAAATTTTACTTTGGACTCAAAGTCACTTGCAAACTTCTTATACAAAAGAAAAGCTTTAAAGAGAGGTAGCAACCTGCAAGCCAAAAAATGTGCCAAAATGCATTTTGATGTCATTTTAAAAAAAAAAAAAAATAATATAAAATTGCCAATTCATGATATAAACAGAATCTTTGGAATTCAGTTTGGATTATGGAAATTTTATAAAAAAGCAACATTGCAATTTTTAAATTTTTAAGAATTAAAATTTTACACTCTCTTAAACAGACACTGTGTTATCGCGTCTGTCCGCTCCAAAAGTTCCTCTGCTAGAATATCAAAATACAGCAGTGGTGACAGCCTGCAAATAGTAGCGCTGCTTTTTTAGAGGTGATTTTACCTTTTTATAGTATATTAATGTACTCAAATATTTTACTGTATAAAAAAATTCTATTTTATTGAATTTTAGAAAGACTTTTTTTTGTAAAAATTATGGCTGCAAAAATTTTATCATAAAAATTTTTTGAGTTTTTAAAGTTTGTAGTCACTAGAACAAGTTCAAGGACTAGAAGCTTAAATTTTTAATTAATTTTTTTTCTTTTAAATTCTACACAAATGCTTTCTCTCCTTTTCTGAAAGAAGTATCCAGTACGATTTTAAAAAAATTTAGGCACTTAACAAAATTGTTGAAAATATGGGGAAAATCTTGTCACGGCGATACATTTTAAATTTAATGTAGACGAGACATCTGGCAATACTAACTGAAATACATGCATACAGGCAGAGCAACAACAACGACAATAACATCAACATAAACAACACCAACAACAACATTATGTTCGGGTAATCAAAAATCATTTTTAATCGAAATGTAAATTTTATTAGGTAGTGTAAAATGAAAATGGAAAGTTGTGGTATGTACACGAGGGTAGGAGGAGCAACTTAACGACGTTAAGTAGGATATGTAGAATTGTAGCTGTAGTTGTTGCTGTTGCGGTGCGGTCAGCAATCGAAACATAGAGCAGGTGAAGCAAAGGAGCCCGATAAATGCACACACACACACACACACACACACACAAACATTAAAACACACATACATAAATAAGTAGATAGATGCTGTACTACACCATTATATGCACTGATAATTTGTACAGAATTGGCATTAAGGTGAAACAGGGCAGAAATACTAATAAAAATTCGATTTAACGTGCTGTAGCATGCAAATTTATAATGCCTATCGAATAGGTTGAGCTGCTTTATGCATGTCTCTAGCACTCTTTCTCTATCTCCCCCTCTCTCTCTCTCTCGCTCTCGATCATGATTCAAAATAAATGCCAGATTGACGTTTTTTTTCAAATTTAAAATTTGCTCTTGTTCGATACACAACAAACTGCACTTTAATAAAAACTGATCGGTAATTTATTAAAGTTATTTATAGAAACATTTTTTAAAGTTAAACTTCTTTTGGCGCTTTAAAGGTGAAATTTGTACAGGAAATACAATCTTTACAACAAATTAAAATTCAGAGATAAAAACGGAAATGGTATAGGAGAAGTGAGAGAAATTATATTTCACTAAGTGTGTAAATTTATTTACACATATGAATCTCTATATTTATATACATGAAACTTTTCCTTATAATATCCTTATAAATCCTTATAAATTGTTGTTTCTGCCCACGGTGTCCTCTTTCGGATACTCTAAAGTTCGGATATGTTCGGTATTGTCGCGCTCCGGTGTATTCGGTGTTCAATAAGTTCGGGTGTATTCGGTGTGTAGTAACGTTGGGTGAGCTCGGTGTTTTGGAGTTCGGATATGTTCAGTGTTGTCGTTAGAAAACAAAGAGGGGTTTGCTCGGGCAGGGCTAGACTACTTAGTTTCATTTCTAGAAAATACCTTAATTCAATTATTTATAACAAAAAAAAAATGTTAAATTTTTAATGTTTTATTTAGGTTATGATGCTACATTATATTGTTCCTATAGCAGGTGACTAAATAATAAGATAAAGTTCGAAAGTTCAACCGACTGAAGACGACGTTTGAAATCCGACAACAAATTAATAATTAATAATAAGGTTCGGATGTTCGACCGACCGAAACCGACATTTAACAGGTCATTCAATAAGTCCGTAGGATAAGTAAGAAGAAAAGAAAATTTTGATAAAACTCGATTATATTACATACAACATAGTTGCCTTCGAGAGCGATACAACGAGTATAGCGATTTTCCAACTTTTCTATATCACTTTTATAGTACAATTTCTCTTTCTCGTCAAAATAGGCCTCAGTTTCAAGGATTACTTCATTATTGGACTTGAATTTCTTTCCAGCAAGCATTCTCTTGAGATCTGAAAACAGGAACAAGTCGCTGGGGGCTAAATCTGGAAAATACGGTGGGTGGGTAAGCAATTCGCAGCGAAAATCATTCAATTTTGCCATCGTTTTCATCGATTTGGGACACGGTGCATTGTCTTGGTGACAACAACACTTTTTTTTTTTGCAAATGTGGCCGTTTCTTGGCACTTTCAGCCTTCAATCGATCCAAAAGTGCACAGTAATAGTCGTTGTTGATGGTGGTTTCTTTTTGCAGATAGTCGATGAATATTATTCCTTTCGCACGCCAAAATACAGACGCCATCACCTTACAAGCTAACTGTTAGGTCTTTGCTGGCTTTGGATTCGGTTCATCGACTGCTGTCCACTCTGCTGAATGTCTTTTGGATTCTGGTGTGTAAAAGTGAGGCCATGTTTCATCCATTGTCACATATTGACGAAAGAATTCGATTTAATTGCGGTTTAACAGCGCCAAACACTCCTCTGAATCATCAATTCGTTGTTGTTTTTGGTCTACTGTGAGCTCACGCGGCACTCACTTTGCACAGAGCTTTCGCATACCCAAATGTTCGTGTATAATGGCAAAAAACACTACCCTCTGATATCTTTACAATGTGAGCTAGCTCGTGCACCGTCAATTTGCGATCGTTCATAGCCAATTTGTGGATTTTTTGATGTTTTGTGGAATAACAGACTGATTTGGGCATCCACTGCGCTCTGCATAATTTGAGCTGGTACGACCACTTTTAAATTTATCAATCCACTTTTCTACCATTTGTCTCGATGGAGTAGAGTCCGGATAATGTTTATTGTCTGGTTTCCACTGTATTTTTCATCAAACAGCAATGCTTTATCAAATCTCGAAATACACTTTTTTCCATTTTTTTTTAATAACAATAGTTGCGTACAAAATGCTATAACTCACGAATCAATTGTCAGATTGTTGTCAAATTTTTTTACGTATCGTTCGAAGGTTGGTACTAAATAAAAATCATATGGAAAAAATCTAGTAACGCCATCTATGTGTCATAATATGAACTTTTTGAACGTACTGTTGGAATCCGACTACAAATAATTAAATACTATTAGGTTTGGATGTTATACCGACCGGAGCCAACATTTGGAATCCGACTACAACTAATAATACAATTCAAACAACCACTAACTACGATGTATCGAACGATACACCTTTCGGTAGTTCGTTGGCAAAAATAAACGCGTTGCCGAGTAAGTTGGTCATACACTACGTCTTCTAGACCAAGATGGACGATTAAGACACTGCGCCTTCTAATCGATAGACCAACCTAAGTGTGCCAAACGTGTTGTTCTTATGTCAGCTTCAACAATAACCTCTTGTGAATTTTAAGCTATGTGCGTATGGCGAATGTAACTTTCTTGTATTGCTGGCAATGATTGTTATTGCTGCATCATACTTAGGTGTACTACTTGCTGCCTGGTAGTAGTTGTTGCTGTTGTTGTTGATATTGTGATCGCTGTTTCACATTGTTTTCTATTAGTATGTAGGCTGGGTGACTTACAGAGACGTTGAGGCTGGCGTGATATTACGGCTAGCGTTCATTTGTAACGTAAATCACCATTACACATTTCATTCACCAAGTAACTGATATTTTGGCATATTTTTTATATGTGTACGATGAATATTTAAGGCTGTAGTTATACCTCAAAAAGTGAACAAAACGTTGCAAGCGTTTCCTTTGGGAAATTTACCGAAAAGATTCTCATACAAACCGCGCTGTACGAAGCGCGAATTCTACTTCAAAACAGTGTTATTCCCTAGATTTAGGTTTTTCATAGATTCAAGTTTTCACTTCGGTCAGCAGCTCTTACTTACTTACTTAGGTGGCCGTGACAACCCGTGTCCGGATTTCGACCGACCTCATCAGCTCTCGCCAGGCGCCTCTGCTTTGCGCGCGCCTTCTCCAATCGGATACACCAAGTGCGGTTAGGGCTTCCTCAGCCTGGTCCATCCATCGGAGGCATGGTCTCCCTCGTCGTCGTTGACCAGCGACCCTCGCTTCGAGCACCTTTTTCGCTGGAGCTTCGTCGTCCATACGATGGACATGACCCAGCCAGCGTAGTCGCTGCACAGTTATACGCCGAACTACGTCAATGTCTCCGTAGAGCTCATACAGCTCGTGGTTCATTCGGATGCGATAGTCATCGCCGACTCGAACAGGACCGAAGATTTTGCGAAGAACTTTTCTCTCGAACACCCCCAGAGCGGCTGCGTCAGTTTGCGAAACTACCCATGCCTCAGCGCCATAAAGCAGCACAGGTAGAACGAGCGTCTTGTAAAGTGTTAGTTTTGTCGATCGAGAGAGGGCTCTGGAACTTAGTTGCTTACTGAGCCCGTAGTAGCACCTATTAGCAATTATTGTTCTTCGCTTTATCTCCAGGCTGATTTCGTTGTTAGTATTAATGGCGGTGCCAAGGTATACAAACTCCTTGACTACTTCAAAGTTATAGCTGCCGGATGAAACGTGGGAGTCTAAACGCCGAGCTCCCTTGTTTGTAGACAGCATATACTTTGTTTTACCCTCATTTATCGTCAAACCCACTTTGGCTGATTCCTTTTCGATAGCGGCGAAAGCAGCGGTAACATCTCTCTTGGTTCTGCCAACAATATCAATATCATCAGCGTAAGCAAGGAGCTGGACACCTTTATAGAAAATGGTGCCATTACGATGCACACCGGCCTTTCGTACGATCCCCTCCATGATGATGTTGAAGAGATCGCAAGACAGTGGATCGCCTTGCCTGAAACCTCTTTCGGTATTGAAGGTTTCGGAGAGGTCATTTCCTACCTTGACGGAGCTGCGTGTGTTGCTCAACGTCATTCTGCAAAGTCTAATCAACTTTGCAGGTATACCGAACTCAGACATTGTTGCGTATAGGCAATCCCTTCTCGGGCTATCGAACGCAGCTTTAAAATCGACAAAGAGATGGTGTGTGTCAATTTAATTTTCGTGGGTTTTCTCCAGGATTTGTCGTAGCGTGAAAATCTGGTCTATGGTAGACTTACCAGGTCGAAAGCCACACTGATAAGGTCCAATCAGTGTTTTTGTAATTGGCTTTAATCTTTCACACAGTACGCTTGAGAGAACCTTATATGCGATGGAAATAAGACTGATACCTCTATAACTTGCGCAGATTGTAGGGTCTCCTTTCTTAAGTATAGGGCACAGTACACTGAGGTTCCAATCGTCGGGCATGCTTTCTGCTAGCCATATTTTGCTGATGAGCTGATGCATGCGCCTTATCAATTCATCGCCGCCGGTTTTAAACAATTCAGCTGACAGGCCGTCAGCACCCGCTGCTTTATTGTTTTTGAGTCGTTGGATAGCAACTCGAACCTCTTCATGGCTAGGTGGTGATACTTCCACTCCGTCATCGTCGATTGGTGGCACTGCACTGTGCTCTCGATGGGCGGCATTGGTGGAATCGTCGCCATTAAGTAAATTGGAGAAGTGCTGTCTCCACAATCTAAGCACACACTGTGTATCCGTATTCAGATCTCCATTTTCGTCTCTACAAGTGGATGCTCCGGGCTTGAAACCTTGGGTTAGACGCTTAACCTGTTGATAGAATTTTCGTGCATCCTTCTTGCCCTGGTATACCTCTAGTTCCTCACGCTCACGCTTTTCCTGCTCTCTTTTCTTGCGTCTGAAAAGGCGCCTCTCTTCCTTCCTCTTTTCGCGGTAGTTTTCTCGCACGGCTCGCGTTGCAGCTGACTGCAGCGTTTTTCTATAAGCGGCGTTTTTTACTGCAGTCGCAATGCGACACTCCTGATCATACAATTGGTTCCGAGGTTGCGGGCGCCGGAAACCAATGACTTCTTCAGCGGCAGCGCGCATGGAGTGGGATATATGCGCCCAAAGTCCGCCGGCGTCGTCGAGTCCAGAGGTTGGTTGGTTGAGCTTAACCGAGAGTTGAGCGGAGTAGGCTTCGGCAGTCCGTTGTAATTGCAGCTTAGCGACATCTAGCTTTCGTTGCATTCCTGTGCGTATGTTCTTGGCATTGCATAATCGCATGCGGATCTTGGCTGCAACAAGATAATGGTCGGAGTCAATGTTGACCCCCCGAAATGTACGCACATCTAGAACACTAGAGGCATGCCTTCCGTCGATTACAACATGATCAATTTGGTTTCGCGTTTTTTGATCCGGGGACAGCCAGGTGGCCTTGTGGATGTCGAGGTGCTTAAATCTGGTGCTACTAACTACCATGTTTCGTGCCGCGGCGAAGTCGATCAGTCTTAGACCGTTGTTTGTGGAGGTCTCGTGAAGACTGAACTGACCGACAGTGGGGCCAAAGATGCCTTCCCTTCCGACTTTCGCATTAAAATCGCCGAGGACTATTTTCACGTCATGGACCGGAAGGTGGTCATATACGTCCTCAAGACTAGCGTAGAAAGCGTCCTTGACGGCTTCGTCTTTTTCTTCCGTCGGGGCGTGCGCGCAAATAAGGCTTATGTAGAAAAATTTTGCCTTGATGCGGATCGTGGCCAATCTTTCGTTCACAGGTGTGAACCGGGAAACAAGGTGGCGTAGTTTCCGGCTAACGACGAATCCACATCCGAATTCGCGCTTCTCCGCATGGCAGCTGTAGTAGATATCGCAGTGTGCTTGTTTAGAGCAGCCTTGCCCTTTCCATCGCATTTCCTGGATGGCGGTGATGTCAGATTGTATTGTTTTGAGGGCTTCCGCCAGTTGGATAATGGCACCTTCCCTATAAAGGGTCCGGACATTTCAGGTGCATATCCGTAAATCATTGTCCGTTTTTCGTTTGCGGTGGTCGTCAACGTAATTGGGGTTCTTATCCGAGGCTGGTTTAGTTTTCATTGGGCAGTAGTAATGTGGCGGGACCCAAACCCTGCGCACATTCCATGTTTAAGGTCTATGGAGTGACCCGCCGCTCAAATTAGCCGTCAAACGTCAATAATGCTGGCCTCGCCAGGTTGAGGCGGTCAGACACGTTGCCATGTGAAGGTTCGCCCCCTGTTCCCTCCCCTGTCAGCAGCTCCCCAATGTCTATTTTTTCCAATAATTCAGTGATATCAATATCAATTTAATTTTTTTTTTTTCAATATGGTCAATGCTAATGTTTAAAAGTGTCGGGTGCATAATATTTTGCATCAGAAAATTCAAGCACAATAATTAAATTCTTTAAAGCAGATCTCAATTGTACAATCAACGATAAACAAACAGCTTCAACATTGTACTATCATTAACGCTGTGTTTACAGAATATGAAGAAGGGTGTCAGCCTGTAGACATATAACTTCTATATCAGCTATCACAAATCGATAGTTACATTTGTACATTTAAAAAATAAATCTGTTATATTTTTTTGTAAATTAGAGTTTAATCAATTATAATCATCATCTCCATCCTCACATCCTATTATTGTATACGTTTGCAATTCCAAAACGTACTCGTTTTTTAGAATATAAAAGTTAATTATCAAATTCCCTCCAAAGAAGTGAATAACTTCTAAAGCTCCTATCGAGTATACGCATCCTTCTTTTTTATTGGAAAATAGTTCAATGATCTTATAACATATGTAGATACCATACACACATACATGCATATCATAGCTTATAATTCTTTAATTCCTCACGTTTATAAAGTAAATTTTGCATTCTTTAAAGTTTATTTTCAAACTTAAATCTTGGATCTCTTTTATGTTTCGTATGTTTAAAATTTTCACAAATTGTAAAGTCAGCAAGTAGCTTAAATGTATGTGTAGGCAACAGACGTATATTGTTAGTTAGCAAATAAATAAAAAAAAAGAAAATTTGGCTTACACAAAAAAGTGCTGCCAAATTGAAGCAAACAAATGGTATTTACTTTTATTTCAAAAATTTGGCACGCAGTAGAAGAGCTCTGTTAAACAAACTTGAAAGAAAACTTTTTTGCTGAAAACTTTTCTAAAAGAAACTGCGTGAAAAGTAAAAGAAAACTATTACAAGATGAACAAAAATAAAAAAAAAAAAAACAAAATATAAACTGCAATAACAACAATAACTAGTATAACTAGTTACAACTTATGTACAGAATCTATATTTTATACAAAACGCAGCAGCTACATAGTTGAGATATAGTAGTGAAAAAATTATTTGAGCAGACCTAGTAAGCTGCTGAGGCACAAGAAAAGTTTGCTAGAATAATGAAAAAATAAAAAACAAAAAATAAGAGCTGCTATAGAGGAAGTGAAGGCATTACCAGGAAAGCCATTCATCATGTTGTTACATGCAATAAATTTTGCACAATTTGGTTCCAACTTTACTGCCGTACTTTTACACCCACCCCTCCCACACACACACACACACACACACGCCCAAATGCACGCCCGCAAGGCGACAATCGCTGTAGACAACGAATGCTGCAGTAATATTAAGAAGCCAGACGAAAAGCAAAAGAAACATTACTGAACTTTTCATCAATTTTACATTCATTTTTTTTTTTTTAATTTTTTCCAACTTCTTTTCATATTTTTTTTTTTTTATTTATTTTAAGCAGTACACGTTAAATTTAACTCTATGCACAGGGTGTTCAAATGCAACCATATTTGCACCTACATCCAACCCACTCCTCTTCCCTTTGGCATATGAGCCAATGTCCAACCCTTGTCGGGTTGTGCAAATGATGAATTTGTAAATTACAAAATTCCTGCTGTGCGTCGTTGTTTGCATTCAAACTTTTGTCCTTTTCTTCAATTTGTTTTATTGCTAAAACTAAGTGGAATGCGAAATTTTTGCATTTTGGTGGGTAGGGCCGCGGTAATGGGTTGCTGGTAGGGTGCCACTGGGTGTTGAAATTGACAAAAAAAAAGCACTTCATTTACACTGATTTGCATAACTTTGGAGTGTAATCGCTGACAGCAATTGGAAGCAAAATTCAACGAAAGTGGAAGACAATGCTAACGATAATAATGATGATGACTACGATGAAGATGATGCTTCGGTTGATCAGAATAGATTACTCAAAAAATATTTAAACGTCAAAGTTAGTGCATAAGAATTTTTTTTATTTTACATAACTTAATTTTCGAAATTTGTATTGAATTTTTTACGCTATGTTCAGACAACACAGGAAACGGAAGGGTCAGAAAAGTTTTCCACTCTAAAGATTATTAAGCATTGGTCAACTCTTGAATATTTTTTGTAATATTTATAATTTTGTAAAAAAAAAAGAAAAAATCAACTTTTTATCTCACTTTCTAACGAAGTTGTAATTGACTTCCACAATTTTTAGCCACTTTTATCAACTCGTCTCTTCATCTAGGCCACTAGTCATGGGGGGATTTTTGGATTCACACGCACGGGTCCTGAAAATATGGAAAACAAAATAATAAAAATGAGAATATTAAAATCGAAAGTTGTTATTTGTCTGTTTAAGAAAACTGACTGTTATTGAACTTATCATGTCAATACAAACTTTGAAAAAAATTCGCTCTAGCCAGAGGAAAGTTTGGCCAAAGGAAAGTTAAATTTTGCTTATCAAGTTAAAAATTATTATATGTGAATCTATACTATTATATAAAATTGAAGTGCAAATTTTTATTTACAGGCAGACTCGAAAAGTACTGCACCGATTTTTATGAAATAAGTTTAAAGATGTCATGTTTTTGCTACAGCACAGTATTTTCTTTTTGAAATTTTAATAATAAGTATATTTAATTTAAGTGTAAAGTTTTTTTGGAAATCATACCCTTTATATCTTTCATACGTTTGTGTTGCCAGAACTTCAATAATAGTAGCTTTTTCTTCTTCAGCTAGCACAGCACAACAAAAAATTAGTCTCGAGCAAGATGAAAAGTCAGATACATAAACGTTCGGTGCTACGCTGCAAAACAAAAAAAGAGAAAACATTTTTTTTTTCGTTTGACATGTGTTATCTTAAAGCGATTCACTGACCACCTTTGGCGTGTTAAGGATTTTTTTGTATGAAGTTTGAGTGTTCTTTCTTCACACTCATTCAAAGAGTAACAAGAACGTGTAAGCGCTCTTTATTGATAAAGAAAAACTATTCGTGGCCAGGCCGCGGACCACTGTAGCCTGCTAGGTCACTATATTCAAGACAGAGAACGAAAATAGACAATAACCCGTAGAGTATGTTAGGGTATTGTAGCGTTCACCTAGATAACAGTTCTGTAGCTGTATAGTTTCTGTAGCTGTATAGTTTGTGCGCTTGAAAGCAAACACATACCAAACACTACGATTGCATGAAAAAGGATCATAATTATTACCATTCCGTTTCGTAGCTGCACTAAAAGAAACGCATGTGTTGCGGCTTATGAAAGACAAGGAAAGCAGCGCGAAAACAATTTAATTGTGATTGCGAATAGATTTCATGTTTCTCACCCATCCCCTATCTGCCACCTTCTTTGGGTTCCCATACAATTAAAAACACAAAAACTATCCAAAATAGTTTGCATATCTCACAAATGAACTCCTAGAGTAGTCAAATATATGAACTGATTCTATTTTTTTTTTTTTTTTGTTTGCCTTTTAACATTTGTTCTGTCCGCTGAACACATCTATCACCTATGTGCCACCCTTCTTTGGGTCCCAATGCAAAGAACACTGTCGGAAAAAATTTATATCTATCTCAACTGGACTCCTAGAGGTGTCATATATATGAGCTAGTTCTATTATTTTTGCACTGAAATTCTACATGAAAACCTCCCCTTAACAGTCAAGACGAAGCAGCTTAAAGAAAAAAAAAATAGTATGCTTAAACAAGGAGTAACTCTTAGATTATGCCGCAATAATATCAATTATAAGTTAATCAAAATGGTTCTTGAAGATATTTTGGCAAGCAATAATGACTGTGATATATTCTAATGCCAGATGAAATACTTGCAAGCTATTACAATTCAAAAAACACTTTTTTACTTGCTCTTAAAATATTTATTTTATATTTTCTTTTTTTCGTACTTGTTCTTGAATTGAAACATTTTTCATTATAGTTTCTCATAACTTTTTGCTATGACTTTAGAATTCATTTTCACACACTTTACACTTGCCATGATTTTGCAACATTAGCTTGCCGCAGAGCAGCACTTCGATTATTTCTCCAACAATTCCGCTCAATTTCTGATAACCACCAGAGGTCGCTTTGTCAGTTTTCAAAACTTTTCGCTTAGCTTCTGCTAGCTAACGCTCTTGCACCCGCTCGCTCTTTCCCTCTCTCTCTCTCTCTCTCTCTATTTTAACTTTCTTGTGCACAACAACCAGACAGATCGCTCTCGAGTTCTTTGTTGCAAGTGGAAAGTGAAATTCAATTAAGTTCTTTGTGAAAAAAAATTTCAACATACGCTGAAAGTTTTAAAACAATTTTTTTTTCCCCCAATTCAAATACAACTTTTCGCACCATCTCATTCACCATAAGCTATACCACAAAGCCACCGCAATATTTTACCACCACAGCTAACGCAAAAAAGAAAAAAAAATATACAAAAAAACACTCTTCCACTTAACTTTCCTCTTGAAGGAAATAGGAATAAAACAAAAAATACGTAAACATACGCAATACACACTCTCAACCAAAATAAGTTGTTCGAAACCTCTAATCGAATCTTCGTTTTACTCTGAGAAAACGTCGACACGCCCACAATGAGAAAAGTTTTTCTCCATTTATTTTTTGTGCATACTTCTCTCTGATGATGCTCTGACGCAGTGAAAATAGTTTAACTCAAAACTTTTCATTCATACGTAAGTCGTTGTTGCGATGTATTTCAGTTGTTGTGCGTGTGTGTGTATGTGTGCGAGAATGTGTATGTGTGTGTGTATATGTGTGTGTGCCAAAAAATCACCCAGCTTCAATGAAATAACTGTAAACAACTTTTGTGCTGGTATGCGTAGGAAATGAAAATAATTGTTAAAGTTTTTAATGGAAATTATTACAATGTTGAGAAAAAGTGTAGCTCTGGTTGGAGGAGTAGCAGCAGTAGAAATAGTAAAAGTGTGTAAAAGTAGTAGAAGTGAGAAATTTCAAGTTTTTGTTTATAAAAAAAAAAACATAATAAAGCCATTAACTTTTGTTGCTGCACTTTGGCTTTTTTGCATATCCCCCACTTTTATGCGTTTGTCTATTGTTTTCGACGTTGTATTTAGTATTTATTTTCTATGTCAGAGTGTGAGCTTGGTATGCCACTTAATATTGATGGCAATAGCTTCAGGCCCTATTTTTGTATTATATAAAACTTGTGCCTTTATTTTGGGTTAACTTAAAGACTTTTGAATGCAGATAACAAAATGTTGATTTCAGTGCTTCTTTTACAACTTTAAGAAACATGATAAAGCTCTTTAAAACAAAGGGGGAAAACGTTATAATATTAACTTAAAATTGGGTTTACAAAGGACTGAAGTTATAAATTTATAAACAGCAATGCTTCCTTTTTCTTTCATAAGAAGTTTAATAGAAGCACTTTTTCATGAGATTGATAAATATGTCCCTTACAATATAATAAATGCTTCAATTCATTTAAATCATTTGCATAAAAATGTTTTCCAAAATTGCTGATTCAGTATTGTATATGCTCTTTTTTACTTCTAAAGAAGCTCGATGGAAGCATTTTTTATGCTTATATGTAATTTTTACTCCCTGTGGCTTGCCATTAATTGCGGAGAGGTGACGGCCGAACAGAAAAGTTAATCCAATCGAAAAAACTTTCACTGTGTCAGGTAGGATTTGAACCAGAGTTCTCTGGCGTATGGGCCACACACTCTACCCACTGCGCCACGGCCGCCACTTATAATCTGCTAAAACTCTAGCAAACCATAACAAAATGCATCACTATAATTACCACCACCATCAACATCACTATCACCAATTATCCCTATCACCATAACCATCCTAGTCCTCATTAAACCACCATCGCCATTTCTTTCAAAATCACTATCAATAGCATTATGAAAATCAATATTACTATCACTATCACTATCACTATCACTATCACTATCACTATCACTATCACTATCACTATCACTATCACTATCACTATCACTATCACTATCACTATCACTATCACTATCACTATCACTATCACTATCACTATCACTATCACTATCACTATCACTATCACTATCACTATCACTATCACTATCACTATCACTATCACTATCACTATCACTATCACTATCACTATCACTATCACTATCACTATCACTATCACTATCACTATCACTATCACTATCACTATCACTATCACTATCACTATCACTATCACTATCACTATCACTATCACTATCACTATCACTATCACTATCACTATCACTATCACTATCACTATCACTATCACTATCACTATCACTATCACTATCACTATCACTATCACTATCACTATCACTATCACTATCACTATCACTATCACTATCACTATCACTATCACTATCACTATCACTATCACTATCACTATCACTATCACTATCACTATCACTATCACTATCACTATCACTATCACTATCACTATCACTATCACTATAACTATAACTATCACTATCACTATCACTATCACTATCACTATCACTATCACTATCACTATCACTATCACTATCACTATCACAATCACTATCAATATCAATATCAATATCAATATCGATATCAATATCTATATCAATATTAATATCAATATCAGTATCAGTATCAATATCAATATCAATATCAATATCAATATCAATGTCAATATCAATATCAATGTCAATGTCAATATCTATATCAATATCAATATCAATATCAATATCAATATCAATATCAATATCAATATCAATATCAATATCAATATCAATATCAATCAATATCAATATCAATATCAATATCAATATCAATATCAATATCAATATCAATATCAATATCAATATCAATATCAATATCAATATCAATATCAATATCAATATCAATATCAATATCAATATCAATATCAATATCAATATCAATATCAATATCAATATCAATATCAATATCACTATCACTATCACTATCACTATCACTATCACTATCACTATCACTATCACTATCACTATCACTATCACTATCACTTTCACTATCACTATCACTATCACTATCACTATCACTATCACTATCACTATCACTATCACTATCACTATCACTATCACTATCACTATCACTATCACTATCACTATCACTATCACTATCACTATCACTATCACTATCACTATCACTATCACTATCACTATCACTATCACTATCACTATCACTATCACTATCACTATCACTATCACTATCACTATCACTATCACTATCACTATCACTATCACTATCACTATCACTATCACTATCACTATCACTATCACTATCACTATCACTATCACTATCACTATCACTATCACTATCACTATCACTATCACTATCACTATCACTATCACTTTCACTATCACTATCACTATCACTATCACTATCACTATCACTATCACTATCACTATCACTATCACTATCACTATCACTATCACTATCACTTTCACTTTCACTTTCACTTTCACTACCACTATCACTATCAATAGTACTATCAATATCACTATCAGCAATATCAGAATCATTACCATATTCACCTTTATAATAATTATATATTTCAAAAAGATTTTTGTAGTTCTATACCACCATGCGTACTTCGTAATGGACGCGTAGATCTTATCCCTTCGTTTTTGTCATTTTCATAAGTAGGCGGGGCTGTTATAAAAATTATCTCTATCCTTGATCAGTCTGAGTCACCTGAGTCGATGTGAAATTCGAAATATAAATTATGCGATAAAAAACAATCAAATCGAAAGTTCGAAAATCAGCCAAATTGGATAAAAACGAGGCCAACCTCCCATAAAAATTAAAAATTCTAAAGAATTAATGAAAAAAGTGTATCTCTGTATAAAAATTACAACTATGACATGCGTTTGAATTTGAATCTTAAAGTCTTAAAGTATCTTAAAAATCCCTAAAAATTAATGAAAAAAAATAAATGTCTAATGAAAATTTGTACTATGAAATTTGTCAAAATCGAATGAAACCTACTCTTACCTCCTATACAAAGGGACTTCATATAAATGGTAGACTCTTAAAAATCCATAAAATTCATGAAATTACTTAAACTTTTCCACGTAAACTTTGATTTTCTATATAACCCCTGACTATGAAATTTGTGAAAATTGAATGAATACACCGCCTATCTCCCACGCAAAGTGTCTTCATTTAAACAGTAATCTATTAAAAATACACAAAATTAATTAATTGACTTAAAATTTGGCTTATAAGCTGAGATTTTTAATATAAACTTTGGCTATTTAATTTGTTAGAGTCGAATGAAAACCACGCCTACCTCCTATCTGCCTCGCCTATAACACGTGAACTTATTTAAACTGTAAAGTCTCTTAAAAATCTACGAAATTAAATCTACAAGATAATTGATTATTTGGGCCAATTTCAATATTTATTTTAGATAATTAAGAGGTTATTGGCCAATGCTTTACTATTGCAATTATTATTAAAAACAAAAATTCAATTTTATCTCCCAACGTTTCGTCAATTTTTTGTTGACATCTTAACTGCAGTTGCAGTTGCACTGGACAAATAGATGCATAAGAGTTTTAATTTTTTGTGTTAATTTTTAACGTTTAATGTTTATTTGTAAAAAATTTTTTGTGTTTATATAATGTTATAAAAAATAAATATAAAAAAATTCCCCTGAAGATGTCAACAAAAAATTTACGAAACGTTGGGAGATAAAATAGAATTTTTGTTTTTAATAAAAATTGCAATAGTAAAGCATTGGCCAAAAACCTGTTAATTATCTGAAATAAAAAAAAAAAAAAATAAAAATTATTTGAAGTTTTGCACATCACCTTTGATTTACAATATAAATCCTGATTTTTAAATTTGGGGAAATCGTATGAAAACCAAAACATTAACTTTTAATATAAGTCCGGGCTATGAAATTTTGCAATATTTTAGGGATACCACGCCTACCTGCCATAATATATGACACCATCAAAAGTTTTAAATCTCCTAAAATTCCACAAAAGTGAATTTACTGACTTGAAAGTTATAATATACCTAAGCTCTGATTTTTAATATGAACACTTGGTGTAAAAACTTTGGCAATATCTAATGAAAACCACGCCTACCTTCCATACATTGCAGCCTTATAAAAACGTTCAAATTTTTTAGAATTCTACAAAACATTGCACACATGCTTCGATTTTTAATATGTATTTAATATTTTTACTTAAAAAAATTGAATGAATACTGAATGAAAATAATTTTGCAGTTATACATAAAAACTTTATAGACGGTTAAGGATTTCGAATTGCGCTTAAATACGGCCGTGGGGGGTATTTTAACTTCGACCCAGTCGAACATAGTTCCGTACTAGTTTTCAACTTTGCACAAATTTATAAAAATACTTGAAAATAAGATTTCAAAATTTTTCATAGAAAAAGAAATTTGAATATATTAGAAACATTTCAAAAACAAAAAAGTTTTCTTTTATATAACTGACTTTTATAACTAATTTTATTTCACTGAGAAATGGTTCCAGAAAAAAGAAAAGTTATTATTATTATTTGAAAACTCCCAACAATTCCGCTATGGAAAACTAAGACAATTCTAAATTGTATATTCATAAAAGCATAAAAAAATTTAAAACGCTTTAGTAACAAAGTATCACTTGCACAAAATAGATTGCTATATTTAAATCTTGAACAGTTAATAGTTTAATTAATAGTTGTTAGAAACTCTTAATTAACGCTTTTATATGAAAAAACGTGTTGTTAAACATAAATTAGTTCACAAAATATGTTAATACCTTCAATTTACAATACTAAATGCAAATTTTTCTTGATACTAAAATAATTACAGAGCCTAAGGAAACATACTTTAAATGGTCATTAAATCAAGGCCATAATTAACACCGGCTACATCTATGAATTTTTAAACATTAGATTAAAAACATTTTTAATCACTTGCTATAGGCGTAAAAATATACATTATAATGTGTTGCTCAAAATGAAATAAGAATAGTAACATTTAAAATTTAATAATAGTAGACAAGAGAAGGGGAAAAAGTACGCCGCACGCTTTTGGGTCTAGTATAAAAGATTGGCAATGCAAGCTGGCATGGAAAAGCACGCTCTATGCCACCAACACAGGCAGTCAACCGTTGCTTGTTTTTTTCATGTGTTTTTTATGAGAGTTTAAAAAAAAAAATTCGGCTAAATTAAACAAAAAATAACAGCAACGCCGACAACTACATCGACATGCTAATTTTTCATTAAATTCAGATATATTTTTTGACAGTAAAAAAACGTCATTAAAAGTTCGTTTTTTTTATTTTCTGTTTTTAATGTGTATCAAAAGAAATACGACAAAAAAAAAAACATGAGCTTGTGGCATAAAATCAAAGCTTTGAACGAATAAAATAAAAAACAAACGCTTTAAATGTCGTAGCTCTTATTTATTTAGCTATTATTATTTTTACTGTTGGTGTTGTTGTTTTTGTTGCTGTTATTGTAACGGTTGTTTAAATTATTTAAATATTTTATAGCATTTTTATGGGCGTTTATGGCAAACTTTATGATTTGTTTGCTGACTGCCATAAAGCTTACAATTTTTTGTTCTTTCTTATTTTGTGACATTGCGAAGATCGAAATAAAAATTTTAATAATTTTAAATATTTCATAACATCGTTAATGTATTGAATTGATGCGAGAAAAGACCTGGTAGCGAATATGAGAAGAGGTGGATGGGAGAATTGTTAAAATAATTGAAATGTTAAGATACATTACGTTATGAAATAAAAATAATGGTTGTAACGATATTTTATATCTATAAGTAGATAAAATTAAATTAGTAAAATTTAATGCGTTGGAATCGAAGCAAAATCATTTTATTTTAAGAGTATTCTTAAGTGCACCTTTTTTGAATAACCATAAGAATAATCGTAAAATAATAAGAGTTTATTGAATTGTTTTATCAAAATAATTTGAGAGAGATGAATGTTAATTGTCTTTTAAAAATTATAATTGCGAAAATTAACACTAAAAGCAAACATTTCGCTAATACAATAATATTAGTTATAAATCTAACATAAAAAGACTTGTTGCAGTTTATTAAAATCAAAAGGTAAATAAACTATGCAAAATACAATTTATTTTTAAATAAGTTCACCAATTGAAGGTTGATTCACATTTTTTATGGGGTATTTCACGTAAACGGGACATCCAAAAATCTATATCTATATCTTTATCT